>BLKM01002264.1:720269-764122 GCA_013340265.1 Coptotermes formosanus
CGCCACCACCGCCGCCGCCGCCGCCACCGCCGCCACCGCCACCGCCGCCGCCGCCGCCGCCTCCGTCGCCGCCAGCAATATTATTATTATTATTATTATTATTATTATTATTATTATTATTATTATGTTCCATTGCCTCTCCATATTACTTTCTGTGATATCCATTTAATACTTAATTTCAGTATATAAAAAGGTAAAGCAGTCCCATTACAGACTTGGACAGGCCCTTAAGGTTCCAGGAGGTTGAGGTTCCCAGATTTCTGAACAATCGGCACATGAAGGTGGTAAGGTTGTCAGCCGTACGCACCGGCCGCGTTTACTCATTTCTGTCAGTGGCGGAGTCGACCCCAGGGCCATAGTGCGACCGACAGGATTATGCCAATGAAAAATTCCAATGGCACCATCGGGAATCGAACCCGCGACCTGCCGGTTTGTAGCGCAGTGCGTCAACCAACTGCGCCATAGCGGCCCCCAATTTCAGTATATATTTTATTTAATTCTACAATCTGACCCTTACTGGACTTTTTTAGCTCCTACTCACTCACTTTTACAAAGAGTTAGTTGCTCCCTGAGATATTTATATGAGGAAAGGAACGAAAGCTACGGCAGCAAAGGCAGGAAAATAAAAACAGGGATGTAAAACTTCAGAACGTAGACACGGCTGTCACTTACATCACTACGCTTTTAACCCTTTAAAGACGAAGCGTATCTGTTTTATATAAGGACTCAGTGCGTACCGCGCTGTAAACACTCTCCACTTCGGTTATAAAAACCAGTCTCTTAATGTTTTATAAGGCAAAAGTTGCTGTTTGTTCTGAGATCCGTACAAAACACATAAACGCAATGTGGGCACCACGTAGAATTTTTTAATGTTAAACCTGGTGGTACGTAAGGTTACCGCTAGGCTTTAAAAGGTTAAACCTGAAAGGTCACTCGGCGTCGGTGCACAGCAAGACACGAAGCAAACTCCACATTAAGGACCCAGAAATATTAGGCGCCACCGTACAAAATTTAGACGCAACGGCGACCAGGCACCCGGGATTTGTGCACCCCTGAACAACCGTGTGCAGAATACAGAGACGGAGAAAGACATGACAATTTAAAGTAAAAGGAATATAACAAAGGAGAAGAGAGGCTGTAAGGAAGCTGAGAATAAATATAAGAAAAATGAGTTAATGAGAAGAAAAACAGGAGAAGAAGAGACATAGTGGATAAACAACATCTGTACCGCCTGATTGATTAAGACGTAACTGTTTCCTTCTATCTGCCCTCTTCCATTCTGCTTTTCACACGCTCCGTCTGCGAGACCAGAAAAATATCCTTACAAATCTGACGTCACTCGAAATTGTAACCGACGTCCCCACAGCTCGATTCATGTTCAACACCGGCCTACCCTTGCAGAACACACAGTATTTGGTCCACGACGCAAGGCAATTTGCATACCCCACCCCTTGTTTCACAGAAACCGAAACGAAATCTTAAATCACATCGCAACGTGTGTTTGCAGGTCGTCAGCTGCGGTGTCAGTAGTCAAAAGGCCGTGAACTGTTCCCACAGAAAACGTGCAATATGCTCACAGCCGCCAAATACTTGATCTTAAATTATGTTCTAACAGGATCTCGCTGGTTAGCTCAACACACACGTAGCAGCAGCCATTACTTCTGTCTATTAAACGGAAAATACATTTCACAAAGAGTATACAACTCAAGACGTATATGGGTGAGAAACTTGGTCTCTCACTTTCGGGGAGGAACATAGGCTGACGGTGTTTGGGTACAGCATGCTGAGGAAGACATATGGGCCTAAGAGGTAACAAGGGACTGGAGAAAATTCCACCACGAGGCGCTTTATGCTGTGTATTCCTCACCAAATATTACTGGGGAGAACAAATCACGAACAATGAGATGGACGGGGTACATGGCACGTATGGAGAGGAGGGGAGAGGAGAGGAGAGGAGAGGAGAGGAGAGGAGAGGAGAGGAGAGGAGATGAGAGGAGATGAGAGGAGAGGAGAGGAGAGGTGCCTAGAAGATTTTGGTGGGGAAACCTGAGGGAAAGAGCCCACTTGGAAGACCTACGCGTAGATGGGAGAATACTGTAGAATTAAATTGGATCTTCAAGAGACAATGGTGGTGGGCGTAAACTGGATTGTTCTGGCTAAGGATAGCAACGGGCGGCGATGTTTTGTGAACAGGAGTGAAACCTGAGTTCCACGAACTGCGGGGAATTTCTTACTACTACAGGAACATAGCGGTTCTCAAGAAAGACTCTGTTCCAGGGAGTCAGTCAGTCAGTCAGTCAGTCAGTCAGTCAGTCAGTCAGTCAGTCAGTTAGTTAGTTAGTTAGTTAGTTAGTTAGTTAGTTAGTTAGTTGTGTAGTTTAGCTGGTTGGTTGGTTAGTTGCTCAGTTGGCTGGTTGCTTAGTTAGTCAGCCAGTCAGTTATTCAGTTAGTCAGTAGGTTAGCTAGTATTCGCTTCTTGGCTCCTACTAAATTTTGCTAAACTCTAGCAAGGGTATCGAGAATCAAATTTATCGTTAGAAGGCGATGGCTAACATACGCGCAAATTTAACCCATTCTGGTTCTTTTTTTCCAATGGCGCAACAGCCCACAGTGGGCCAGGCCCTCCTCATTATCGAGGCTTTACGATCACACTCAGACACACCACACTCGTTACGACCCCTCTGGACGAGTGATCAGCCCGAAGCAGAGACCTCTACCTGACAACACACAACACTCACAGGAGACAGACATCCATGACCCCGGCGGGATTCAAACCCGTAATTCCAACAAGCTAGCGGCCGCAGACCCACGCCTTAGACCGCGCGGCCACTGGGGTCGGTTCTATTTCTCTTATAAACAGTCTTAATGACCAAACACAATTCTTCCATCTCCTTTTATGACAAGTTTACTGAGCAGTCTTCAGGTCCTTCCAGGAACACGTCGCAGAACAAACAGCTGTTCCTTCAAAGCCCTGAGGTAACCATAATTATTCACCTACACAGACAGCGTTACGTAATGGAGACGAAGCGTGTTTACTGTGAGGTACGAACACAGAAATTGTGAGAGGTTTTATCTTGGCAGAGGTCAAGCTTGCTACCGCAAAAGGGAAAAAATTCGGGTTACATACGGGCCCCAGTACAGGCTTAGAAACATGCGGTGTCAAGCCCTTTAAAAATCACGGACTGACGGAAATTTGTCTTTTGCATAGACATAATCCTTCCGGCCGCACTGTGGTCCTGGGGTCAAATCAGCCTCTAACAGAAATGAGTACCAGGAGAAATATTTTCTGGGGGTAAAGGCGGCCGGTGCGTAGGGCTTACAACTTCACCACCTTCATGTGCCGATTGTCTTGAAATCTGGGAGCCTCAACTTCCTGGAACCCTCAGGGCCAGTACGGGGATTCCTTAACCTTTCCTTTACACTTAGTCGTATACATTGCGTATATGTACAGCTGTATACGGTATCATATCTGCCTGGTCCAGCGAAAGGTACGTATCTGTACCTACGTGCGTAGGTCTACGCATGACAGTAGGCACAAGACAGACCCGTTGTCTAATCAATGTGATTGCCCCACAGCGACTACGAGTGCAGTGGTCAGGTTCACTACGTAATAAAATGTGGTCACGACTCCCCCCCCCCTCCAGGTGGCAAGCGCCAGATGCCAGGACTTACACACTTACTGTCACTTACTGACACACTTACTGTCAGGTGCAGAATGACTTGCGCTTAGTTTTTGTCTTCTTTCCCTGCCTTCAGTGTTTAAAGGGCTGAACGTTCCATATTCCTGCTGGCTTATCACCCTGTCACTATTGCAACGTTCATAAATAGTTCGGGCTTCGATTTGCAGATAAATATATCTCATATCAGTAACATTAAATTCAAAAAAATAACCTAACTTACATACATATTACGGCTCCGCATCGTATCACACGAAGAAATGTCACAGTCACAGTAATATTTGCACTAAGAATAATCATACCGTTAGGTCTTCCCCTCCAAACACCTTCACATTTGCCAGCAGCACTTCTGTATGACGTCACTCTCCCAATTACAGCTGAGAATATTAATTGGGGCCGATCCCAGTAGACGCGCGGTCTAAGGCGTAGGTCTGCGGCCGAGCGCTTGCTGGGATCGTGGGTTCGAATCCCACCGGGGGCATGGATGTTTGTCTTGTACAGTGTTTGTGTTGTCAGGTAGAGGTCTCTGCGACGGGCCGATCCCTCGTCCAGAGGAGTCCTGCCGACTGTGGTGTGTGTCTGAGTGTGATGAAGTGAAAATAAACAACCTCGACACCTGCTGTGAACAAGTGTGATCAAGTGAAAATAAACAACCTCGACACCTGCTGTGAACAAGTGTGATCAAGTGAAAATAAACAACCTCGACACCTACTGTGAACAGGTAGAAGAGGGAAGGACTGCGAAATGAAACTTGTGTACGAAGTCACTCTCCCAGGATTTCGCATATGACACAAAACAAAAAATTACACTTCCTTATCCACAGTTGGTTAGAGATTCAACTGCGGCCCCCCCCCCCATATGGAGGGAGGTACCCCCCACAGTGCAGCATTCTCTTACTAATAAGTAACAAATATAACGCAGCGTTAACAACTAACAAACGAATGCAGAACGATTAGGCTACCTGCACTAGAACTCACACTTAATGCATCTAGTTAGGACTTGTGACAAAGGATGCAAGTATAATACAAACTGGAGCGAACTCTATATTCTGACAGTGGTGTAAAGCCATAAAGTACAAGGACGTTTGCATACAAAATACAACACCACACAGAAACAAATGACATTTGAAAAAGTGACACAGTAAGGTAACGGACAAACACGTCTTGCAACCGATTCGAATTCCACTTTGTAAATGAACAAAATAAGTGATGACGTACAGAAAGAGGAAACACTGACACTGTGTAACGCTAAGGATAGACTGTCCTCTACGATGACAGAAATATTTAAACAGTTATTTAAATATTTCTGTATAACTGTCTTAGCAGGGCCTGAAGAAAGTGTCCCATAACAGGACAATTTGTAGCCCCATGACACAACTACACCTGGTCGCACAATAATAAAGCCATTTAATAACAACACATTTTTATGCCATAACAATATTACTTGTGACAACAACAATACCACCACTGTCCCCTATAACAATACTATGTGATCCCATAATAATATCACTTGTGGCGCCATAACAATGCGACTTCCGCCGCAGAAGAGCATTGCTGGTGACGTCATTGTACCTGCCGCCACAGGCAGTACGTACGTGATCCGGGCACTGTCGTTCCTGGATATGTGACGGGGCTTGAATATACATCGTAGATTAATGTCCATTAAATTCATTTGTAGATTGCGACTTGAGTTACGTAGGAGTGGCGGACGGTGGGAGTGGCTGCGAATGTTTTAAGCTGCGTACACACACACACACACACACACACACACACACAGACACACACACACTCGCAGCGACATATTGATCGCGCACGTGTATTCTGACTCATATTTTTTAACCCTTTAAAGACGAAGCGTATCTGTCTTATACAAGGACTCAGGGCGTACCGCGCTGTAAACACTCTCCGCCTCGGTTATAAAAACCAATCTCTTAATGCTTTATAAGGCAAAAGTTGCTGTTTGTTCTGAGATCCGTACAAAACACATAAACGCAATGTGGGCACCACGTAGAATTTTTTAATGTTAAACCTGGCGGTACGTAAAGTTACCGCTAGGCTTTAACCCTTTAAAGACGAAGCGTATCTGTTTTATATAAGGACTCAGTGCGTACCGCGCTGTAAACACTCTCCACTTCGGTTATAAAAACCAGTCTCTTAATGTTTTATAAGGCAAAAGTTGCTGTTTGTTCTGAGACCCGTACAAAACACATAAACGCAATGTGGGCACCACGTAGAATTTTTTAATGTTAACCCGTGGTACGTAAAGTTACCGCTAGGCTGTAGAAGGTTAATACAGCCAGTGACATGGGTCGTAACAGAAAGCGTCCCCTTTTTTCTTGTGTTGAAGGACCCCGCAGCAGACGCTACGGACGCACCGCTGCGAATCTTACTGTGCAACCCTGTGATGAAGACGAACAGTTTTTTTTCTTCGTTTTTCCGTGTAATGGAGGACCGGTGGAATGAGACTGACAGAGCAAAACCGAAGTACTCGGGAAAAATCCAATCCCTGTGCCACTTTGTCTACCACAAATCCCGTATGGACTGATCTGGGATCGACCCCGAGCCTCCGCGGTAAGAGGCCGGCGACTTATCGCCTGAACCACGGCACGGCCCTCCCACCTTAAAATTTTCTTAAAGCATAACGCAATGTAGCACATATGAACACAAGACTCGGAAGATAAACGCACTGATCCATCATTATACATTTTTGGGTTTCCTCTAAATCACCCACAAAATTTATGACCACGTATTGCTGTAACACCCATCAATTTTCCATCGCATTTTAACCACTATTTGTGCAAGGCTAGTAGCAAAATCGTTGTCTGTTTAGTCATAATTCCGCCGTACGACAGTTGCTAATGTTGCAGTTTAAACACTTGAAAGCGGCTTAATAAATAACGTTCATAAATAAATAAATGTCTCGTGAAAATTCTAAATAAAACGTAAGACAGATGCGTCCGTACGTAGCCTCAACACTACGGAGGATGACGCCCAATTCCCCGCAATGGGATTAACAGTAAATGAAGGGATTTGTCGGCTTTAAACTGCCATCTCCTCTGACACTACAAAAAATTTCCCTGTTCTCTCAACTGAAGAACCCAGCTGTGGAAACCATAGGCGTTCAGCACCATCTGGTGACGTCCCTGTGCAGCCTCTTTCAGTCTGCACAGCTACCCAGTGTAAAACATTGCATGACGGAAAATTACGATAAATAGCAATATCAACAATTACGTCGAACACACTAACTCCATGGAGCAGAGGCCTTCTTGAGAAGCTAACAGCTTCTCAACTAGTCAAGAATTTCCCCGTATTTTATGTAACCCGGAGGTTCATTACCGCATTCACAAGACCCCGCCACCTGTCCCTATCCTGAGCCAGGTCAATTCAGTCCATGCCCTCATCCCACTCCTGGAAGATCCATTTTAATATTATCCTCCCATCTACGCCTGGGTCTCCCAAGTGGTCACCTTCCCTCGGGCCTATCCACCAAAACCCGGTATGCAACTCTCTTCTCCCCCATACGTGTTACACGCCCCGCCCATCTCATTCTTCTCGATTTGATTACCCGAATAACACTTGGTGATGAGTACAGGTCATTAAGTTCCTCGTTATGTAGTCTTCTCCACTCCTCTGTCGCCTCGTCCCTCTTAGGCCCAAATATCCTCCTCAGCACCCTATTCTCGAACACCCTCAGTCTTTGTTCCTCCCTCAGCGTGAGAGACCAAATTTCACACCCATACAAAACAACAGGTAAAACTACAGCTCTCTATACCCTAATCTTTCGTCGAACACACAAAAATTTAAAAAAATGGTCTAGAAACGTAAACAATTAACAGACTTTGCTCATTTTATTCCTTGGAAATAAGTCCAAAATTCATATCAACCCATGATTTAACATCAATTACAATCAGAAACAAAGTAGGAAAAATCAACACACGATCAAGTAATCACAAGAAAGGCTCTACTGAAATTAGGTGCCGTTATGTTGCTGATAAAAGATACATTTTTCTCCTCCCAGACTTTGGCAGCTGTTCCCTGGGCAAGACACATTTCTCACGCACCGCCACGGTTCTGTTTTTACAGTAAATGCCAATATTAATGCTACTCACACAACACACGCACATTTCACGTCAGTGTGTTCCCAGAGATGCAAGCACAGGGACTCTGTATCAATCAATCAATCAAGCAATGCGCTGTTTTTGCTAAAATATTCGCTTAACGTATAAGAAAAATTCCGACTGCTCCAGATAAAACACGATACATAATGTCACGAGTGCAGTGAACACCGACATATTGTACCCTACTGGCTGGATATATTTCCATGTTTACGTGACAATACACCGTAACATTTGTCCTCGTTGTTTCACAGCTTATTTGGCGACGCCGTGATCATTCCATACAGTAAATGTTCTGCGCACACAGGTCGGTATGAGGAATTTTACTAAGATTTTGGAAGCTTCTAAGAAGGAAATTTCTTAAAATGACTGACTGTCAGGAAGCAACTGGGTGAAGGTAATTGGCACTAGGGCAAGATTCGAACAAGGGGGGGGGGGGGGTGTATATCCTGAACACAAATGTGATAAACTATCGTCTAGGGAACCCGCCTTTTCAAATGCACAAAGGACGCAAGAATAAATACCGCAGTTTACATGTGGCTTTCTGATTCTCCATGTACGTCTTCATATGGTGCGTCGTCGTTTATATTCATCTGCTTGGGGCTGACGTATTTTCACGTTACTTCCGTGATATAAAACCTTATAACAATATACAAACTCTATGTAGTGTGATATAAAATATACGCTGTAACCCATTAAAGGCCTGGACAGGCTCTCAGGGCTCCAGTAGGTTGAGGCTCCCAGAATTTTTAGACAATTGGCACTTGAAGTTGGTGAGGTTGTCAGCCCTACGCACCGGCCACCTTTACCCCCAGGATATGTCATTTCTGTTAAGAGGCTGAATCGACCCCAGGGCCACAGTGCGGCCGGAAGGATTATGTCAATGAAAAATGCCAATGACCCAACTGGGAATCGAACCCGCAACTTTCCAGCTTGCAGCGCAGTGCCTCAACCAACTGCGCCACCGCGTACCCTATACCCTAAATACAGTACATAATATATTAAACATATACTACATATATAAAGTACATCTATATACACCCTATATAAAATGTATAACATATACGCTGTGTAATATAAAATACTTACTTCTGCCGAAGTAATGACGCCTTAAGTGCGTCAAGTGACACGCCACACGTACGTTCATGAAGATGGCTTTCGCTGGTACAGAGTTAAGGGAGTGGCGCGTATGTATGTGGACGTGTCAGTTCCGGAAGTATGACGTAGTTACGTAGGCGGACGCGTGACACGAAGAATACATTAGAAACAAAGGTGTCCGACTGACACGTCACATCCGTCCGTCTGCCTGTTAGGCCTGCGAGTTCATGAACAGCCTGCCTGACGTGACGAAGCCCGATACGGAAGACCCTTTAAAAAATTCACTGAAATGCGTCCATAATCGTGCGCACTGTATCAACACTACAGACCGCCATTTTAACTGGATCAACAAGCTAATGTTTAGCACATGACATGTACAACACTTGCTGTTTAACACATGACATGTATAACACTTGCTGTTTATCACATTACATGTATAACACTTGCTGTTTAACACATTACATGTATAATACTTGCTGTTTATCACATTACACGTATAACACTTGCTGTTTAACACATTACATGTGTAACACTTGCTGTTTAACACACTACATGTATAACACTTGCTGTTTAACACATTACATGTATAACACTTGCTGTTTAACACACTACATGTATAACACTTGCTGTTTATCACATTACATGTATAACACTTGCTGTTTAACACATTACATGTATAACACTTGCTGTTTAACATACTACATGTATAACACTTGCTGTTTGACACACTACATGTATAACACTTGCTGTTAACACTGTAGTGAAGTTTCTGTTGCGACCACAGAGCGGCAGACATTTGGTACAAAACTTTATTTTCTGGTATGGAAACCATTCACATGTACAGTATTACGAATGACTTCATAGTTACAATGAGGTAACAATTAGCCACTCGTTTTTTAAAAGCAAAATTTTGTACCCTGTGATGCAACCTGCGTTACAATTTACGTTAAGACGCAGGTAGTTTTCTTGAAATGTCAGAAACACCTGGAGCCAGAACTTCGTTGTCACGGAATTGTGTAAGCCGTTTTATGGTTTCTTCCATCTTCATCAGTAATGTCACGCCATATTTTCCTTGGTGGACCTACGTTTCTTTTTTTTCAGTTACAACGTCTCTATACGATAGATTTCAAATGCGTGTATCATTCATTTCGAATCAATGCTGTGTCCACCGACGTCTATATTACGCAAAACTTTATTTAAATTATACATATTTAACTATTATTTCTTCATTTGTTTTATGGCCACATAACGTACATCTAGCAAACGACGTCAGAAACCGTTCAGCCCACGTCGTCGCTACACGAACCGGGCACCACGTCAATCCTTTCTTTGGCCTCCATACATAAAATGAAAGTATTAGCAGAACTGAACACTGAGGAGTGGTAAGTATCGCGTGGTTCTATTTTTTGTGTGTTGAAGGGCCCCGCAGCAGACGCTGCGGACGCACCACAGCCTTGAGGCTTCTTGTGCAACCCTGTGATGATGATGACTAGTTTTCTTCGTTTTTCCGTGTAATGGAGCACCGGTGGAATGAGACTGACAGGGGAAAACCGACGTACTCGGGGAACAACCTGTCCCAGTGCCACTTTGTGCACCACAAATCCCAAATGGACTCACCCGGGATGGAAACCGGTCCTCTGCGGTGACAGCCCGGCGACAAACCGCCTGAGCTATGGTACGGCCTTAGCGTGGTGCTGTTATGCTGGCAGTAATGTTAGTACAAGCCGTGCCATGGCTCAGGCGGTTAGCCGCCGGCCTCCCACCGCGGAGGCACGGGTTCGATCCCGGGGTCAGTCCATGTGGGATTTGTGGTGGACAAAGTGGCACTGGGACAGGTTTTTCCCCGAGTTCTTCGGTTTTCCCCTGTCAATTTCATTCCACCGGTGCTCCATTACACGGAAAAACGAAGAAAATTAATCTTCTTCATCACAGGGTTGCACAATAAGCCTCAAGGCTGCGGTGCGTCCGTAGCGTCTGCTGCGGGGCCCTTCACCACTAAAAAAAAATGTTAGTACAAAGACGTTTCCTCTTCAGAGTACATATGCAAGAGGAATGCCGTCCATGGGACATGTCGAACAGCAACAGAGTAGGAGGATGGAATCACGTTAGCGTCTCCATCAACTGGCGCTCGCAGCGACCTGCGAGATCGCGTGACTGCCTATCTGCAGACTGTCGTCGTTCCCACCAAGCTAACCTGTCACACATGCCTCGGCACATGTCAACATCACAAAATGGCGTTTTTTGGATTTATGCTGTTAAAGGGTCGTTACACTCGTATCAGAGTTCGTGATATCTGCTTATATCAACATCTCCTAAGCGACTTTTAGCGTGTGGTACAGACTGTTAACATGAAATGAAGCAACTACGTATGATGAGATTTTGATCAAATCTGTAAAGTTTTGGCTTTGCTAAATTTGTCAATCAGAGAGTAGCCCAGGATTATAACAGGAGCAACTGCAATTCAGATCTAACCTAATGTGTTCATGTACACGTCCGTCTGTGTGAAGTTCACCACAACACGTTGAAACACGCGGTTTGCCTTCTGGCGCGACTGTTATCTGTGTGTATTTCAAAAAATAACAATTCACAAGACTTCACAATGAGAAATAGCCAAACATTCGCAAGCAGCTCTCGTTTGAATTGATACAAGGTAAAACCAGTCAGTTAGTAAACTGTCAGTAATTAACCTTTTAAAGCCTAGCGGTAACTTTACGTACCACCAGGTTTAACATTAAAAAATTCTACGTGGTGCTCACATTGCGTTTATGTGTTTTGTACGGATCTCAGAACAAACAGCAACTTTTGCCTTATAAAACATTAAGAGATTGGTTTTTATAACCGAAGTGGAGAGTGTTTACAGCGCGGTACGCACTGAGTCCTTATATAAAACAGACACGCTTCGTCTTTAAAGGGTTAATTAATTAATTAATCAATTAATTAATTAACTAACTAACCCTCCAGTTAACTTACATTGCCACTAACGAACAAACCAAGTTTAATAAAAAGCCGTTTATCGATTCACAAAGACACATAAAAAGCTAAGCTATCCCATTGCAGGCCTGGACAGCTCCTTACGGCTCCGGAAGGTTAAGAGCCAGAATTTCTAAACAATCGGCAAACGAAGGTGGAAAGGTTGTCAGTCCTACGCACCGGCCGCCTTTAGCCCCAGGAGACAGCCTTGATACTCATTTCTGTTAGAGTCTGAGTCGACTGCTGGGTCATAGTGCGGCCAAAGACACACATACAGACTGCTTTGATTATATTTATCCATAAGAGATAAGGTTAAAGTTGCAGCCGTTCACGCCACGAAAGGCATAAGATTGACTGGAGGTAAAGCTCCACTCAATCGTATCCTCTGCGCTAATATGAGGTGGGTGATACTCATGCGTCAGCCTCTTTACTCCCGGTCAAAGATTCTCACTACCTGTTGCCTAAGAGACTGCAAACCCCAGAGCGTGTCTGGATGCTCTGAAGAAATATTCTGCTGCCCGCGCTGGGATTGAAACGCCAGACTGTACCGTCCACAGTCTAGTCGCTAGCCATCCCGGATCCAGTATTTGTCAGTGCTATTCATAAAGGTTTAAAATGGTAATGTAATCAACTGCTTTCAAACCTTATAAAATTTTCTGTATGGCCTGTTGGCTTATGAAGAATAAATTTCTGCCCGTGTTGTGACAGAAATTCCGTTCTTTGTAGAACTTTTTGATATTCCCAACGGTTTGTTATTATCTATAGCAGTTTTGAGACGGAGTTCCACCAACGTTTCACATGTTTAAGCACTTGTTTTCATATAAAAGTTTCAGAATAACCACAAAAGTAGGGAAATGTGACCATTTCTCTTTCATACGGAAGGATACATTGAGCGTCCACATGCAAAAGGAAACATTATATTTGAGTGACACGTCATGGTATTATACGTCACAACGTCATTTATTTACGCCTTCACCACACAACCTCGAAGTATACCTAATTGTACGCTGATGCTGTGAACAAACAAATCTAAGAGAAGACTGAAATGTGCACATATAAATTAATGTTTTGACACAGGTTTGAATAAACCCACTCAGTAATTCAACACAAATTCAGAGAATGTTGCCACTTAATAATTAAATCAAACCTTTGTTGACACGCCTACGCAACAACAACAAAGTTAGTTAATTCAGCTCCTAAAACACAGATTACTAAGTGCCTTAGCACACGCAGCTGACAAGATCCACTATATGCTGCTGAATGATACTTCCTGGGAATTCATGTGAAGCAAATTCAGGCCACGTGTCGTAAGTATGGCGTACAAGAATGGGAACTGTCAACGGGAGAAAACTGTACACACACGTTCCAGCAATCTGGGAACCACATCAAATCTGCAGGCGGCAGAAGGGCGATACAAATAATCACTACCCACAAAAACGGGGGCCGCCGTACAAAATTTGGTCTCCCAAGGACCCGTGTTCCCCTGATGTATAAGCTATAACTAACTCCACGGAGCAGAGGCCTTCTTGAAAAGCTAACAGTTTCTCAGCCACTCAAGAAATTCCCCGCATTTTATGAAACCCGGAGGTTCATTACCGCATTCACAACAGCCCGCCACCTGTCCCTATCCTGAGCCAGCTCAATCCAGTCCATGTCCACCCATCCCACTTCTTGAAGATCCATTTTAAGATTATCCTCCCATCTACGCCTGGGTCTCCCAAGTGGTCGCTTTCTCTCGGGTCTCCCCACCAAAATCCTGTATGCACCTCTCTTTTGCCCCACACGTGCTACATGCCCCGCCCATCTATTTCTTCTCGATTTGATTACCCGAATAATATTTGGTGATGAGTACGTATAAGATATAGCAATTTAAAAGGCTTCAATTACGACATATATGTAGATGACACCGAGGAACAGAATGATCATAAAATTACAGTGAAGACGGGACAGAAGCAGTGTTCGCCACTTGCTAAGTAACCAATGACAGTGCAGTGGGGTCACAGACACGACACTCCTAGCAGTGGGTCCAGTGCTTAGCTAGTGAGGCGATAAGAGGAAATTCACTGTTATATAACTGCAGTACGAATTTGTATCATTACACTGATGAACACGGGATAGTCCTCGTCAAAACCGCGCGATGCGATGAAGGCGGTGACAAAACAAGTCATTACCTGCGTGGGTTGTGAGCTACTTTAGCGAGACAGCACAAGCCCGGATGGCCGACAGCAAACTGTCACCGCATTACAGAGGCAAAACTACGAAACACAATCAATTCGAGAGACGATAAAACCTCCAGTGATTATATCAACAAAGAAATGATACGGCCTGATGGCCAATGTGTGGGGCAATGTCCAGACTATGTTCAATATTCTTGCTAGCATCAGTCAGCCAAAACATCAGTTCAGAGACAGACAATGTCCGTTGCTACTCACAGAGGTACGTCCTGTACGTATATTTTCATACTATAGCAACATACGTTTTAAGGAGTTTTCACGACATTGCGAAAAGACACTATTAGCTTCGTCATGTCTGTCTGCATGGAATTACTCGGCTCTCAATGGACGGATTTTCATTAAATTTGGTATTCACGTATTTTTCGAAGACCTGTCTAGAAAATACAAGTTTCCTTAAAATCTGACAAGAATAACGGGTACTTTACGTGAAGACCTGTGTACATTTATGATAGTATCTCGCCCAGTTCTTCTTGGAATGAGAAATATTTCAGACAAAAGTTGTAGAGAAAATCAAAACACATATTTTATGTCCAAAAGCTTTTTCCCGAAAATCGTGCCGTTTATGAGATAATGTGAAAAAATATGGTACAGCCGGACAGGCCACAGATGACAATATAACATGGCGCATGCGCTTTGCGGATGCGCACTCAGAATATGTAATACTTATTGCTTTTCCACGACAAAAATGGTTACGCGAACGCGCCTCAATGTTACGTCATACGTACACTGCTTGTTTTGTCTGTATTCGCGTAACTTCTCTGTGTTGTGTTTCGTGTGTTTCTAAAAAATAAACACGTATAAACACGAAGCTAAGAGCAGTTTCACAGTTCTTATGCCCGCACGGTGCTGCATTATACTCACAAGAACGTTACAAATAAACAATATTACTGTGAATATTATAAGATGTTATAAGGACGCAGGCATTTAAACACGATACTTAATGGTGCTTATTTAATGAGTAAAGCGGCCGGAACGTGAGGCTTACCACTCACCTCCAACTACTGCCTACTTTAGGAAAGAGTGGCGATACAACAAACAGTATGTATAATATGGTGCACGCAATAAACAATGCCACATTACATAAGCACATATCCGGTACGGAATAGCAGTGTGCGTGGAATATACCCTGGAGCTCTTCAGTATCGACTGTTATATTTATACGCCGTCAGAAAGACTAACAGCCCCATGCATAAACAATAACTCACAGCTTACAGTTTCGTCTTTCAAGAAAATACCTGCTTCGCGACTGCCAATTCTACAGGGTTCTTTACAAGCTAGTGACCCACAGCTATGGTTGTACATAAACATCTTTGCCCTGCCTGTACCGCATATTGCCCTCCAAATTACTTCACCCTGCTCTGCCCTACATCATGTTGTTTCACCCCCTCCCCTCCCCCTACGTAGCACAGTGACATCCCTTTTAACGCTGTTGTGGCCTGGCAAGCAGTCTGCATACCGCTACGTACTTTGTGATGTCCATAGGAAGTGGCTTCTAGCGTACATTCTGAGCGATGATAGTGCCTTCTGGTGTACATTCTCAGCGACGATAGTGCCTTCTGGTGTACATTCTGAGCGATGATAGTGCCTTCTGGTGTACATTCTGAGCGATGATAGTGCCTTCTGGTGTACATTCTGAGAGATTATAGTGCCTTCTGGTGTACTTTCTGAACGATGATAGTGCCTTTTAGTTCACATTCTGAGCGATGATAGTGCCTTCTAGTGTACATTCTGAACTATGATAGTGCCTTCTAGTGTACATTCTGAACGATGATAGTGCCTCCTACTGTACATTCTGAGCGATGACAGTGCCTTCTAGTGTACATTCTGAACGACGATGCGGCCCAGTTTGAAATTTTAACCCCAGGAACAGCTATTGTACTTACCGCGACGTACAGCGGACGATGCAGATGTATTCCCAACCATATATAAATATTCCCCAGTGACAAAAAGTTTTCTGAAATTAGGTGAACTTTTCCAAGATGTTCACAAGAACATTCTTCATTTTTATTACTAGGCGTCCTGAATCCTTTTTATTTACGCAGAGTGATTCGAGTGGCAAGGTCAATATTTTGTATTATCGGAAACCACACAGAATTAAACACCTGTTCATATGAACTTTTCTCTTACAACGACCGATACCATCACCTCCCGAAATATTGACTTTTCTCCTACATCACCCTGTGTATAAACCAGATCTCCGTCATGCCCATGTTACCCGTTCTTCACCGAAAACGTTGCGGCTTATTGTGCTGTACTGTTCTGCTAACAACATGGTTAACACTGATTCACTTCGCTGTTTAAAGAAGCGTTTCAAAATCTGCTTACAATGCTTTGAGAATTGCTGTCAGTGTACCATATTGTAGATGAGGTCAGTTTCCACTGGCAAAGGGCCAGGTTTCAAGTACGAATCAATTCGGCGACACAACATAAGCAGCTGGCGGTATTTCACACACCACAGCACTGACACAAATATGATGGACAGCCCTTAACAGTAATTTTTTAAACTAAATCGAGGGTTGGAACTTAAATTGAATATTTGCATCGGAAGATTCCTTCACTGCATTGTATTACATCACACCTATGATGTATACAAGATTTTAATACTGCACATTTGTGTAACTGCCACTGTTGGTTGTTTGCTTTACCTCAGGGTTTGCTATCTGTAGTCTCACATTACTAAATTCTCTGACTCAAATCATTCCATGTTCGTCTTCCAGCAATACGTCACTGCTTCTGACCCGTTACGGGCTACTGCCAAATTCTACGTTTTCTCCAAGAGTCCAATTCTGTTGTCACACTCTGCTCTTTGTACTGCCCCTGTTACGTCACACTCCTCCTCCCTTCCCCTCACATTTCACCCCCAAATTCTGTACAGTTTTCATCCCTGTAGTGTTAGTTTGCTCCAAGTACGGGCTCCTCGGGTTTGAGGTGTCAAAAAGGGCACTGGTATACGGCAGTTGATACAGTGACCAGGCTGCGGGCTGTGAAGCCTAGAAATCGCGGTTCCATTCCTGGCAGAAGTAAAACACTCTTCCACAAAAAAATTCTGACCCCCTCTGGGGCACACAAATCCACCTGTTCAAATGGTATCCGGACTTCCACTAGCTCACATGCCTCCATAGCATGGTCAGGCGGGCGCGCAACCATAATTCTTCTTCGGGGGGCGCCCCCCCCCCTGACCCTGAGGCTATGCATAACTCATGTTTGATTTCAGAAATTATGTTATAAAATCATGTTGTAAGTGCAACATAACACTATCTGCAACTGCATTTATACACATACAAATATAACTACATTTTCCACTATTCAATCACAGTGTCCTGTCTTCTTGTTTTTTTTTTAAGTTTACTAATTTATTTTTCAAAATTCTAACGTACTAGACATCAGCCGATTTCAGTGGCTGATTTCGGCTGAAGGGTAAATCACGTAAAACTTTTGACATCATCATATCTACAAAATCTGTGTTTTTTAAATTTCGGTTTGGGAGTTTTGGGGGGGGGTCAGTCCCCCCCCCAATTGAGTGCGCCCCTGTGGACAGAGAAAATGCGTTGACGTCCTCATTGCATTATCCACAAATTCCACCCACTCCCCTACAGTCCTAAAGAGTTCCTCTCCTGTGACAGAATCTGCCTTCGTTCGTGTGTTGTGAAGCAGACGCTCGGCGTCCGCCTACCAGCCTGCGGCAGTATCTGACCTACTACCTGTCTTTTAGAATGCCTGACCCGTCAGTACAGAGCAGTATTTGGACCAGAACGGTTCTATTTCCGTGCAAGGGACTGGAGTGGGCTGAGATAGTTGGATATATCTCTACAAGCTAGCGTGACTTCCCTCCTGTGTCCCTCATCGATCCGATCTTTGCAGTAACCAGTACAGGCTGAATCTCTTTTCGTGGGTACACAGATAAGCTGCCCATGATCCGAGTGAAGAAACGGCGTGTAAACCGTGATGGAATGTAAACGGAAATTCGGGCACGTTTCTCAACACGTTCTCCTTGGATTCGGTCAGTGGCAGACAAAACACCCAGCCCTGTGTACATGGATGACAAATCTGCCATAAATTAAACATTTCCGCACCGCACAGTGAACACTCTCGCGTCTGTATTCAGGAACTCAAATAGATTTAAGAACCCGCAACCATATGGATAACCGTAAATGGATGCACACATTAACGCTGCTGAGGCGCATTCCGTTTCCTTGTGCTTGGTCTCAAAATCAGCATTGTCCTTAAGCTGAAGAATTCTGACTTCTAACATGTTTCTCACTTCCAACTGCTGGAATTATAAGAAAACACACTACATCTGCAAGTTTTATCAATGTTAACCCAAAACTGGAAATTGTTTTTCCAATGGTGCAACAGCTGCTATGGAGCCAGGCCCTCACCATTATCGAGGCTTCACGATCACACTCAGACACACCACAGTCAGTAGGAGTCCTCTGGACGAGTGATCAGCCCGACCCAGAGACCTCTACCTAACAACACACAACACTCATATGAGACAGACATCCATTCCCCCAACGAGATTCGAACCCACATTCCAAGCAAGCGAACGGCCGCAGACCCACTACTTAGCGCGGCCGCTGGGATCGGTCAAAACTGGAAACAATTGTGAGAAATCACGTACACAGGAATACAAAAACACGCAACGTGTGTCTATTCACACCTCGGTATCCGTCTCCTAAGCACGTAATCGTGTCCCTTGTGACCACCGCACGGCGCTCCTCACTTAGCAGATCGCAGAGGCGGCCTCCACACATGGACCGTTGCTGCAAATACATTAAACAAGAATTCGCGCGCATTCGACAAGGGGTGGTCCTCCACGTTGTTGATTGGGCAAAAGGCTAACAACTCCTCACCGTAAAACCTTACCACACCAATGAAACGGTACAAAGCGCTTCAAACTTTTGACAGAATCTTCGGAACGATCTAAGCAACAGAAAACTGACGTGAGGGTTGAAATTCTTCCGTGTCAGTAGTCTTTGTAGGTCAAGGTCACTAAAAGCACTCGCAAGCGAATGGTCCAAGTACGAGTTTGATTTAATGAGAGTGCAGGGGGTCAGATGGGAACTGACAGGCGATTATGTTACCTTCTAGGGAAAAGAAAGCGGGGATCATAAATCAGGGGCAAACTCTTTGAAACAGATGGGAGACACATCATCACCTGAAACAGTGAAGCCTATGAGCGACAGGAAGTCGCACATGGTACTAAGCGGTCGTTAGTTTAATATTAATTGTTCTGAACGTGCATTCCACTTTCATGCAGGTGTGACATTTGGCATGTCAACGTTGGGGGAAGAAGACAGGCTGGAAACATTCGAGACATGGCGTGATGAACAACATTTTTACCTAAGAGAGAAAACGCAATAGCACGTTGCAGGCAACTTCAAAATTAAGAGCGTCATGACCTGAACTACTCACCAAAAAGTATTAGCCTCACTCATTCAAGGAGAATGAGATGGACAAGGAATGTGGCACGCATGGAAGAGAAACTGGCCTACTTCAGAGGCTTTCAGCAGGAAAACCTAGAGAAATTCGAAATCTCTGAACATCTAAGCGTACATGGTGCGATAATATTAAAATATAACTTGAAGTAATTGTATGGAAATGTGTGGGTTTGGTCCATACATTACATGTATGAATGTGGTGCAGTGTGCTGTGACCACTGCACCATAAAGGCCGCGGGAGATTTCTTGACTAGCTAATTAACTGTACACTTCTCAACACGCACTCTGTTGCATGCAGCTAGTTAATTACTTATCTGTTTCCCAAACGCAGTTGAAAACTGTCTTCGCCTTTATCTTTTGCCAACACTAAAATGAAGGAAGAGATGAAGGAGCGTCGCGAAAGATCAGAACTGCCGAAATCACGTCATGTTTCTGACGTAAGCACTCCAGCTAGAATGAATAAAGTATAAAATACGTAATAAATTTGCCAAACCAACAAACTGCACTGTTATTGTTTTTAGGTATTGTATATTACAATGTCTGTAAATCAAATGTGTTTCGATCCCTCTTGGGATCATCATCAGGATTTCATGTACAAGTAAGATTGCACAAACATAACTAAAAATATATATACATGTCAAAGAGATAAAATGTGTAAAAGATGATCAGTTAACTGTAGACGATTTCATGTAATGTACACATACTGTTCTGCGATTCTTACTTTTACATTAATCCCTGACGATGATCCCAGGAGCATCGAAACATGTTGGACTGATTTACAGACACTCTAATATATAACACCTAAAAATAATAACAATGCGTTTTGTTGGTTTTAGTGTTGTGTGTTTTGATTAGCGACAGTGCACGGTGTGAACAATACAATAAATCTGTGTTGGTTTTAACCAAAGATCCATTGCCTGACACCTACACGGAATGTGTTTATATAAGAACCAATCTCGTTAAAAAAAAATTTACTCGCCTTCTACTTCCATATACACTGAATCACGTGGCATGGGCTATCTACTGGCCATTTAGTTGAACGGTGTCGTAAATTAAGTGGGACGGGCACCCGAAATAGCGCCAGTGATGGATGCACGTCACTCGCTAATTACGTCGTCCGGGAGGGGAACCACATATGCATCCTCGCTGTTAAGCAGAACGAAGCACTGCGCTCCGTGTGAGAGCGGGACACAAAATTCACAGCACCTGCCATTCGCAAGGAGATGGAACGTCGGAACGTAACTTCTTGCCTACGTTCCACAACAGAGCACCGCCAATCGGTACGGCAGAACACTAACCACGGGCAGAGAGTAATTTAACCTATTAAAGCCTAGCGGTAACTTTACATACCACCAGGTTTAACATTAAAAAATTCTACGTGGTGCCCACATTGCGTTTATGTGTTTTGTACGGATCTCAGAACAAACACCAACTTTTGCCTTATAAAACATTAAGAGACTGGTTTTTATAACCGAAGTGGAGAGTGTTTACAGCGCGGTACGCACTTGGTCCTTATATAAAACAGATATGCTTCGTCTTTAAAGGGTTAACACGGCGTGCAATTTCGTAACTAAAGAACGAACAGTGATTGAAATCATGTCTGTCTTTGCAAAATATCTGAACTTCGACACGCTTTCAAAGCATTCATTAGTTGCCTCCGTCTTGTGATTTTGCCCTGCACTCTGTTGATGAGACGTGAATACGTACTTATTTTCTATGCATTTACATCTAAATCAACCTCATTTTTCTTTGCAGTATTTATATTTTCACTCATAAGATTTGCAACATCAGCTTCGAAAAGACGCTGATGAGGGCCATTCAAAATTATTCCCTTCTGCTTTCCTTGAACCTTCCAAAATGACATACCGTACAGCACAAATGAAAAAATATGACAAAACATCCACTTGTCACAGATCAGTCTAAATTAAAAGATATATTCGACAAATGTTTGCATATGCAGATTTTACTGCAGACTCCATTTCAACACAATGTAACTGGCTTACATACTTTCATGGGTACGCCAGATTAATCAGAATATTGTACAAACGTTCCTTCCTACACCAATCAGTGAGACTACTCGACATTTCAGCACATTCACGTAACATGTTTCAGGTGTCACATCGTCCGTAACTACATCTCTAGTCGCTGTTGTAAAATTTTAGCTTGGACAAACACCTCATTTCGTGAGTTCCGCCGTGTCTTGTATTGTTTTAAACCATTAGTTACTTCCAGTGTGGCCGACCTTAACTTTCAATCAGATAATAACACTTAATTAGGCATCTCGTAAGCTTTAACCTTTTAAAGCCTAGCGGTAACTTTACGTACGACCAAGTTTAACACTAAAAAATTCTACGCGGTGCCCACATCGCGTTTACGTGTTTTGTACGGATCTCAGAACAAACAGCAACTTTTGCCTTATAAAATATTAAGAGACTGGTTTTTATAACCGAAGTGGAGAGTGTCTACAGCGCGGTACGCACTGAGTCCTTATACAAAACAGATACGCTTCGTCTTTAAAGAGTCAATTACAGATCTCGGTAAGCCGCAGACCGGAGTTCCTATTTGTTTCCTACAATTATCTGTCTTTTCCTTTTAACTTTAAGACGCTACCTAAAATTTAACGATAAATACCAAGACAATTATATTTCAGGAGTTTAAACGTAATTTTAACGTTACCTTTACTATCAACACTTGTTCACAAATTCTCAGACACTTCATAATGGAAGAACAGCGATTGTAACATCCGGCAACTTCATTACTTACGCTCTTAACGACAAATTCATTGTACCTTTTACTGCATCTTCACTACATTTAATAAACCTTTAACGACTGCTGAAACACACGTGGAAAACGTTTTGGTATGACAGATGCAACTGAATGACAAACAATTTTATTTACGTGAGTCACATTTCAGCATAAAACCACAATCATGAAGCAACATAAACTGTAAGACTGTCAAGTACAACATAACACATACATCTGTCTCATAAGAGTTACCTATTTATGCTGGGAAAATAACGGGAGTGTTAACACCAATTTTGGTCAAATTAATTAATTTCGAACAATCCAATGCCTGCACAGTCAAGTTAATGGGACTGTGTCGTAGAAAAGTGGATGCAACTGAAGGCACTAAAATGTGACCATTCTACTCCCAATCTTCCTTTTTAGCATAACAAGAAAAGAGCTTGAATTAAGTTCTGACCTAATTACGACTGAATACAAACCCGTTTTTATTTACATTTTAGTTCTTTATAAAGGGACATTTAGGAAACACTGGCCTGTTTCTGGGAATTAACGCTACAGCTTCGGCGCCACCAGTTACATGTCATTTATTACATGCATTGGAGCCGTACTTAGTCTCTCAATTTGCGTCACATATATACACACGCATGGAATACAAGTATCATTTTGCTGCACGCAATACTACCCACGTTTTAAACACGTGGTCATACACAGGTCAATGCCTGAAACCTGAGACTCTTAATACCTGACGTCATTCCCTGTCATAAATGCCTGTAAACTGTACCTACCTTTGCTAAAGGTTACATTTGTATCATCTTCTGAATCTTAAAAGAATGAGAGTCAGAAGGCAAGTTTACATTATACAAAAGTTTACAATACACAAAAGTTTACAATACACAAAAGTTTACAATACACAAAAGTTTACAATACACAAAAGTTTACAATACACAAAAGTTTACAATACACAAAAGTTTACAATACACATACAACACACAGAAGTTAAGAGGAAAGTTTAATCGTCATTTTAACACTTAATTACGAAATAGCGTCCTAAAGTTTTAAAATTTTAAGACTTAAACTCTACACCACACCATTTCAGTTAAATGACATTCCACTAAGAATTAAAAGTCGCTGCAATTTACATTTTAAATCATTTGTGAGATCTCGCAAAATTACATTTGTACCATGAATTTTAAGCTTTTGTATAAACAAACACCTGACGATGATCGGCTTGATCGAAACATGTGGTATTTGAAATACAATAACAAATACAGGTTGTGTGAGGCGGAGTGCACAGTCTTATTTATGTAACACGGATGGAAGTTCGGTGTAAATGCATCGTATGCCTGTCTTGCAAGAAATTCCTAAGAGCCTAATTCCTTCACGTGTTTTGGCCTGTTCTGTTCCGGGGTCTCTCTTCTTACTTTACATTTTGAACCATATCTCTCTCTTAGCTGCACTGCGCTGAATGAGTCACTACTGCAACGCCATTCCTGTTACCGCCCTCACCGAACACCAAATGCTGGGAGAAATCCGACATTTTGTAATGCCATAAAGTATCAGAAATTCACAGTGAATACGCGAAGGAAACTCCAAGTCAAATGTAATTACTAAAACGGGCTGCGTTCTAATTGAGTTCTTATAAATTTCTAAAGACCACCTCTTCACGCCACACAGTTTAATATGCATTCAATATGTGTTTTGAACTTCCACTTCTTAGACAGTACAATAATATTCTGCCACTAAAAACGTACTACGAATAATCGATGCGGGTTGGCATGTGGAAGCTTCAAGCTGCTAGTGACATGTGGATCGCATGAATAGCCCTGTCAAGCACAAAGTGACTGCTGCCACACATTCGTAAACGCGTGACGGCCTCAGGGATACCGATATTAGCCTACAACAGCGAACAGCGCTCATTATACTCCGATGCTTTACATATTTTTTTTTCATACACGTTTCTAAATACAGAATCCTGACTGCCAATGGAGGTACACATCACCACACCGTATTTCGCTTCTCTTTGCATCTCACACACGCAGCACTACTTAACCTTTTAAAGCCTAGCGGTAACTTTACGTACCACAAGGTTTAAGGTTAAAAAATTCTACGTGGTGCCCACATTGCGTTTATGTGTTTTGTACGGATCTCAGAACAAACAGCAACTTTTGCCTTACAAAACATTAAGAGACTGGTTTTTATAACCGAAGTGGAGAGTGTTTACAGCGCGGTACGCACTGAGTCCTTATATAAAACAGATACGCTTCGTCTTTAAAGGGTTAATACAGGCATCTGAAACATTTAATTCTAACTAGACAACCATCTATGCCGACTCCAGCGGCCGCGAGGTCTAAGACATGGGTTTCAGCCGCTTGCTTGCTGGGATTGCGGGTTCGAATCCCACCGGGGGCATGGATGTCTGTCTGTTGTGAGTGTTGTGTGTTGTCAGGTAGAGGTTTCTGCGTCGGGCTGATCACCCGTCCAGAGGAGTCCTACCGAGTGTGGTGTGTCTGAGTGTGATCGTGAAGCCTCGACAATCAGGATGCCCTGCCCCACTGGGGGCTGTTGTGCCGTTGGGAGAAAAAGTTCAGACTACACGAGTAATGTTCTGTACGGCTGCAACACCGAGGTCACAAAACCTTGCAAATTGAGACAAATACGAAATTACGAGCATCATTTTAAAACAACCCGCCCCCCCCCCCCTCCGACCCATCAATCTTGCGTAGAAACTCATGACCACATCCACGTCACTAAATTTACGTTCAAGGACGCTAATGGTACTTCACTCTTGCGTCCTTCGGTATCGCCACTTCCCGCCCCTCATCCGCGGTAGTAGCAAATATATAATAAAAGTATAATATATAATAAATATAATATAATATAAATATCATAATATAATATAAATATATAACATATATGTATAATATAATATTAGTATATAACATATAATAATATAATATAAATATAATATATATAATAATATAATATAAATAATATAAATATATAATAAATAAGTAGATATTTAGTTGCAATGGTACATTATTTAGTAAGCCGAAACAAATAACGAAAAATAAAACTGGACGTGTAAAAGGCAAAGCAGTCCCATTACAGACCTGGACAGGCCCACAGGGTTCCAGTAGGTTGAGGCTCCCAGATTTCTAGACAGTCGGCACATTAAGGTGGTAAGGTTGTCAGCCCTAAGTAACCGGCCGCCTTTAGCCCCCCAGGAAATATTCCTGGTACTCATTTCTGTTAGAGGCTGAGTCGACCCCAGAGCCATAGTGCGGCCGGAAGGATTATGTCAATAAAAATTTCCAATGACACCATCGGGAATCGAACCCGCAACTTTCCGGTTTGTAGCGCAGTGCCTCAACCAACTGCGCCACCAGAATGCAGTTGTAGTTTCCTATTCCATCATGACTTGCGTTTAGAAACTTTCCTTTTTTTATAAATGTAACAGAGCCATCAGGACGGCAGCTGGAATACTGCGGTCCACTCAGCATCCACTAATTAGATGGCCCACGTCATTACGTTGTATTGCCTGCTCTAGTGTCAGCTATGGGGCTTTACGTTTTGATAAAAGGAGGGCCGCGCCGTCGGTCTCTCTTTTGTTTGGCGCTGCACTCTTGTACACATTTAGCCAAACCGTAATTACATCTCTGGCCATTTTTTTTTCGTGACCACAATTAATTGCTTTCGTTTTTGAAAAAAAAAATACGTACCTACACCCACACCATGTCACTGAGTTCCAACTAATCTCGTCTCCAAAGCGGTTAAATTAATTATAAGCATGTGTATATGTACTGTATTGTGCTCCCATTTGACTTCGTCAAACTCACGCCCTAGCAAGGTTCGTCATTTCAGTGTTATAACAATAGAGACTGTCAACTGTCTGAGGTAGGCCCATGCTCGACACAACCTGTTTTGGTTCGCGTTGCGCAATGTCCGACAAACACTAGCATGAGACTCAAATGTTGCCATAAACCTTTGGAGAAGAGTTAAGCCATTAGTTACGCTGAGAACAGTCCTGTCACTGTAAGACATAGGAAAAAATAATTATTTTTTCAGGTATGTTCTATTTTCTCCCTTTTAATTCTCATAATATCTACATTTTTCATTCGTTTTTGCAGTCCTTCCCTCTTCTACCTTCTCACCGTAGGTGTAGAGGGTTGTTTATTTTCACTTGATCACACTCAGACACACACCACAGTCGGTACGACTCCTCTGGACGAGGGATCGGCCCGTCGCAGAGACCTCTACCTGACAACACGTAAACACTCACAAGAAACAAACATCCATGCCCCCGGTGGGATTCAAACCCACGATCCCAGCAAGCGCTCGGCCGCAGACCTACCCCTTAGACCGCGCGGCCACTGGGATCGGCTACATTTTTCATTACTGACCTCAAATGCACACGAGCTCTGCAGTCTGGTTTGGTTCTGTCATTTTGGTAACGTTAAAGACATTTCATCAAATCCAAAATTTAAAACCTTTTTCGCGATGGCGCAACAGCCCCCAGTGGGCCAGGGCCGCCTCATTATCGAGGCTTCACGATCACACTCAGGCACACCACACTCGGTAGGACTCCTCTGGACGAGTGATCAGCCCAACGCAGAGACCTCTACCTGACAACACACAATACTCAAAACAGAGAGACACTCATGCCGCCGGTATGATTCGAACCCGCAGCTCCAGCAAGTGAGTAGCCGCAGACGCGCGGCCACTGGGATCGGCGCAAAATTTATAAACAGTCGAACAGTAATATTGTTTCAAGAAAGAAAGAGATGTCGAGGCCTATTTCAACACATAATTCCAGCAGTTTTGTGGGCGGACTGGGTAAAATCTATTGAAATACTTAATTCGTTCAGAATTACAAACCTTAAGACAAAGATGGAACGTCCCACACACACGCCGGATTCCCTACGACCACACAGCTCCTTTCGGCAGTACGTCACTTCGAAAATTCATCGAAATAGGGACGTTTTATTTTATTACACACCACGCCATTTGCTTAATCACCCTCACTTTCGGCTTGGGCATATGCATTACAAACAATATCACACCAACAACTTCCTGCCATTTCTCAGTACACAACGTCTGTTCACTAACAGCGTCCTTTCATTTTAAATGCTAAAGCGTTTCCTATATATATCAAGAATTCCATCGTAACTCCAAAATATAATTTCTTCTTTCATAAACTATATACAGCATAAATGTTTTTTGGGCCAGAACTTCCCAACATGACGTCACATATTTCCATTACATATAAGTTATACTCTGCTAATACGCGTGCACCTTCTATTAATATCAATGAACCTGCAACACAGCGATCCCTGAAGTTTCAGATTAACCTTTTAAAGCCTAGCGGTAACTTTACGTACCACCAGGTTTAACATTAAAAAATTCTACGTGTTGCCCATATTGCGTTTATGTGTTTTGTACGGATCTCAGAACAAACGGCAACTTTTGCCTTATAAAACATTAAGAGACTGGTTTTTATAACCGAAGTGGAGAGTGTTTACAGCGCTGTACGCACTGAGTCCTTATATAAAACAGATACGCTTCGTCTTTAAAGGGTTAAAAATCCCTTGTCCATTTTCCTGACTGTGAAGCTGACAAGTGGCATGAAGTTAGGTGTGCCCTCTTCAACCCCACATGAGTGTCTCTTCACACTCACGGGCCACCAGCAGCACCCATAATAAATATTCCTTACGTGTCACAATCTGCCAGTCCCAAAATGCGCGACTTCGGAAGCCGTCTCTTGTACCATGCAGTCACAACGTCATGTACTTTGGTAAACCGTTACAAATGTTAAAAGTGGGATCCTCTGCCTCTGAGTTTATTGAAAAAACTTTCCGCCCCATTTCACACTTGCCCTGAATATAGGTCTTATGTCTCTCCAAAACGTCTTGAAACAACTACAGAGCAACACAGTTTCATAAACTCTAGAGCCACAGTCTATCCCTACTCTGCCTGGAAACCATATATCTCATTTTGTAATGGTGGTCACATTTCTTAGCAAGCATACTCGTATTTCGCCATCGAAATTAATTAAAATTCTGTTGAAACTACATAACTGCCACGCCATTGTTCTAACCTCAATTTCTGGCAGCTGATGTCGTAGGGCACAGTTTAATCTCTACCACAGGCTTTGTTTTGTTCGAAATTTAGTATGACTGGGGACAAATACAGTCCATGCTTTGAGCACAGTGACGGAATACACGAGTTCTACGTACTTCTTACAAAACAGGTGAAAAGTGTGTGTGCAGATTCCACAATAAATGCATAATAAGACAACTATACTTGGCACTATTAATATTTTTTTTCAAAATTGTTATTCTATGCAGATTACGTAATGCTGCCTTTCTTAAAGAAACGTTTCCTCGTTTTTACCATCTAGTGCCATTTATCTGCCGATCCCAGTGGCCGCGCGGTCTAAGGCGTAGGTCTGCGGCCGAGCGCTTGCTGGGATCGTGGATTCGAATCCCACCGGGGGCATGGATGTTTGTCTTGTACAGTGTTTGTGTGGTCAGGTAGAGGTCTCTGCGACGGGCCGATCCCTCGTCCAGAGGAGTCCTATCGAGTGTGGTGTGTGTTTGAGTGTGATTGTGAAGCCTCTACAATACGAGATCCTGGCCCACTGCCGGCTGTCGAGCCATTGGAAGAAGAAGAAGAAGAAGAAGAAGAAGAAGAAGAAGAAGAAGAAGAAGAAGAAGAAGAAGAAGAAGTGCCATTTATCTAGTGCTTACGACAGAAAGAAGTTCGAACTCCTGCCTGAATGCAACGTACACCCACAAACCGACACTTGCGTTCCTCACAACCACACAATTCGTATCAGTTACAGCGCACATCTGGCAACTTCTCCAGCTCGGACCCAACTCTATAGGTGCCTCCGGTTTCGAAACGCCGGGTTTTCCGTACACAATACAAGACACGTAACAAATTCCACAAATCCAGCGAACCAAAGACTAATATACCGCAGACAGAACCCGTGAGAATTGACTTTCAAAATGCGTATTGTTAATTTCAAAATGCCGTCTGAGTCTTTCCAGGAACTCAGTGAATGAGACAAACATCGCACTGAAAAGAAACAAAGTGTTGTAAGGCAGATCGATGTGTTGAGCTTCGTCTGATCCCTCGTAAGACTGCAAATACTGCTGAGTGGCGCGATTGAGTGAAAGCAGAAACGTACACACTTCGTGTCTGAGGGACAAGTGTTCACACAGTGTCACTCCAGACGCACTACTACTGCTGTTCTGAAATGTAGCGAAAATCGCGCATGTTAATAATAATAATAATAATAATAATAATAATAAAGAGAAAACGGACATACTGATAGATGTGGCAATACCAGCGGACAGAAATGTCACGCCAAAGAGAGCAGAAAAGAAAATAAAATACAAGAGTTCATGTATTGAGATACAACAAATGTGGAACATGAAATGTATGATTATACCCGCGGTAACTAGACCCCCGGACTAGTAACATGAGGTTTAAGGAAAAATTTAGAAGCCATACCGTGAAGATATTCAACAGATTCGCTACAGAAGACAGCTACACTTGGAACAGCACACACAATACGGAAAGTACTGTAGTCTGAAAATTGATACCCGAGCGGCGGGGTCACCGCTGGTTCAAGAGAAGTACCAGGGAGTAGTGGCGTGTGACAAGCGACAACACAATAACAATAGTAATAATACTAATTATTATTATTATTATTATTATTTCCTAAATCACACATAAGACCACCGAGTCTAATCCTGTTGATGATACATCCCAGGATAGGTGAAAATTTCCCAGCTAAAGCTGAGAAGTGAGAAATTCGGATAATAATAATACACTTCAATTCGACTTAGTCCATTGTCTCATTAGACTGCTGTGTCTTATAAAACGGAGAACTTACGGTTGTTCGGAGCAGTAATAATACAAATCCTATGCCTTTTCCTACAAAAAAAAAAGACCAGTGATTTAAAGTAACTATATACATAATTTCTTCCTCCTCAAATAGAAGTCCTCACCTTAACACAAAAGCAAATTTGATAACACACACGTTTGTTTGCCTGTTTTTTCTTCCGTTATTAGACCAAGACACATTCAGGTAGACAAACCCTCCATAATCATGAAGCACGTTAACTGTGGCCGAACGAGGTGCCTCAAACGGTAAGGCTGCCCATTTGCAATTAGATAAAGACTCAAATACATTTATACAACGACAGTTCCGCAAAGTAGAGTAATCTTCCATGCACGGATGCACTTGTCATTCATCACCAGCTTAGCAGCAGGCTGCCACAACTGACTACTCTACACACACACACACACACACACACACACACACACACACACACACACACACACACACACACACGCTGACTTTCGATACACAGTTTTACAGATTGCCGTGACCTTTAAATGCAATTACGCTAATTGGTACGGGATAGGTTTACGGTGTTCCGACTTGCTGTTCCTACCTTCGCATATTAATTGCAACAGACCGACAGGTGAGTGTGCACTGAATGTGGCTGAAGCTTGGTTTGACCCTCGGAGCCAGAATTCTGATGAACGCATCGCTGACCAACAACCCACGCGAACGCCGCTATATGACCTTAAACCTTTGACTATGAAGTTCAGCTAAATACTTACGTAAGTTCGAGCCGCGCAGAAAACACAGCGCCTCTGCAGTGCAGAGACTAACAGCAGCACATAGCTGTTTAGGGGACATAAACATAACAAATTACACACAGTGAACACAATGCAAATTTTCATGTTCAACTAGGAGGTAAAACTGTGCTTTCAGGGGTTAAACGAAAACACATTCACCAATTTAACGAATTTTGTATGTCTTCAAATAAAAACAATTAAATTCAAGATGTCAGTAAAAATTGCGAAGTTCTAACAAAATTATACAGAACTATAATTTTACCTGTTGTTTTGTATGGGTGTGAGACTTGGTCTCTCACACTGAGGGAGGAACGAAGACTGAGGGTGTTCGAGAATAGGGTGCTGAGGAGGATATTTGGGCCTAAGAGGGACGAGGCCACAGGGGAGTGGAGAAGACTACATAACGAGGAACTTAATGACCTGTACTCATCACCAAATATTGTTCGGGTAATCAAATCGAGAAGAATGAGATGGGCAGGGCATGTAGCACGTATGAGGGAAATGAGAAGTGCGTACAGGATTTTTGTGGGGAGACCTGATGGAAGGCGACCACTTGGGAGACCCAGACGTATATGGAAGGATATTATTAAAATGGATATTCAAGAAGTGGGATGAGTGCATGGACTGGATTGAGCTGGCTCAGGATAGGGACAGGTTGCGGGGTCTTGTGAATGCGGTAATGAACCTCCGGGTTCCATAAAATGTGGGGAATTTCTTGACTAGCTGAGAAACTGTTAGCTTCTCAAGAAGGCCTCTGCTCCATGGAGTCTAACAAAAATACTGTAGCATGCACTACAGGGTTGTCACTAACACCATCCAGGCCTATGCTGATTATGCTAACCTGCTGAGTGCAAATACAGATCCTGTGACAGAAATACAGAAGTCCTTGAGGTAAGAAACAAGGAGTTTGGTTTCGTAGCAAATGTAGGCAAGAATACGATCACACGTGGCCACCAGCACTGCCTGCTGAGCTAACAATTAATAGAGAACAGCAAGTAGTTCGAAAATGTGGAGAAGTTCATTTATTTTGGAAATACACAAATAAACTAGAATTCATTTTTAAAAAAATTCGTTTATTAAAATCACGAACTAATTGTTATATAGGGTGTTTCTTCCTGCAAGAACGATAACCGCCGGCCCAACACTCCGCCCGCGTGTCGGGGAGGTTTAACAGTCCATCACGGGAGCTAGACACACGATGGCAGTGACAATAACCTTTAGCAGGTCTAATAAAAACTCATTCGAGCGTCGGGCCGGTGCTTATGGGTCAAGTAGGAAAAAAACACCCTATATTTTTGCTCCTAATTTTTGTCCTTCCAGCTCGTGTCTATAAAGAAACAACCACCATTCACAAAAGTGTAACTTCAGTCGGTCCTCTGTAGGTCTATGGGACTTGGTGCCCCACCCCAATTAGACCGGCACAGTTCAGATGTTTGAGAATACGGCACTGAAGGAGACTGTGTGTACCCCACAGCGAGGAACTGAACCCGTTCAAGCGTAATATATCGCCACATTTGAAACCAGAACTCAGCATCTTGTCACGTATTATATTTATGTTTTCCCAATGATTCTTACCTTAACAGAGCGCGTTGCCATACAAAATATTCACGAACTGCTCTTCCTAATGGAAAATGACTGCCTTCTCTGTGAGATACACCCTGAATCTTTGCGTACAATGTAAATTAAGTTTATGTTTTTACAGAATTAAATGCGACATATTATATTTAAAAGTTAACAGAGGGCACAGAAAATCCACACAATTAACAGGTTCATAGATCGTACTCTACACAAAATATTACTGTGGGCCGGGATAACTCAGTCGGTATAGCGACTCGCTACGGGCTGGACGGTCCGGGGATCGAATCCCGGTGGGGGGCGAGATTATCCGCAGCCGTCCAGACCGGCCCTAGGGCCCACCCAGCCTCCTGTACAATGGATACCGGGTCTCTTTCCCGGGGATAAAGCGGCCGGGGCGTGGGGCTAGCCACCCCCTCCCCTCCTCGTGCCCAGGCCAACGAACGGCTAGAGTTATACCTCCACTCGCCCTCTTGGGCCCTCAGGGCCTGTTATAGGGTGAACCTTTACCTTTACCTTACAAAATATTATTATAGTGATAGAATAAAGAAGGATGATAAAGAAATGCGGTAGACATTGATAGAGGAGCCATGTATACAAAATTGTAGTTGAAAACCCTGAAGGAAAAACCACGTATGTTACCCACACGTACATGAAAGTAAAAAGTAATAAGTTGAAAAAAAGTATACATTAAGTAACGTTTCTGGAGAATTCGCTCTTTTTACGTGGTTTAATGTGATACCGTCGAAAATGCGTACTATGGAGTAACAAGTCACAACATTTGATATTACCCTTAAGAAACAAACACAGTTGCTTCCTGCGGCAACAATAAAAGAACGCGACTTGTACGTCTAGCTTTTCAACTCCCCAATCTTTCGCTTGGCTGCGCCACCAGAGAGAGAATAATGGTGGTTTACTCACAATTTTGTAATACCCAATTTTCGTATGTGTTTTCCTTTTACAAAATTTTAACTGGTCCAAAAACACACACAGCGTATAGGATGAAGAACAAAAAAAAAGTACTCAGACTGTCAAATACACTAATTATGTTCGAAGCCTGTTAGCGGTAAATAGGAGTACAACATGGACAATGCAGAGCTTTAAGTGGGCACACAGAACAATACGTGACATCCAACGAGGCACTTAACTTTGGAAATCTGCAAGCAAAATGCATTCAAAAATTTGGTGCTGCTTTAAATGCACAAACAAACAGAAAGGGCATACAAAATAGAAAGGGCACATACAGAGCACGTCACTGGCATCTTTACTGCTGCTGCAAAAAATATACTCAAGCTAACGGAAATGACGTACTCACTTCAAAACTTGTACAAAAAATCATCATGTTAGTGGAAATAACAAATTCACTGCAATTTTTGCCCAACATGTTACGTTTTTGGAAGCATGACTCAAAGGTTAGAGGGGGCGCCCAAATATGTACACTATGCCGCCACTTTTTAAATTGTTTCTAAACATAACTGTTCGAAAACTGTTTGTATTCTTATCATTGTACCAGTACATAAGTCAAGGCACCCAACCCCGCTGAGAACTTAGGCAATTGTCAACCCTACGTTTAAAGCAGGGTTTGTGACCAAAATAACACCTATGGCTAGCACATCAAAGGATCTGAACAAGGTGCGAATTCGTATTATAGTTTACTGCCTGCTAAGCGTAAACAAGCAGCCATAATAATGACAACTGAACACTCGCACAGTGCTGGAAATCATGTGCGCACCCAGAAGTTTTCCTCGGAGGGAGTGTGGGCTGACCCAGACGCTATATATAATTTATGCTTGATTCTAAAAATTATGTTACAAAAATCATGTCGTAAGTACAACATAACACTGTCTGCAACTGCATTTATAACACATGCGAATATAACTATATGTTCCGTTGCCCAATCACAGTGTCCTGTCTTCTTGTTTTTTAATTTTATTAACTTATTTTTCAAAATTCTAATGCACTAGTCATCGGCCGATTTCAGTGGCTGATTTCGGCTGAAGCGTAAATCACGTAAAAGTTTTGATATCGTAATAACTAACAACTGTGTATTTTTTAAATTTCCGTTTTGGGGATTTTAGGGAGGCTGCAGCCCGGCAGCCCCTCTTGGGTGCGCCCTGCTAGAAATACACACAATACACATGCGATGAAGACTTCAGTAACGAGAGTACAAAATACGGCTATTTGTGTCTTGGTAACAGCAAAGTTCTGTTGGAAGGTTTGCATGGTGCAATACAGCAAAGAGACCTCCCATTTTAGAGACTAACGTACTAGAAATGGGGTTCAGTCTTCTATTGAAACCTCATTCTTTAAAAAAGAAAATAACAATCGACCCCTAATATTGTGTTTGTTTCGAAAACAAGCCTGAAAACAGCAAGACGTCGTGAGGGCGGGGGTTAGGGTATGGGGTCATGCCTACCATTTGGGTGATTAACCTCTTGTGTCTGTCATAAGGGTGGGGATTAATATGGACAGTGATTACGGAGGAGATGAATGAAACATCCGGGGTAATAATAGAGGGCGTGGTTGGTCCGGCATCCAACACAATCCTTCGCACTGCGTCACTAACCAGTATGGCTGTCTCCTACAATTCATTGCCCTGTCTTTATCAAAATATAGTTTTTATATTCACACTAGGACTCAATAAGCCGTACGCGTGGCTGACCAGGGGTTAGGTTTCCACCTCTGCCACATCACAGCAAATATAATTGCCTATTTCACTTTCATTTTACCTCTCGCATAATTGTTCGTACACCCCCGTGACGTTTAATGACAAAATCATTATGAATGCCACCAACAAATCTCCTCTTATCTATTCCATTAGCCGATTCCAGTAGCCGCGCGGTCTAAGGCGTAGGTCTGCGGCCGAGCGCTTGTTGGGATCGTGAGTTCGAATCCCACCGGGGGCATGGATTTTTTTGTCTCTTGTGAGTGTTTGTGTTGTCAGGTAGAAGTCTCTGCGACGGGCCGATCCCTCGTCCAGAGGAGTCCTACCGACTGTGGTGTGTGTGTCTCAGTGTGATCAAGCGAAAAGAAACAACCTCGACACCTGCTGTGAACAAGTATGTAGAAGAGGGAACGGCTACGAAAAAATCTATCCCTTTACAGGCCTGGACAGGCCCTCAGGGCTACAGGAGATTGAGGCTCCCAGAATTTGTAGGCAATCGGTCTATGAAGGTGGTAAGGTCGTTACGCACCGACCGCCTTTACCCCCAAGGTCCCCCAGGAGATAAACCTGGTGCTCATTTGTTAGAGGCTGAGTCAATGAAAGGGCCACAGTGCGGGTGGAAATATCAAGTAAATGAAAAACCCCAATGACATAATCGGGAACGGAACCCGCGACCTTCCGGCTTACAGGGCAGAGCCTCAACCAACTGCGGCTTCGCGTGCCCCAACCTTCTCTTAGGGTTATAAAAATTAGCATTAACTCAAGCGTGGATATTTTAAGTTCATAAGCCGAGTAGAACAGCGTACCGTTACAGCTTTCGAACTGTATTCGGAACGTTTCCGATTCGAACCCAGAACAGGACATTTTATATACCAGAGCTTTCTGGGATTTCCTCAGACCTTTCTGCCAAATGTCGGGAGAATATGCAGACAGACCATGACCGCTTCATTCCTAATTTCTCCCAGTTCACCATTTACCATTCACCAATCACCAGTGACCTTACCATCACCACTGTGTAGTCCGAGATACTGATGACTTCTTACAATAAAGTCCGAACTAACAAACACAAGCTAAGAGGTGGCTTTCACAAAAGTGTTCACAGTAACTGCTGCATATAAGCTGCAGTTGCTTCGCAGCGTAAGACATAACACAGCCTTCATCTACGCAGTTCTTTACACAAATTTGCGTATGTGCAGAAATAAACTGGAAAACTAAAACCCAAAAAACATAAACGTCAAACATCACATACTTTATAACCAACAGGTACATGTTTCGACTTTATGAAAGGGCCATCATCAGGCAGTATAAAAAATACAAAAACGTCATAACCTGCAGGTACAGAGATACTTCAAAGGAACTAAAAATCCGATCCACACGTTCGTAGATTCCGCAACAAAGCTGAGCAATTTCCATCAGCAGTCATTCGAAACAATGCGAAGGTGTTGGTAGAATCTTTAAGAACTACGCCACACACAAAGAACTCGTCCAATTCAAAAATCTCACGTCATGGACCCCTTGATAAGAGACACCATCATTATAAAAATTTTTAGGTATAAAAGAAAACTTTAAATCCCAATGTCAGGTCCAATGCAAACCTTGAGGAATGAGTTCGCCAATGCCGTGCTCCGTCAAACACCTGCACAGCTCAGTGAACAGCTCTTTGGAGTGGTGCCCTTTTGATGCGAAATGTGTTCGATGTGCTATATTTATACAGTACGTTTCAAAATAACATCAAAGAAATGACAAGGGAACCTTTACACAAGAGAGTACCACTGGCCTGTAATTACTAGACATTTGTTTGAAAAAACTATGAAGGACAAGACTTATTTTGGATTAAACATCAACAAATTCAGAAACTGAGGTACAGAATTTGTTTATACATAAGCTATTGTGTTACTTATCTAGTTATACAGCCAGTAGGAGCGCTACTGGTCTGCTACATTTACAATTTAACCCTTTAAAGAAGAAGTGTATCTGTTTTATGTAAGGACTCAGTGCGTACCGTGCTGTAAACGCTCTCCACTTCGGTTATAAAAACCAGTCTCTTAATGTTTTATAAGGCAAAAGTTGCTGTTTGTTCTGAGATCCGTACAAAACACATAAACGCAATGTGGGCACCACGTAGAATTTTTTAATGTTAAACCTGGCGGTACGTAAAGTTACCGCTAGGCTTTAAAAGGTTAAAGCACTGACGTTTCTCTAGTATAAAATTTATTACACTGTCGGCGTACACCACGTAGTATCGTTACACAAGCATACTCAAGGTGAAAGCTACAGGACTACATCTGTGTCCAGGTTCCAGCTTAGCCATAAACGCCTTGCATAATTCTTACAAAGTACGGCCCTATTAATAGAAATTATGGTACGTATGAGACAGGGGACTCACAGCAGGAAACCGGACGCGGGATGCATTTAAACACATCTTGCGATTTGTGGTATTACAGTCAATTATAAGGGACGAATAAACATAGAATAAACAAAATATGGACTAAAACGAAATCTGATAGCTTAAGATGACTACATAATCACGGTCAAAATAATTGTCTGGATTTCAAACAAATATGAAATATCATTTCCTCATAACATTTTCAAAGTAGGGTTAAAATGACGTTGACTGATATCGGCCGTGTGGATTGTGTATTTTTTTCCAGTGCTCTAGCCCACTGTCTTTGGAAGGACTCGAAGCTAGGAATTATAATGTTTAACGCTATGAAATGGAAGTGCTTTAGTATTAATGACTTGGCTGCATTAGCAAACAAGGTTTCGCTGTGTAGCTCTTTCGCTCCCAGCTAAATCAGCGTTGACTGATTAGTCTTCAAAACCAAAGCTGCAGTAACACTTCCACGGTACATTCGAACAAACTTCAAAACATGACTGCTGTCTCGGTCTGTCTGATCAAACAGCGCTCCTTTCAGAACCACGATCATCACGACTTGGGGTGAAGACTATCTCCTTCACAGTTCAGATCATTTGTATTCGTATTGTGTTGTATTTGTGTACGTATATTGTATTGTGTGGGTATATTGTATTTGTGTAGGTATATTGTATTGTGTGGGTATATTGTATTTGTGTAGGTATATTGTATTGTGTGGGTATATTGTATTTGTATGGGTAGAGTGTATTTGTGTAGGTATATTGTATTGTGTGGGTATATTGTATGTGTATGGGTAGAGTGTATTTGTGTAGGTATATTGTATTGTGTGGGTATATTGTATTTGTGTATGTATATTGTATTTGTGTAGGTATATTGTATTGTGCGGGTATATTGTATTTGTGTAGGTATATTGTATTTGTATGTGTAGATTACATTTGTGTAGGTATATTGTATTTGGGTAGGTATCTTGTATTTTATGGGTGTATCTTATTTGCGTAAGTATTTTGTAATGTGTGGGTGTATGGTATTTGTGTAGGTATATTGTACTTGTGTACGTATATTCTATTAGTGTGGGTATATTGTATTACTGTGGGTGTATTGTAATTGAGTAGGTATATCGCAGTTATGTAGGTATATTTGTATCAGTGTAGGCACATTGTATTGTGTGGGTGAATTGCTAATACGTGTACTGTAATTTGTGCTGTTCCGTTTATGTATGTGTTATTGTATTGTGGTGTCTGTACTGGTGTAAGACTGCTGCCACCGGGTGAAAACCCAATTGCAGTAAGGAATAATAATAATAATAATAATAATAATAATAATAATAATAATAATAATAATAATAATTTTGTTCTCACAGCTCACGGAAGAAAACACATGTCGTGTACTCTGACAGAAAAATATTTGTCTGTGATGTTCTTCCTATTAACGTTTTACCAAAGCCTGTAAGAAAATGCTTTCCGAGACGCTAGATGTTAAGTTGTGAAGGTCACGTTACAGGACACGCACTGTCATATGACTTAGGGTTGGAATTTTAATGGTAGTCCTGGCAATAAATCTAATCGTTTGTGTAACGCAAATTGGTATGAAATTCTCACGACGGTGATACTGATAGAAGGAAGAGTGACAGGAAGACGAAGAAGAAGACGTAAGCTGCCACTGGATGATTTTAAGGAAAAGAGAAAATACTGGAAATTGAAAGAGAAAGCACTAGATCGCACTCCGTGCAGAACTCGCTTTGTAAGATGCTATGGACCTGTCGTAAGACTGAATGAATGAATGAATGAATGACTGAATGAATGAATGAATGAATGAATGAATGAATGAATGTACCGTGTCACTGAACAGTGCTGTCCTCTGTATGTTACATCCTGTAGTTTCATTCCTGTACACCAAACTACACGGCGTCACATCACAATCGACTCATCCTATAAAAAATTTCATTCAATGATGAATCTCCAGAGTGCAGAAACACAGTGCTCACTGCTTCTCTACTGTTCCATTCGATACAGTTTTCAACATGTATTATCAGCAGACTTACTGACGGAGCGCCAGGCAGGCGCGGCAACTTCTCCGACACTGGCAGCAAGCGGTTAGTCTAAACGGACTGTTACAGGCGGTTGCAACCAAGTAAAATCAATACTTTCGCACAAAACTGTTCTCACGGGGACAAGTATGAACATAGCTGCTTTCCGGTATGTGACGCCGTGTATTCGATGCGCACTTACTGACGTTTCGGGAAACTTATTGCCTGCACCTGCCCTGAGAGTGAAGTAGTGAGTTCCACCACAACGTCAGTAAATGTACGCTAAACTACAGGGAGTCACATCCCTGAATTTAGACTATGTCTGGAAATTGTTGTATGAGGCTTGAAACAAATTGGTAGAAATACTGTCGAACCCGGTTACGAGGTCATGAAAGGGACTGAATATTTTGTGTCGTTATAAACGAGTGTCGTTATAACCGAGGAATATAATGTTATGGTTAATAGCGAGGAATTACTTGGTACCACAGAATATCTGACGCTATAGGCGAGGTGTCGCATAAACCGACGTCGTTATAACCGGGTTCGACTGTATAACCAATGACGACCGACTCCAAATTTAATTCTGCACACGACGGTAACGCCCCCCCCCAATCGTATCACGCACGCACACGCACACACACATACACGATCACATACCGAAGTCTGTCGTACGAAGGTCTGAATGAACAAGACTAAAACCACAGAGTCAAGCGACATACCAACTGAATACGTTTCCTTACGTATCTATGCATTTCCTCGTAGGAGATAAATGGAATCGGCTCACGCAGTGCGTTTCACACAACCAATCAGCCAACGTACTTTCGAGATTTCACCCCTACGGCTTCCTCTTCACACAAAAGAAGTTAGCAAGCCATACGGAAGGTCGGCAGATTTTGGTAGCTTCCTCATGCATATATTCCTCATTTTCTTTGCGCGTTCGCTTTTTTCTACAGGGGTCTCGAGCGGTAGGCGGATACCATATAACATGGCAATGTCGATTCTCTTCTTTGTCGGTCTTTGTGGCTTAGGATTTTGGTTTGATTTCAGAATCTCACTTACGATTTCCACTCCTTGCTTAGTCGAAAGCCTTCATGGATATTTCCACCATTATTACTGTAAATGATCCTGTTATATCTCACTCAGACATACCGTCACTAGGTGTACTTATAGATGCCGAAAAATGCGGAGTGTCCACTGAGCGATACTAGCTCTGCCTACCGGAAGAACTGAGCGATACTAGCTCTGCCTACCGGAAGAACTGAGCAGGTACAGGAGTCATAAGAAATAACTGCATTTCGATACAACACCTGCCTGAAGTGTCATGTGTATATATATATGTATATATATATATATACATCTCTTGCTACTGGAGTGAAATGCGTCTCGAATAATTTTAGTCTTACACCAAATAGCAGTAAATTACACGCAAACCCGTTCGTTTGTTGTAAATTTTTGTGGTACTCGTACGTACGCTGACTCACATGAGTATGTTAAATCCTCTACTTACCATACATATCATCACACATTTCTTTCTTTCTTTCCTTCCTTCTTTCTTTCTTTCTTTCTTTCAGAATAATATGAGCCTTAGTTACTATTTCTAAACACACTATCCTCTGGGTCGAATTTTTCTTACAATTTTGTTCCAAAACTACAGACCAACAAACCGAGAAGAATAAAGCCGCAGGTACATTGCAAAATTCAGACTACAAAATGATTAAAAACGATGCGTGGTTCATGAAAACAAACACGGCAAACGGACAGACGAAATGAATTACTCTGGTCCCGAAACGGAGGGACAAAAGGGAACACAGAGAGATCGAATGAGACAGAAAGGGACGTTGGGAGACACTGAACTAGGGGCTGGGAGAGACAGCAAATATTTATACACAGACAGACAGACAGACAGATCTCACCGGAGAGAGACACACAGACAGCACATTACAGCGAACCTCACTGTTACCGGTTTATAAGATATAAATATATGACACAGCAGATATGTGCTTGACTAGTGTTTACGTCCACTGTGACACGACGTTTCGAGAACTGGGACCATTTTCACCTTCAAGTGCAAATGCAGCGGGGATGGGAAGCAGGATCCTGGAGGAAATGTCTGTTAGGAAGTGCTAATCCGTGTCACTCAGCCTTTGTTTCGACTAAAGCGCAATGACGAACACAAAGGGATTTTTATCCCTTCTTTTTTGTTTGTACTTGAGGGATGGACTGTCTACACACACACACACACACACAGGCGCTGGCGCACGCACAACAAAAAACAGTTTCGTAAATTCATACAGCCGTGATGGTGTCGTTTCTACATAGTACTTGCCTACAAACCGCTTTATTCAACAAAAAGAGACAATACAGAAACGGTCTCAAATGAACACAGCATACAACTGTCGCCTGTATTTTTCTTTTGTGTAAAAATTAATTAAGCGATGTTTATTTTTTAAATAGATGCATTAGAAATGATCAGTAGAGTGTTCTTAAAACTGCGATATGATATACTCTTGCTTCGACATTTGGAATCAGTTTATCAGCATTAGTTCAACGCATCAGTTAACTTTACGTATATTACCACACACGTGTTGCACTGTAATTGATTAAGTACATAAAATATTAGAGATAAAAACAGGGAAGCTCTCTGTTAGACGCTACACTGAAGGTTGATCTGGAAGCAGATGGAGAGAAGGCAGATTGCACTTTCATCTATCGTCACTACAATGCAAAGTAAAACACCGACAACATATAAATACCTCACGAAAAATTAAACGCAAAAATGAAGTCAGGAAATAGCGCATGGCGCAACAGCCCCCAGTGCGCCAGGGCCTCCTCACTGTCAAGGCTTCACGATCACACTCATTTAGACAGACCACACTCGACAGGACTCCTCTGGACGAGGGATCGGCCCGTTGCAGAGACCTCTACCTGACAACACACAACATTTACAAGACACAAACATCCATGCCCCCAGCGCTATTCGAACCTACAGTTCCAGCAAGCGAACGGCCGCAGACCCACGCCTTAGACCGCGCGGCCACTGGGATCGGCTTTAAACTTCAATACCCATGGTTTATTCAATCTGTGGTGGCTACAGATTTACGTGACTTATCCGACGTACAGGCTACACAAGCAGTGAGTAGCTGTTCTAACTATAAGAGATCATCACAACCGTATTTACTATTTAATTCACGCGATTTCCAATATATTGTGCTTGTTTACGAAAATGGAAACGACACACTTAAAATACTCGCACTTATGAATAGCTTGAAATAATTAGTTTTGCCTATTTATAGTAGTACATAATAGTCGCAATTGACAAGTTCAATATCCCAAAGCAATACCAGAGCCAAAGCCCAGCAAGTGTTATGCTACGCAAACATTTCCCGGTCCGTTTGCTCTTCAGAGAGGAATATAAGCTAATTATAATAGCGTTAGTTCTGTAATATGACACTCCGGGTTGCGTTTTATAAATTGTCTAATGTTCGTTTCTATCAGTAAAGCGCGCGAAAAGGACTAACATGTAAATCGCTGCACTAAGAACAACAAGGGGCCGGTGGTTTTAACCGAGGACTGTGCTGTTCGACTGGCAAGCGCGATGCATGTCGTAAGGAAGGCATGCGCGTACTTAACACCGCACTTCAATTCAAATAAATATCTGAGAATGGGCAAGAAAAACCTACAAAAATATTCCTCACTCACGATGACATGTGCTGATAGATAACTCGTACACAGTTGATAAAATAACAAACGCCAACATTTTTCGATGCCTTAGTGCATCATCTTCAGGAGGGAACCACATTTAAAAAGCACTTAAAAACAATGACAGTGAAACGTACCGTCTACACAACGTGTTACTTATCAACAAACAATAATCATCAACAAACCAATGCGCTGCGTCAACGTGGCGTGGCTATGTTAATATTGGTTTTAATGAATACTCAAACAATATGATTACGAATATCAGAAAACGTAACACTCATTCGCACCTGCGACTCCTTCCGTGAGAGTCACGATGTCACCGAGCTACATCACTTCCCGTAAACCCCTCAAAATTATACTGTGTGGTGATGGTTTTATGGACTTTATCCATCGTGTGAAGAGTAAAATATTAAACAATTAAAATCACAACGTTTCGGAAGCTGGCGCTGCTTCCGTCCTCAGGTGAATGGAGGGGGAGAAGAGAAGAACACTTACTCTGTTGGGCCCCTTAGACAGAGCTAGCCTCCATCACTGTTGGGCCCCTTAGACAGAGCAGGTTCTTCTCTTCTACCCCCCCCCA
>BLKM01002264.1:764164-868913 GCA_013340265.1 Coptotermes formosanus
TCACCTGAGGACGGAAGCACAGCCAGCTTCCGAAACGTTGTGTATTCTAATATTTTAATATTTTACTCTTCGGGCGATGGATAAAGTCCATAAAACCATCACCACACAGTATTATACACTATCGTCAAAACCTTTTAGAATTTACCGTCAAAATTATTTTACACCAAAAAAAAGCTCCCTTAAATGTCATCCAAGAAATGACTACAGAATTACACATCTATGAAAACGTCAGTATTAATTTCTAAATATAGTAATAACCAACAGACATCTATTTTAATGTAAGACACCGCCGGGGCATATCGATCATACGCATGTACTTTATTCAATTCTTCAGTCGGACGGAACAAGACTTGTTGGATCAGACAGAAAAATTGAATAAAGTATATACACATTTGAACAAAGTCACCAACTAATGCACTTTGTATTAACAACTACTAATTCCCGACATATGTTTCGGCGTCTAATGTCGCCATCATCAGGGGATACTCATTGTGAAGAACACTGGACGTCCGTATGGTTTATAACGGTGAAAACCACAAAAAGTTCATATACAAATTTATTTACAGATATAGGTACAAATATCTGACAGCTGCCAAAGTTTTGTCTACCAAACAAGTGCCGTTATTTAAGAGCACTGTGTAAATCTCCTGTCAATCACAGACCCCAAAGAAAGTTCCCGCGCATTTCCGATCGCTGTTGCGGCCCGCTTTGACCACACTCTTACCGCCGACGGCCAGATTCCATCGGCTCAAATTATGTGGGGCTGTTAATTTCCTGTGCCCCATAAAACACTCTGAACAGACGCTGGCTTTGATCACGTGTATTTCAATACTTCAAAGAAAAAAAAAACGAAGCACTCGACCGTCCGTGTACTGCTGATTCAGGTCTGGGATATTTTAATTCACTTAAGGGCTGCATGTGACACAGAGAAAAATTTTACTTGCAAAAGCGGACGAGTATCTATAACAGTTTGCGAAAGGGAAATCAACATACAACACTGGCTAAGTCATCATGGGGAATGGGTGAATGAAAGTAATGCGCGCTATATTTGCGACGTCTGAAGGGAAAATAAGTAATTTAAATTAATGGTCCGCACATGTCATATGTTAACGCAGTAGTGGAAGGTCATGCAAAATCAAGTCTGCCGAAAAGCAGTGAATCTATGCATATGTGACGTGTGAGGTTGTAAGATCAATACAATGACTTCCGGAATGCAAAGCTGTGTCACGTGGGAGATACAGCAAGTACTAACATTCGGTGGGATATGTCGCCTCCATCTCCAGGACAGAAACAGGACCCTGATAAATCATTACCAAGTTTCAGAGGAAACTACTGAAACTATCTTACTTAAACGTAAAACCCCAAATTCAACGCCCATAAAAACATCAGATACAATTATAGGGATCAGAATTACTTCGCCACCCAGTCGACAAAACTTCATTCGTAAACAGATTCCTTTTTGATCTATTAAATGGGTGCCCAAGGGGCTCCCCGTTAGAAAAGTAGACGATATATAAAGCTAACCATTCTCATTTTAATGTGTTCCATGTCCGTGCACTATATTATACAAAAACACTAAGCACCAACAAATGCACAAAGAGAGTTTTATCATCAATCGTAACACACTACTACATGTTTCGACCCTGCTGAGTTATCTTCAGGCGTTCACGCCTCCAAAAACAACGCAGTACACAGTCAACAGCATATTCTCACTCAACTGTAAAGTGCAACCTTAGTGTAACGATAATAAAAAAGTTCTCCCTGAAGATGACCCAGCAGGGTCGAAACATGTAGGAGTGTGTTACGATTGATGATAAAACTCTCTTCGTGCATTTGTTGGTGATTAGTGTTTTTGTCTAACTACTCTCCTTCATCCAGTGTGACGTCGTTAAGAAAGTGTGGAGCCACACCTCCACTCACTCATACGTCTTCACGACACGGTGCTTCACTACGAACAGGCTGTTTTACATTATTTTCTACCACAACTGGCGGGAAAGACCTGACCGTGTGTGCCCGTGTGAAGGCAGGTAACTGACATCAGCTGCCTAGTGATTTAGAAGTGATTTCACTGTCGAAACCATGCAGCACTTGCTTGCCCACCAAAACCTCACTTTCGGGCGAAAATTGATCAATTTTCCAAACCCCCGTGTTCGCTTTTGAATACGTGGCGTGGACAGGGAAGGTCCAGAAACTAAGTAACCGTACAGACATTTTATCTTCTTAAATAGAGAGTATGAAAGATGGCGAGCCTTCTCTTCCATAAACTTGAACAAACTAGGGATATCATTAAACTGTAAACCACTTAGATAACCTTACAGTGTCCCAACCGTCACAGTGATAGGCACAACTTATGCACTTTACTGTAATCTGCATGTGATATTCATGCTGAAGGTAGCTAGCTAAGTACCGCCTTTCAGAAAAGTCCTTCTTGAGGAACCAAACTTTTTGCCTACTTAGGTCACACCCCCCCCCCCCCCCCACAATTTACCACATTCACAAAGACCCGCCCCTGTCCGTATTTTGAGCCATATGTACCCAGTCCAGAACCTTTCATCCTAAACCTTTAGGATCCACTTTAATTTTATCCTTCCACCTAACCCTAGTTCTTCCAAGCTGTCTTTTCCTTCAGGTTTTACAAAGAAAAAAGCTTATAGTTAACCCAAAATCCACTGATAGGCCATTATAGAAATTAACTAAAATTTTGTAACTTTTAAATGTTTTTAGTATATATTAGGCACGGTGTTCCAAATTACGCGGGGAGGGGGGGCCGTATTGAGAAAATCAGCAAGTCCCTACAGTTCTCTATAAAAAACTCCCACGCCTGTACAGCATAGACCAAAACTGAATTTAGATGATACGGTTGAGTAAGAGCAACGAGTATTAACGGGAAGTTTTAAGGCTACCCTCGGTGACAACAAATGATACTTCTAGGATGTAACGTCGTGTAGTCTGGCAGAAATTAACGTATGTTTCGGAAGCACCTATGCCGTCTCTTTTAAGGGCATAAGATGGAGACTACAGGTTACTTCAAAACGTCTGTGAGTTTCTACCAGACTACACGTTACATCGCAGACCACATATGTTACATATTATGCCAAACAAGGACGTACAGTCATTTTCAGAACGAAATAGATTATCTTATTTAAATTCAACAGTCTGTACCGACGTTATACCGCACACAGCACTGACTGAGGGGATGTGATGAACTGGTCTCTGAAATATGGAAACACGAAAGAATTCTTAATGAAATTAAATTGGATGGCAATGTACGTCGGACTTCAGAATGGAGGCCACACATGACGCAACACGACAAACCGGTGCAAAGGGGAATGACGTAATGCACTCTCCATAGGGTTTAGTGACTTGTTTCAGTTCCCCTCACACTATTTGGCCACATCCACGCGCGCCTGGAAATCGAGCTTGCCACACCTCTAATAGGTTGCGGGTAAAAGCACGATTGGTTGCAAAAACATCGGGTAAAACACGAGTTCTCTACTTCAAAACAGTCATACACTGCATCCGAATGGCACATCCCGGGTGTCAGCGAGTACATTTGGAATCAAGAACTTGATCCAGGTTAAATTAATAATCAGCAATTGATTTCTGGCTGTTAATGCAAAGCGAGTGCGCAGATGTAAGCGAAACGTTCATGCAGTCAGCTACTGTAAGCAGTTTCACAATGTTATACGACGCGCCGCATGTCTGTGTAATCAGCCCACCTCTGCAGCACTGACGCACGTTCAATGAGGCAGTTCATTCCACAAAGTAACTGGCCTTTAGCATGCGAACAGACGACAGGGTCACTGACTGCGAAGCACCTGCGAACACACTGACCAAGCACTCGCAGACAGCCGAAAAGTTTCGGTCCTCCTACTTTTGGGTGCAGTGAGGGCTAACAATTTCAGACTGTGAATGACAAGCGGCATGTGATGAATCGTCAGGCAGTCCCTTAGATTTGCGCGGATTGCGGTCGAACCATTGAGTAAGAAAGAAGAGAAATATTTGGCAAGCTGAGTGGTTATCAGCATCTCAAGGACAAGCTGGGTGGTTATCAGCATCTCAAGGACAAGCTGAGTGGTTAACAGCATCCCAAGGCCGGGCTTAGTGGTTAGCTAAGTGGTCATCAGCATCTCAAGGACAAGATGAGTGGTTATCAGTATCTTAAGGACAAGATTAGTGGTAAGCTAAGTGGTTACCAGCATCTCAAGGACAAACTGAGTGGTTAACAGCATCTCAAGGCCGGGCTTAGTGGTTAGCTAAGTGGTTATCAGCATCTCAAGGACAATATGGGTGGTTATCAGCATCTCAAGGACAAGATTAGTGATTAGCTGAGCGGTTATCAGCAACTCAGGGACAAGATGAGTGGTTATCAGCATATCAAGGACAAGCTTTGTGGTTAGCTAAGTGGTTGTCAGCATCTCAAGGACAAACCGAGTGGTTATCAGCATCTCAAGGACAAGATTAGTGGTTAGCTGAGCGGTTATCAGCAACTCAGGGACAAGACGCGTGGTTATCGGCATCTTAAGGACGAGCTTAATGGTTAGATAAGTGGTTATCAGCATCTCAAAGACAAGATGAGTGGTTATCAGCATCTAAAGGACGAGCTCAGTGGTTAGATAAGTGTTTATCAGCATCTCAGGGACAAGATGAGTGGTTATCAGCATTTTAAGGACAAACTGATTGGTTATCAGCATCTCAAGGACACGCTCAGTGGTTAGCTTAGCGGTTATCAGCAACTCAGGGACAAGCTGAGCGGTCATCAGCATCTCAAGGACGAGCTTAGTGGTTAGCTGAGCGGTTATCAGCATCTCAGGGACAAGATGAGCGCGTATCATAATCTCAAGGACAAGATCAGTAGCTAACAGCACCTCAAGGACAATGCTCCCTGAAATCAATGTTATATACCATTTATCCCGAAAAGGGTAGAAATGGCTCACGGTATTTACTCCACCAGCTGTACAACAATGAAAATACAACCTTTTATAAACGTGTGACACTCCTCCTACATGTTTCGGCCGATAATGGTCATCTTCACGGAGGTGCTTATCAAAGGAAAGGATAGTTATGGCTACTTATATTACAGATGTGCAGATATAAATATAAAATGTGTGTTGAATAAATCACATATTAAAATTTTTGTAACGCTGAAGCAGATTACATGTATTCATATGTACCGTCATACTTCTTGTTGATCACTACCCATCGCAACACCAGCAGTCATATCTGTACATCAAGATGGCTACTTCTGACATAGATGTTTGTTTGCATTTGAACGACAATGATGACAAATTCGTTGTTGTTGTTGTTGTTGTTGTTGTCGTCGTCGTCGTCGTCATCATTATTATTATTATTATTAGGTGTAACTTTTTTTATTTTTGATGGCACGTGGGTGTCTTGGGAAAAAAGTACATAACTGATGTTAACAGAGATACAGTTTTCAGGAATAATGGACAAACCATTTAAGAGTGGATGGGCTATTACCGGCCGCAACTTGAATGCAAACCACAAAAACAGGAAATCATTTGAGGAATTCAGAGAACTGGTCTCAGATCTGAACATGGAGTATTCCAGACGAAAGTTCACTTTTGTTTCTTTGGAATAGCAGAGCTAAAGAATAAAAGAGAACGTCCTTTTGTTTGGAAATCTGAACTAAAGGTACGTACATCTTGAACTGCATTTCATTTTATACTTGCAGACATGTGCGCTGGTTTCTGTCCACCGTCATGAACTCAAAATTTGGTTTCATATCAGAATACTATGATCATTTCATCATAAAATAACCAACGAAATAATATTAATGTCTACTGACAAAGATGTGAGAAAGAAAAATATGCTATTTCGCATTACAGTCAAACTACAAAGTCTCCTTTTGACCACCCAAAAACCACTTGAATTCCTAATGCCTTCACCGCGAAATTCAACATTTATGTACAACTGATTATGCATTATTTTTAAATAATCAATTACAACATTCTTATTTTTGGAATCTTTCTATCTATCAGATATTCAAGTTTTAAGGCACACTAATTCTCTGCTGTTTTTTTAATGTTTCATGTAAATTTCTCTGTACTTCCCATAACCTCCTGTTCCTACTGTCCTTATGTTTTTTCCTCCTTGTTTGCATAATATTCTTCACGACAGACATTTCTGGATGTCTTCTTATTCTCGTCACTGATGTATAAGAAGTGGAATCGCCGAACAGTTTTATAAATAAATTCTAAATGGTTTCGACGACGGTATGCAATGTTGTGAAGTAATGGGTTTTTGGACACTTTCCATCGTTCGAAGAATAAAATAACTACAATTAAAATTACGACGTTTCGGAAGCTGGTTCTGCTTCCGTCCTCAGGCAGGAAGAGGGAGAAGGAAGGAACACCTACTGTGTTGGGTTCCTTAGATAGGGCTACTCTGTTGGGTCCCTTAGATAGAGCTGCCTCTATCTAAGGGACCCAATACAGTAGGTGTTCCTTCCAACCGCCTCTTCTCACATGAGGACGGAAGCAGAACCAGCTTCCGAAACGTCGTCATTTTAATTGTAGTTATTTTATTCTTCAGACGATCGAAAAGGTCCAAAAACCCATTATTTCACAACATTTTTATAAATGTCTTTGCATACATCCTACTTATACCCTCACAAGAAAACAAACACAACACAAAGCTTACAGTGCCAAGCGATTATGCTAATTAGTTATAATCACGTTTTTATAATTTATGTTTCCGGAATATATTTTATTGCACTCCATCGCAGGGTGTTCTATGAGTGTCCTTTTGTCTACTGAGCTTTAGAACTACTGAATTGTGTATCCTCTGTTGCACGGTATCTTAGAACTGTTACATGGTGCTGTATCATTTGGCATCATATTTTACAACTACTAAATGGTGTTGTATCATATCTAAGCCATCACACAACTTGGTACGATGTCGTGTCACATTACGAGTCTCGTCGTGTCGTATCGCATCGTATCGCATCGTATCGTATCGTATCGTATCGTATCGTGTTTCTAGTTGCCCTTGCAAGTTTTTAAAACCCACACTAATGTTGTGTTGTGTATGTAAATAAATCTCTCTTTAAATGCAACAACATCTTTAAACGAAATTTCAGGATTCCGCTGCGGTAGTTGAAGCCATCGATCGTCTGGGATATTGTGTGGCGTAGGTTTTGTAGATATTTACCGACGTTTCGATACAACCGACAGGTTTCATCTTCAACGGGCCAAGCCACCCAAGAAGAATTCTTCTTGGGTGGCTTGACTCTTGAAGATGGGAACGGTATGTTGCCCCGAAACGTCGGTAACCAACTAAAAATATACACAGCGCAACATCCCAGAAAAGAGAAACTATCAGCACCTTTACGCATGCAGAAAAATGAAATATTTTCCGTGTGTTTCTTTCGGTCGCATCAATCATTACTCTCACGCCTTCACAGCCACTTCGGGCTTGTACATATCAGGGCATGAGTGTATGCCCCCGTCTATATATGCTGCGCTGTTGTGCGCAAGGCAGAAGTCGTGACGAGTAGACTTCAGAGCAGTGTAACAGGGTTCATAAGGATTTGCAACTTCACAATTCATTTTGAATCGGAACAGCCTGGGGCGGAGAACAGCGGGTGCTTTATTCATGAAAGCTGAGGAAGAAAATTTGTAATGACGCCAGAAACGCATGCGAAACTGATAATTGAATAACTTCGCAATTACATACATTACTTTCAAAAAGTTAATAGCGAACTTAAATTGGAAACAGATAACTATAAAGACTGGATTACTGTGATACGAAGAGAAATAAAAATATTTAATGTGTTCCATGTCCGTGCACTATATTATACAAAAAACATTAAACACCAACAAATGCACAAAGGTTTTTTTTCATCACTTGTAACACGCTCTTATATGTTTCGACCCTGCTGGGTCATCTTCAGGGAGAACTTTCTGCCGTGGTCTCTCTGTGGTCTCGGCTTGCAAGCCGAAACATGTAAGAGCGTGTTACAAGTGATGAAAAAAAAACCTTTGTGCATTTGTTGGTGTTTAATGATTTTTGTAGAAATAAAAATACTGAGACCATCAATTCAGACACATTGACTAACGAACAAATATGTGTCGTGGTCAAATTTTATTCATGGACTCATCTTACTCACGAACTTCCTAATTATTCGTAATTACGAATAGGTAATTACTTTTTAATTGGTGTTTACGAAGCTTTCCCATATCGCACTAAACGAAAATCAATATGCAACATAATTCGTATATGAATGACAGAACTGCTAAATTTACCGTGCGGCCTATTATAATGGTTTATAAAAGAGGATCATCAGGTTCCGAATTTCCACCAATTCCGTTTAATGCGAAATTAATCTATGTGGCTACAGCTATTTTTCTTACGGCCCAGACACACGGACGGCCGCACTGTGTGTGAGTGTGTGTGTGTGAGTGTGAGTGTGTCAGTGTGTGTGTGTGAGTGTGAGTGTGTGTGTGTCAGTGTGTGAGTGTGTGTGTGTGAGTGTGAGTGTGTGTGTGAGTGTGTCAGTGTGTGTGTGTGAGTGTGTGTGAGTGTGAGTGTGAGTGTGTGAGTGTGTGAGTGTGTGTGTGTGTGAGTGTGTGTGTGTGAGTACGGAGTCATTACAATTATGCCAGATATCTGAAATTTCTTAGAACTGACGGCAAGCAGAAACTCACGTGTAAACAATTCCTGTACTTTATTCACGACAAGAGTCACACAGAGATGTTCTTGTGTCAGTACCTCTGTCCCGTAATGGGCAGTAAGTTAGGAAATTTAATCCCAACGCGTCTCAAGACATTAACACGTAAATAAGTTTACACACTGGGAAGTTAAAAGGGACGTAACAATAATATGGCTTCGATGTTTTACATTGCCGAACAGCGTTAATCAGGTAAGAACAGCGTCCATTGGTTGCCTTTGGGCGTAACAAAAAATTACACTGAAACAGATTTTCTTTCCTTAGACATTAAACACAGTCGTTCCCATTTATAACGACATCGGTTTATACGATATCCCGCTTATAACGTCATATGTTCTGTGGCACCAATTAATTCCTCACTATTAACCGTAACATTACAGCTGTCGGTTATAACAACACTAGTTTATAACGACACAAAATATTCAGTCACTTTCACAACGTTATAGCAGTTCAACAGTAGTTACTGGTTGCTTCCTGAAGCCTCCGTGTATGAAGAAAGAAACCCGTAAGGAAGAAAGAATTAATGCATAAAAGAGAGGAAGAAATAAATACTCTACAAATACAGGTATAGCTGTTTCGAAGAAAGTGCTGCGCTGTGTATGTAGCTACACCAAACAACTACAGTACGAACACACGTCAGCCTTCCTGTAATTACGTTTGTGATTTCATATCATTACAGGAAAAGTCACAGTGGAAATGGTTCCTGTCTTTTCTTTATCTTCTCCGTCCAGACAAAGGGATCTATTTGAGAGAGTTCTAGCCATTAAATGGGTCTAACCAGTCGCGTCCATGTAATGACCTGTTCTAATGGAGGCTGTAGTTAAAGCAGACGGCGACTGTCAGAGACGAGTCTGTAGTCTGTACTCGTTGGGGACTGGAAATGTACGGACTACGGCTTCCTGTTCTGTGTGTTAATTTTTGCGGACGTACCGAGGGGAAATAACGGAAGTGTGTTCAGTGCGCCACGTGGATTCAACGGAAGGACACTGTGACCTGCTAACTTGGCGTTCATCTTCTATATAAAAAAAAAGCCAATTGCCTGCAGTTTACTGCGTTTGAACTTTTAAGCAAACGTGTCTAAAATCTGTGGATACGCTACGAAGGTGGATAGCTGGTACCGAGATTACAAATTGACAAGTCAGACGTTCAATCGGCTAAGCTACGGTCGATCGCTTCCTTCCCCCGTAGTTCCGCTTCCTTTAAGCGTGGCACAGGTTTTTGTGCAACGCGCAGCACGCCCACATAAAGGTGGCATTATCGGCCCGTCCACTTCACTAACCAGTGAACCCAAACTTCAGAATTCCATCCTTATCACTAAAGCGAGGGAAGTTTTCAAAAGAACATAAATTATTTAGCTCCGTTGTCCAGAAATAATTTGTAAAAAAAAAGAACTGGAAAACATGTTTAACGCATTTGTTCTTCTAGGTCTTATAGTTAAGAATAGTCGCTGAAACTTATCCAACGTTGCAAACTGCACCGTAATGATGCTGTTGAATAAATGGAAAAAACGTACTCACTTTCTATTTAAAGTTTATTTACAGATTCTCTCAGAATCTGAGACTAAGTAATGTCGAAACTACTAATCCTTTAAAGACTAAGATTAATCCTTTAAAGGCGAAGCGTATCTGTTTTATATAAGGACTCAGTGCGTACCGCGCTGTAAACACTCTCCACCTCGGTTATAAAAACCAGTCTCTTAACGTTTTACAAGGCAAAAGTTGCTGTTTGTTCTGAGATCCGTACAAAACACATAAACGCAATGTGGGCACCACGTAGAATTTTTTAATGTTAAACCTGGTCGTACGTAAAGTTACCGCTAGGCTTTAAAAGGTTAAGCTACATTACAGTTAAAAGATTCAGTCCGTACCGCGCAGTGAACACTATCTTGGTTATAAAACCCAAGCAGTTAATGCTGTATAGGGAAATAATCGCTGTTTAGCCTGAAACCCATATAAAATACGTAAATACAATGAGTTGGGAAATTGCAGACCTTATTAACTTCACATCAAGTGGTACATAATTATCATTCAGCTACAAACGTTTAATCAATAATTAACTGGAGGTGGTATGGAAGGACGCGGTGGTTGCATAAAGTGACGCGCTACCCCGCATACGTCTGGGGAGAATCAACGGAAAGCTCTACATGTGTGAGCCATAAAGCCCGTGTTCGTTCGTTCGTTCGTTCGTTCGTTCGTTCGTTCGTTCGTTCGTTCGTTCGTTCGTTCGTTCGTTCGTTCGTAGCCCTTCCCCCTTCTACCCACTCACAGCAGGTGTCGAGGTTGTTTATTCTCACTTGATCACACTCAAACACACACCACAGTCGGTAGGACTCCTCTGGACGAGGGATCGGCCCGTCGCAGAGACCTCTACCTGACAACACAAACACTGTACAAGACAAACATCCATGCCCCCCCCGGTGGGATTCGAACCCACGATCCCAGCAAGCGCTCGGCCGCAAACCTACACCTTAGACCGCGCGGCCACCGGGATCGGCAAGTAAAGAAGTTCCGCGAGTGTTGCTAACAAAACACCAAACTTCAAAACAGTCATTACAGAAATGTATCCACGGAAACCTAGGAACTTGTCGCGGATCCCTTATGATCCACGGAGCACACTTTGGGAACCACTGCCTTAAGGTATGTGGGCATTATTTTATCTGACAACTACTGTCAGTAATACACACAAGTTCACCTGCAACTAATTTCACAATTGGTTTTATTGTTCCTACATATTTCGGCTGCAAACCGCAGCCATCCTCAGGGATCTACTGATGTTGTAGACATGCACAGCGCGTTACACAAATTGTTAAATATAAATGGTAAAATATTTATACACAGTACTGTTGTTCCATAAATGTATAGTACTCCTACAGTCGTATTAAAAGTGTGACGCAAATGAAAGGTTAAGATCACGTATAACGTAGTATCCAAACATCTGGCGACAGAGAATTTGTCTCCAGTTTTAGTAGCGTGCAGATCCGAGATTTAGATAAGCTATGTACACTCCATGAGTGAATGTGCTGAACTCACTAGAGCACAGCACATTAATAAGTGCAGTACTAAGCAGGCCTACAGTACAGTCATTCACGGAGTACGGTCCTGAGTATTGTACTCCGCGAAGAGGTCAAATTAGCACGCAAGAGTGCATTTTGTGCTGCCCACAACAGAAACGTAATTAAATAAAGCTGTATATTACCCTACCTTACATAGTCATTAACCAAATACAATGCTCGTCCAACTAATGAACTGCTATTATTTTAAAGGTTAAAGACGAAGCGTATCTGTTTCATATAAGGACTCAGTACGTACCGCGCAGTAAACACTCTCCACTTCGGTTATAAAAACCAGTCTCTTAATGTTTTATAAGGCAAAAGTTGCTGTTTGTTCTGAGATCCGTACAAAACACATAAACGCAATGTGGGCACCACGTAGAATTTTTTAGAGTTAAACCTGGTGGTATGTAAAGTTACCGCTAGGCTTTAAAAGGCTAAAATAATAACAATGCATCAGTTGGACGAGCATTATATTTAAACAAATTTCTTCCCTAATCAGAATATATGCAGACATCCTAATAATCCCATTGCAAGATCTGGATCGACAAACTGGTTTATTTATAACACCACTTGACAGAGAATTGTGTCAGCGTGAAATGTCAGAGTCTATTGCAGTACTTTATTGTCCTTGATTTTACGCGTTTTGAAGTAACGTACAAAGTTGCTGGTGCTGATCAGCGGAACTACACGCACATGAAAACATACCAGTATTTCTACAGTAAGAATTTCATTACTGTGACCACAGGCAAGCGCAGAGGGGCTCCGCTCCTACAGAAGAATTTCTAATACATGAACTCAGGCGGTTAGTCGAGGCCTTGGTTTAATCCAAGGGATTTGCGGTGGACAAAGTGTCACTGAGACAGATTTCCTTCGAGTTTTTCGGTTTCTTCTGTCAATTATCATTCCACCGATCGTCCATACTCATTCGTCTACCCCATCCAAAGAATAAGGTTATATGAAAGTCTTTTAAGTTTGAAATTTTTAAAGCTTTGACAATTTCATCTTAAAAGTGTACCCTCCATAAGGTGTTACAACTTGTTTATTGTCATCTGCGATATCCGACGTCATGATGGTAGAGCAGGAGAAAGTCCGTCTTCTGGGCTACGATGCCGTGTTGCTTGTACCAACAGAGATTCGGAGAAGCGAACTACCCCCATCTAATGCCCTGAAGATAAAGGTACTAGGTTGCTCCGAAACGTTGCAAAACTTACCACAACACAAGGAACTATATTCTGGAAAACAGTGTTCTTTTTTTTCCCCCTTCTCACCCAGTTGTACAACACAGAGACAGAACGTCATTTACTGCATATTTCACTACATTTAATAGATTTAAACAGCATACTTTGCCGATCCCAGTGGCCGCACGGTCTAAGGCGTAGGTCTGCGGCCGAGCGCTTGCTGGGATCGTGGGTTCGAATCCCATCGGGGGGCATCGACGCTCGTCTCTTGTGAGTGCTTGTGTTGTCAGGTCGAGGTCTCTGCGACGGGCCGATCCCTCGTCCAGAGGAGTCCTACCGACTGTGGTGTGTGTCTGAGTGTGATCAAGTGAAAATAAACAACCTCGACACCTACTGTGAACAGGTAGGTAGAAGAGGGAAGGACTGCGAAACGAAACGAAATAGCATACTTCTCCGAATGGTCTGTACCTTAATTAAAGGCGACGCGTATCTGTTTTATATAAGGACTCAGTGCGTACCGCGCTGTAAACACTCTCCACTTCGGTTATAAAAAAAAGTCCCTTAATGTTTTATAAGGCAAAAGTTGCTGTTTGTTCTGAGATCCGTACAAAACACATAAACGCAATGTGGGCACCACGTAGAATTTTTTAATGTTAAACTTTGTCGTATGTAAAGTTACCGCTAGGCTTTAAAAGATTAATATATTTAGATCAACCCTTCAATCTTTCAGACCTTCCAAGCCTCAACACGTCTGACATGGCAAGATACAGCAGTTGGTAACAGTGCTCTTCGAACTACAAGCGACAATAAACGTTTCCAGTACTTCGGCCCCCTCGTTCCTCTGCTATGTTAGGCGGCGTAGGTCGGTAGCTGGTTATCGACGTTTCGGTAGAAACCTATCGGTACCTCCTTAAGGTATAAGTTGTCCTGAAAAATCGGTAACCAACTACAAACCTATGCCCCATAACATTCCACAAGAGCGAAGACCTGAATTACACCGCGGCGGAAGCCTCAAATCTCGTAGTGTTCACTACGAATCCGATCACTGCACGCTCAAACGGGTGTTTTGCGGTAGACTGTACGTTAGACTGTCACTGGAACTCCAGCAGCCAAAATGAATAAAGATATACATAACATTTAAATATCAATTATCACAAACCAACTAATGCACTTTAGTCACATTGAATTGTTCATAAAAATGTTCCTACATGTTTCGAACCATCGCAGGGTTCATCCTCAGGGAGTCACACAATCACTAATCACACGCACTACCACAGTATGATAACAAAAGTCGGTCACAACTTTAAATGCATCTGTTGTGTTGATAAAATGTCATTAAAACTTTTCTTCTTAAGACGATGAATAAAACTTGGTTAGAAAGATGTGCTGTGCGTCAGTGCATGGAGCGGTTTTTGGAGTGCACTGAAAGGTACAACAGTACCTTGTTAAGGTTGTATTACATGGTCACGGTATATAAATAAATTCTTATGAATAACTGTAGTCGATGTATACACCTTCAATCTAATAGTATGTATTACAACAATATGGAGTGCAGATAGATAGACAGTTGTGTTTAACCCTTTAAAGACGAAGCATATCTCTTCTATATAAGGACTCAGCGCGTACCGCGCTGTAAACACTCTCCACTTCGGTTATAAAAACCAGTCTCTTAATGTTTTATAAGGCAAAAGTTGCTGTTTGTTCTGAGATCCGTACAAAACATATAAACGCAATGTGGGCACCACGTAGAATTTTTTAATGTTAAACCTGGTGGTACGTAAAGTTACCGCTAGGCTTTAAAAGGTTAATGTTAATAAATTAGTTGGTTTGTGATACTTTACACCTAAGACATTGCACGGTGTGCATATACAATTTACGTCCCACTTTCACAAACAAGAGAAATTGAGCGGTACCTGCCACAGAATACACATGCGCTCGCCCAGCACTTACAGCTGAATGTGCACCTTGCAGAGACACGAGTAAACAGCATCCAGTTCCTTACCTGAAAAAGTAACAAAGACATCTTGTAAGCAAGTAAATTCATAGTGCAAAATTAATTTTATGCATCTGATAGTTATTCACCCAGCCAAAACACTCCTTGCTGTGTGTTACAATCACATAACATTTTTACAAACCCATGTCATTACATGTTATACTGAAGTACTTTCAACAAGCTGACACCTCCATATCTTACTGAGAGCCATTTTAATATTATACTGTCACGTACGTCTGCCTGTTCCGAACTCTGCCTTCATTTCCTCTATATTTCTCACACCTTTTTACATCCTCCATTTCATACCCTTTACCTTCATTACCACAAAATACACAAACTGGCAAAAGAAGGAAGAAATGCGCATACAATACTGTGCACCTAATAGCCCTTCGTGAAAGTAATTTAAAATAAACAAAAATCCCCTCTGTGCCCCCTTATTTGTTAGCTATTCTAATTTCAGAACATAAAGTGTGTTTATATGAAGGACTTATAATTGGCCACGGTGCATGAAAAAAAAATTCTCGACATATAAGGTTTTTCCTTTCGTTAGCTAAGGCGCCTCCTTCTTTCCTCCCCTTCCGATACCTCCTCTTAAACCGCCCTGGCAGGAGGACGGACGTTCTTAGAAATGTACAGTTCTCTGGAGAAACACACTCCTCCCGGAACACGTCACACTTCCTTCTGCAGGACATTCACTTCTTAATTTCCGAACTAACTCCACGGAGCAGAGGTCTTCTTGAGAAGCTAACAGTTTCTCAGCTAGTCAAGAAATTCCCCGCATTTTAAGCAACCCGAAGGTTCATTACCACAATCACAAGAGCCCGCCACCTGTCCCTATCCTGAGCCAGCTCAATCCGGTCCATGCCTTCATCCCACTTCTTCAAGATCCATTTTAATATTATTCTCCCATCTACGCCTGGGTCTCTCAAGTGGTCGCCTTACCTCAGGTCTCCCCACCAAAATGCCGTATGCGTCTCTCTTTTCCCGCATACCTGCCACATGCCCCGCCCATCTCATTGTTCTCGATTTGATTACCCGAATAATATTTCGTGATGAGTAGAGGTCATTAAGTTCCTCGGTATGTTCTTAATTTCCGAAGCACCAATAAAACGTGGACTCTATCGGCACACAACCTGCACACAACCTGTAACACTGCAACTGGCACACAGCGTGACACATTCTGAAGCAAAACCTACTGTTAGCGAAGTACTAAGAGTGCCTCAGGGCGTGTGAATCTTAAACTGGACAAAAAGAATAAGTCGCACGTTTAACCAACAAAAAAAGATGACATGCCACTTCGAGGAATATTCACAAGTTCGGGCAGCTCAGTTGGTATAGGGACTACGCTATAATAGGGTGGACAATACCGGGTTCGAGTCCCAGCAGCGGAAGAAATTCTTATTTTCTCCGAAACGTCCAGACCGGCTGTGGGGACCATACATTCTCCTATTGAATGGGTATCGGAGCTAAGGAGGCCGAAGGGTGAAGATGACCACTCACCTCCATCTAGGTTAATTAATAAGTGGAGCTATACCTCTAATCCTTCTATCCGCCTTAGCCTTTTAAAGCCTAGCGGTTAGTTTACGTACCACCACGTTCAAAACTGAAAAATTCTACGTTCTGCCCACACAGTGTATTTACGTGTTTTGTGTGGATCTCAGAACAAACAGCGATTATTTCCCTATACAGCATTAACTGAATGGTTTTTATAACCGAGACGGGGTGTGTTTACTGCGCGGTACGGTCTGACACCTTATATAATGCAGACACGTTTCGTCTTTAAAGGGTTAATGGCGTGGGTAGGGAAAACTTTGATGAACATTCTAAAAGAATTACTTCAAATTTCGAACGTCTTTAAGTTCAGGGACGTTGTCGTTTACACATACCAAGTAAACAGAGTAATGAAATGTTGAGATTCGGAACGAAAGGGCATATAAAACGCACTTTCAAGCTTCGAAAGAAGTTTTATGACGGGAAGTCACTTCGAAGTTGTTAAGTATTTGGCACAAAGCCAACATTAACGCTCCCACCCGACGTTACGGTCGCAGTATAAACGCTGTCTCGTTATCGGTAGGTCCCTGGTTCTGCCGTTCCGGCTGACATTCCGCTTTGCTTTCTTCAGTTTCTGTCGGTACATCCTGAAGCAGCATTACTTTAAGACAATCCATGACACCTTCCATTCTTATCCTCTCCAAATCACTGCAAAAGTCTAGTCTTTCCACATTCGAGTCCACACTATTTATGCAGTTGAATAAAGCGCCATTTAATTAGGCCAGAATGAAACACAATGTTTCCGACGCCATTTCACAGTCTACAGCGCACATTTAGAATTATTCATTAACACAGTCACAAGCAGGGGCTACTGTTTCCCCTTATTCAAAATACAGTAAAATAGTAAATCAATGTATCCAATTTATTGTACCAACGAAATGCACATTACTGGTTACATATGAGTGTTAACCACGTAGCTCCGACACGTTTCTGTACAAACGTACCATCTTCAGGCAGCACGATATGTCAGATTTAAAACCAACTGCCAGTGACAAGCCACCATTTACACGGCTCCACAGTCTGCAGTGGGCTCCGTTGTTGATGTCATTTATGTATAAAAGGTAAAACTTATATTGTTTTAAAATACTTATATCTAAAATGTGATTAAAATATTTCTTACACAATAAATATTATTTATACAAATTAAAATTATTGTTGACTGGTATTGGAAACTTCCCGTTTGTGGCACTATATGTTCAGGTCTCTAATGCGTATCTCAATCCAGGGTGGGTTGGGTCCCTGTGTTTATGCTCTGGCGTGTACTGGAGACAGCAGCATCTTGATCGGTCCAATGCATTCACATGTAACTAACAATGTGCACTTAGTTGCTACAATAAATTGAACACACTGATCTAAAAATTGCACGAATTGGTCAACCTTAAAACATGAAATGTTTGCAAAGCAGAATATTTTGGTGCGTTCGTTTGAACAATGTTACCGTGGAAAGGCAATGCCAAGTTCTGTTTTTATTGTTGAGTTATATACCTTGCAGGCAATAATAGAGACCTTACTTCTGTCTACATGTAAAGTGCCCAATACTTCTGTCGGATTTTAACGAAATCTGGAATTTATAGACAGAGATTAATAAAATTCTCCAATGCCAAATTTAAGTAAAATTCGTCCAGTGGTGGCCGAGTTGATACACGCGGATACACAAGGAGACGGACGAAAGGACGGGACCGACAGGCACGAACACGCTCATAGGTGTTTTTCCGCGTCTGCGCGAACGCGCCTAAACAAACCAATGCGACATGACGTTTCTCCGCCTGAAGGGCTATTCAACCCCTCAGAACGACACGCGGCATTTAATTGCTCGAATAAAAACTATGGCTCAACTGCGGACTTTAGATTATTTTGGTCCCCAGTTGCAATAAGTCTCGATGTACTCGTATGTCCCGCTGGGTAACACGCAAATGAAACTCTGCCCACTACAGACTAACCGATATACAGATGTAAGATGGGCACTACTGCACCTTGAGCGACAGCAAGGAATTATGCAGGCAGGCGTGATATTTCGCCTCTATCGGATTTCTACAAAAGCATATATCTAGTGTCAGCATTCCTAGCGTTGTCAGAGACCACCACTACAGCACTCTTAGTTCGAGAAGATTCCATCAAATCACAACATTCCCGGGCGCATAGCGATGTCGCCTTGTTTACAGCATAAATAAACAGGCGCAAATAAACGTAAGGGATACAAATTATCACAAACCAACTAATGCACTTTATTCACATTGAACTGTTCAGAAAAATTATCCTACATGTTTCGAACTATCGCAGGGTTCATCATCAGGGAGTCACACAATCACTAATTACACACGCTACCACAATGTGATAACAAATGTTGGTCACAACTCAAAATGCATCCGTTGTGTTGATAAAATATGACATTTTAATTTGTGACCAACTTTTGTTATCATACTGTGGTAGTACGTGTGATTAGTGATTGTGTGACTCCCGGAGGATGAACCCTGTGACGGTTCGAAACATGTAGGAACATTTTTCTGAACAATTTAATGTGAATAAAGTGCATTAGTTGGTTTGTGGTAATTATATCTGAGACAATGCATGGTGCGCCTATAAAAAACGTTAGGGACTTGACAAAGCAATGGTGAAATTGTTCTTGTACACACCACGAAGGCAAAAGTCGGGAGTAGAGGTATAGCTCCACTTATTCTTAACCTCAGCAGTAACAGAGATGAGTGGTGAACTTCAAACCCCGGCCGCTTGCCCCTAGAAAAGAACCCCGGCACCCACTGAATAAGAGTCAGAGTGAAAGGTCACTTGCCCCTTCCGGGACTCGAACCCCGGATTGTCGTCCATCACGCAGCCTAATCACTATAGAAACTACGATATCCAAGCTCCAGATAAAGCTAATGACTCAGCAAAATATGGAATAGTCCTGTAAAGAAATAAGAATGACGGGAAAAATTGAAACAATTATATGGCATGAAATTACGAGTAAAGCATAAGAAATGTATAAGGAAACGGAACTGAATAATAAGACACGAAAATAAGGAAGAAGAAAAAATTACGGTGAGAAAAACAGACAAAAAAATAAAAATTATTACGCAGCCAAGTAGGCAGGAAGCAAATCTACAAAAGAATAAAATATAAATGCACCATCTTTCCTAAACCCTATAGTACCAATTCAGGAAGATTCCTAAGTTAAATATTTTTCTCTTGCAGAATGCTTCGAGCAACGCGCGCGGAAGGAATGTTGCTCCAGACACGTTGTCTCGTATCCTGCAATACCGATCTGCGTCACAGCTCCATGTAATACCATAGTTAATTACATTTCTTCCAAGCCAGCGTTATGTAATTTCACTCAATGCCGACACTGTAAATATTGGAAGAGATACACGCCCTCTCCTATTTAGGTTTTCTCTCTCCATTCCCTGAAGAATGCGACCGTAACACCATCAGAGGAGATGGGCTATATCGGTGCCTTCTAAGGACAAAAATAGACGTTTCGGGGGTTGTGTTACTATCTCGAAACTTCTGACAAGTTATGACACAATATGATTCAGTGTACGTCAGTGTGTACAGTAGCTAGGCGACGGGCTGGACGTCCAAGGAATCGTGGTTCAACTCCAGGCAGCGACCAAAATATCTACGTGCCCTCTCCAAAGCGCTCATACCGAATCTGGGGCCCACTCAGCCTCCTGTTAAATGGGCACTGGGGATCTTTCCCGGATATAAACAGGCCAACACGTGAAGGTAACCACTCACATACAAGTAGTGCCGAGGTCAAGAATAAGTGGAGCTATAACTGCCACTCCCACACACGCCTCAATTGCGAGAACAGGGACGGATTTGTGGGAGTTCTAGGGCAGTTCTTTGACGCAGACTGCACACTCAGTGACGGTAAATGACGTCTGCCACAAATGTACGAACGGTCTGGAATGATCTGCTGTCTACATCTTCAGGGCAGAACACGGACAGAAGAGCCATATAACACGTTAATACATTTCTACCGGACTACAAGGCGTCTATCCCAAAAGACTGTAATATTCACTTTCATTAATCTGTGAGCCTCAAATCACAGATATCATCTTCACAGAACTTGTCAAACCATATTTAACACAATTCTTACAGGGCCTTCCCATCAAAGTACCAAAAATCAAATTTCCCGCACCCTGTAACTGCCTCGCGCATTACCGCACCAGCCATCTCACACAGTGATTACAGCGAGACATCTATGTCCCTACGAGCATCACGTTTCCTTGCATTTATCAAGAACAATACAACACGTGAAACAAACTTATATTAATACAAATTTTGTGGAATTTACTCTGGCTTTAGAATCCTATAACTCTCCTCAGCTTTCTATTGTTTTCAGCGTGAGTTGCTACGGCACCTGATCTGCAGATATGTAATAAAATGCATCATCACACGTACTTCATACGGAAAATCTATTTTCTTCAATTCCTGGTGTTAATTATGCCTGTAACCCTCAAATTTGCGACGGGCACAGACAAAATAATCAACCTACTTTACATAACTAACTCGCTAACTAACTAACTAACTAACTAACTAACTCCCTGGAGCAGAGGTCTTCTTGAGAAGCTAACAGTTTCTCAGCTAGTCAAGAAATTCCCCGCATTTTATGGAACGCGGAGGTTCATTACCGCATTCACAAGCGCCCGCTACCTGTCCTTATCCTGAGCCAGCTCAATCCGTTCCATGCCTCCACATCGCACTTCTTGAAGATCCATTTTAATATTATCCTTCCATCTACGCCTGGGTATCCCAAGTGGTCGCCTTCCATCAGGTCTCCCCACCAAAATCCTGTAAGCACCTCTCTTTTCCCCATACGTGCTACATGCCCAGCCCATCTCATTCTTCTAGATTTGATTACCCCAATAATATTTCGTGATGAGTACAGGTCATTAAGTTCCTCGTTTCGCAGTCTTCTCCACTCCCCTGTCGCCTTGTCCCTCTTAGGCCCAAATATCCTCCTCAGCACCCTATTCTCGAACACCCTCAGTCTCTGTTCCTCCCTCAGTGTGAGAGACCAAGTTTACATTCTCTTAAAAATTCACAGGAGTTTTACTTGCAGAGAGAAGACTATATTTTGTGATACTGGTGTTAGGCAGCCTCTAATACGGCATAATATCTTGACATAATCATTACAAATAATTTCAGTTCCCACGCTTATAAGACATCTCTCATACAGCGAAACCAGTTCTGCTCAACACAATGCCCTCAATCAAAATCATAGTAACTGCCTTCCCCGCCTGTACACAGCAGGACAGCTGAAGTTACTTAAATTCTAAATTATTAAAACAATTTTTGCATTACCCACCCCGTAGTGTGTGTACATATCACTATTTTTTCAATTTATACAGACGAGCACAACAACGTTTTCCTCCTCCCGTTTCGGCCGTATGAGGCGGTCATCAACAGGGAATAATGCCACAACTATAAAGGAATACAGCTGTGGTATTCTTACCTGATAATGACCGCCTTATACAGCCGAAACATGTCGTAAGATAATAATAAAAGAACGAGCAGGTAAACGTTCTTGTGTTCCTCTGTATAAATTGAAAGTAGTAATACTAAAACAACATTTCTTGTCAAACTGTTACGTCCACTGTTACAAAGTACACAGCAAGGAAGAAGGTAAATCACGACATCTGCTACCATACTGTCTTACTGAGGTCGAAAAAAGGGGTTGAAATTTCTCTGAGTTAACCAGGCAAGAACATCAGTAAGATATATGTGGAAAATTCTGCAGTGCTACATCTGTCATACAATTACAAAAATTATTCGTGCCCTAGAGTAAACTAATGTGAAGTTAACACGCAATACAAGATTGTTAAATTTGGTTGGCCCGACAGAGTGGAACCATAAGACTAAACTACGCCTGTGGTATGATCGTCAGAGACTCACAAATCACTGACAAGCTGAGAATTGATATCCTCTGTGCGTCCACGGCTAATAGTTAGTATTTCTTTCACCTTATCCATCACAGGAATATCACGAAAATTATTCACTAATTTATATTTCAGAATTTCTCACACTCTTCCTCACACGCACTGTGAAAGGACCTCACGTTACTACATGCACTGTGGAGACACACAGATTGTTCGGCGTATACACTACAACCACGGATTTGGTGACCAATGATAAGATTCAAGTGTTACCTCTACAGAGCCTGCAATGCAGCGATACGATTATTATGGTTTCTGTAGACGCAAGGACGACAACAGCAACTGTAGTCAATAAAAGACAACTACAGGCACATAGTCGATTTTGTAAAATACTCCACGACGTATTTCTAGTACGTATAAGATAGAACTTTCCGGGTGAGGTGCAGACACACACACACACTCACACACGCACACACACGTCAGAATGAAGGATGAACACCTGTTTAAATATGTAGAGGGAATTTACAGCTCTTTTGACACTGACCAGTCGCCTCTCGCAATTCACTGAGAAGGAAAACAGCAAATAAGTCCTTCTTCTTTGACACAGAAAAACTCCAATTACGAAAGTACATGAAACACGCGCGTTTTTTAACATATCTCAATTTATCGTACAAAACCCCACCTAAGTCAACTACTCCTTTACAAATATGCCTGTCAGAAGGCGTAAAATCTCTTTAACTTTAAAACCAAACCTTATGAGTAGAGACAGAAATAATCAATGCATATTTGTATCGTTTAAACCTCTGAAAATAATATTGTAAATTAAAGAAGGGCAAATACGCGAAAATATAATATTTTACAAGTGAAATACGTGTAAACAATACTTGAGGCAAAGAATGAACCTTCTGTCTCGCAGTAAATTTAATCCGCTTCGTTTGCAAAAACCAAACCTTTAATGCTGTTTAGGGAAATATAATCCGTTATAACTTTGAGAAGCTTTAGGAACGTCTACACAGGCACAGCTTTGAAACAGCTGGCTTACCGTTAGTACCAAATGTGCTTTACATGATAAGAAAATGTGGATTAAACTCTTACAGTAACTCCAGAATCAATGCAAATCCTACCAACTGTAAACATCCAGACAGACGGACAAACAGCCCACGTATCAATGTTTCCCACTTTCACGAACAAATCTACACTGTAAAGCAGACACTACAGGTTTATAACGAGTAATTATTTTCAGCAGAGATGCAAGATTAACAATAAACGTGGTCTTAAATACATTAACAACAGGGAAATAATGAGTACAGACTAAAATTTCGCATTCAATAAGAAGGCATGTCAATACGTGGTGCACCTTCTTTGTTACATTACATGAGAAAGCTGGAGAAGAAACAGATTTTCATTTCATACACGCGTGGGTAACGGACATGGGTAACGTACACGTGAAACACGAAGAGATTTTCATTTCATACACACGTGGGTAACGGATATGGATAACGTACACGTGAAACACGAAGAGATTATCATTTCAGGCACACGTGGATAGTGGATATGGATAACGTACACGTGAAATATGACAGTGAGAAGAGAAAAGCTGTCAAATTAGGCGGTACGTGAGCCTCAAGTACACGAACACTTGAGTAATACCAACTTTAGATAATTAAAAATTAATTGTTCCTTTTAATGGAGACGTCATACAAATGTACTTCCTTCATCTTCTTCGACCTACATTCGCAGTCATTGCGTACCGCGCTGTAAACACTCTCCACTTCGGTTATAAAAACCAATCTCTTAATGTTTTATAAGGCAAAAGTTGCTGTTTGTTCTGAGATCCGTACAAAACACATAAACGCAATGTGGGCACCACGTAGAATTTTTTAATGTTAAACCTGGTGGTACGTAAAGTTACCGCTAGGCTTTAAAAGGTTGTACAGCTATAAGACCGTCTTGTTAACCTATAATTCGCAGTCCTTCCCTCTTCTACCTACCTGTTCACAGCAGGTGTCGAGGGTGTTTATTTTCACCTGATCACACTCAGACACACACCACAGTCGGTATGACTCCTCTGGACGAGGGATCGACCCATCGCAGAGACCTCTACCTGACAACACAAACACTGTACAACAGATGAACATCCATGCCCCCAGTTGGATTCCAACCCACGATCCCAGCAAGCGCTCGGCAACAGACCTACGCCTTAGACCGCGCGGCCACCCGGATCGGTGTGTTCGACGTACTTATGAAACCAAAATGTAGAAACCGACTTCCTCCTTCCAAGTACTTAACCTTTTAAAGCCTAGCGGTATGTTTACATACCACCAGGTTTAACATTAAAAAATTCTACGTGGTGCCCACATTGCGTTTATGTGTTTTGTACGGATCTCAGAACAAACAGCAACTTTTGCCTTATAAAACATTAAGAGACTGGTTTTTATAACCGAAGTGGAGAGTGTTTACAGCGCGGTACGCACTGAGTCCTTATATAAAGCAGATACGTTTCGTCGTTAAAGGTTAATGGCATTTTTTCGCACTGGTTAAATGATTCATCCGTCACCTTGGCGTACTGGACTATTACCTGTGACCCTGCAGATCTCGCATTTCTTTTAAAGAAAAACTTAGTTCATACCTCATAGAAAACTACGCGCTTTCATTATAAAGATCAATCAGTTAATTTTATTTTATCACTCATCTGAGTAACAAAAATACTTTCTACAGAACAAATTCAGAGTTCCTAAATTTGAAGGGGATGGTGCGTATAGTAACCACGCTGATCTAAATGGTTAGGTTTTCTGGTACCGTAGCCGGTACAGGGATTAAACCATGGTCTGGAAGGCCGGAGAATCGTCGATCAGTTCCCGGTGGGGACGGGAATTTGTTTCTTTGACAGTCGCTCTGGGCCCCAGCCAGTCAAATTATCCATTGGGTGCTGCTGGAAAATTCTCCAGGGATAAAGCGGCCGGTGACTACAAACTAACTAATCACCCCCATCAAGCACCGAAGGTTACAATGGATGGAGACAAGCCTTCACTCCCCTACCTACACACGTCATTCGTGACTTGGTTAATGATTAATTAATTCCTGACAGGAAGGTTCAACTTTTAACCTCTCAGTTTTTCTTCTTTTTTAGTTTACGCAGTTTACGCTATATGGTTGGGCAAGCGACGTTTATTGATTATTCATGCTGAATACATGAGGCCCGAAAAGACAGCTCAATTCGTGAAGAGATGACCTTGTATTCCGCAGGTGCCCGACACTCCTACGTCGATCGCGCAGTCTTGGTGTCCTCCGGCCTTTAGACACATATACCGGGCAACGGATTAACCCTTTAAAGACGAAGCGTATCTGTTTTACATAAGGACTCAGTGCGTACCGTGCTGTAAACACTCTCCACTTCGGATATAAAAACCAGTCTCTTAACGTTTTATAAGGCAAAAGTTGCTGTTTGTTCTGAGATCCGTACAAAACACATAAACGCAATGTGGGAACCACGTAGAATTTTTTAATGTTAAACCTGGTGGTACGTAAAGTTACCGCTAGGCTTTAAAAGGTTAACAGAAAAAGCTAATCGTATTTCCTACCAATTGTTTTCCCTCATTTCTACTGCATGCCAGTCGACACGATCTTCCTTCCAAAGACCTTTTTCGATCCTCACTCAGCTGCACTACAATTCGGTTTACAAACCCTGGAGTTGTACTAACATTCTGTGTCCTTGGCGGACATGCGCAGAAACACCCTGTAGGCATCTACATGTACTCAGCACAGAAACAGCATGTACGCAGCTACACGTACTCAGAGTTTCCAGTTATGAAAATACAAACCTATTACAAGAGCCTAAAAGGCGCGAGATACTAGTTCTACTGCGGTGCAGCTGCGACCTTCGTTCTTCGTGGATATTTTACAGCGACAAGCGGCACTTCGTTACCGGAGTTTCGGGACAGCTTGTCGGTCCCACCTTCACTGTTAAATATACTTAAAATTCTTCTCTGTTTTATTAATCCAGTAACTAGAAGGACAGAACATTCCGCATTGACATTAAAAGTTATTTCAAACACGATATCTGCGTTCTTCTGGTATTTTACGCAGCGTAGATTGGGAATTTGTTACCGACGTTTCGGGATAACCTATCGGTCCCATCTTCAAGGGTCACGCAGTCCAGGAAAAATTCTTCTTGAAGATGGGACAGATAGGTTGTGCCGAAACGTCGGTAACAAACTGCCAAAATACGCTGTGTAAAATCGCAGGAAAAGATCTCATTTACACCACAGCGGGAACTTGAAATTGCTGTTTATAACATACAGATCGCATTGTGCCGGTATTATGTTGGGCACTGACTGCAGACTGCGGTACAAATTATATGAAACCTACACCACGTTTCGCATGCTGTCTCTATTTCCATCTTCAGATGACTAGTCACCACCATCGAGCCCGATTTTCAATCGAGTTATAATGTTTATTGATGGCACAGCAACATTACGGGCCGGGATAGCTCAGTCGGTGTAGCAACTCCATAGGGATAGACGGTCCGGGGATCGAATCTCGGTGGAAGTGAGATTTTCCGCACCCGTCCAGACCAGCCCTGGGGCCCACCCAGCCTGCTGTACAAGGGGTACCGGGTCTCTTTCACGCGGGTAAAGCGGCTACGGCCTGGCCTTGAGCACCCACTCCCATCTAGCGCCGAGGTTAAAGAAAGTGTTGAGCTATACGTCTACTGCCTCCTGGACCTTCATGGCCGGATACAGGGTGAACTTTAACTTTTGCAGCAACGCGACAAAACGTTTTACATGGAAGATTCTCAACATCAAAACATGCTACCGTACTCAGAAACCGTCAACAGCACCTCGAGCACCACTGCTGGCAGTTCTGATTAACAGGGAGTGTTCGCCAAACATAACATTATCTCTAATTATGCTTACAAACGAAAACGGCACATCAAAACACAATGCACGAAACAATATTACCCCATTTAGGATATCCTCGAGTAATAAAGTTAATGCACAGACCGGCTCATGTCAGCTCTTCTACACGTAAATGTTTTGCGTGTCCACACACAGGCGAGTAATGAACCTAGTGATACTCTTTACCAATGACAGAACAGCCTATCTCGGGCCTAGGCCGCCTCATTAGTGACGTTTCTATATCACGCACAATTAGAGACACACAACCACCACGTAGGACGCCTCTGAAAGAGTGATCAGCTCGTCGCAGAGGCCGCTACCTACACAACAAACACACGAGACGAACTTATATACCCTTAGCGAGATTCGAACCCGCAATCTCAGCAATCTAGTGGCTGCATACCTATGCCTTAGACCAAGCGGCCACCGGGATCGTCCGAACATATTAACAGAGGACCCAATAATCAAACTGTATTCGAAATCATTGGACACGTGTTACCAAGGGGCAAAAAGTGCACTGTGGTAATTATGACACGTGATGATCACGTTTTACATAGATACAAAGGCCGTTAAAGGGAAGCATGAAGGACAAAATTACTTCAAGTAACTATTTAAGCCGGAGTCGATCCCAGTGGCCGCGCGGTCTAAGGCGTAGGTCTGCGGCCGAGCGCTTGCTGGGATCGTGGGTTCGAATCCCACCGGAGGCATGGATGTTTGTCTAGTACAGTGTTTTTTTTTGTCAGGTAGAGGTCTCCGCGATGGGCCGATCCCTCGTCCAGAGGAGTTCCACCGCCTGTGATGTGTGCTTGAGTGTGATCAAGTGAAATCACAAAAAAAACTCCACACCTGCTGTGAACAAGTAGGTAGAAGAGGGAAGAACTAAGAAGGAAAGTACAGCCGGATTCACAGGTCTTTCATCAACAACATACCAGCTGTACGGACCGGACAATCCTTTGGTTACCTGAAGCGTTGTTCTCAGGGTTAAAACGGGCGATACAGCTTACCTTCAAGATGTTGTGGTCAGCTAAACTTAAGATATACTTCCTCATTCGTATCATTAACCATACTCTGGCTTTGACTGAAAACTTCACCTCTCAGCGTGGGGTACGTATGCAGCAACTCATAAACTTCACACGTGTATAATATTTCTCCGAAATATACACTTACGTTTAAAAAGTTTACAATTGGACTGCGAGTGAACTTGACCAGTCACATTTAGACTGCCAGAAGGATTCAAATAACACTGTCGCTGTCCATTTTCTTTTTTCTATTGTCGACAATGTAACTCTTCTTACGGTAAAATTACAAGGGACTTAGCTTACACGTTTCGATTGCTTTACACAATCAACGCGACTGGGCAACAGGTGTTGGTGTAAATGAACTTCCAATTTTTCATTCTGTGTCTACACGGATAGAATCGCTTTTGGCGACGGTTCAAACATACCCGACACGAGCTGCCTCTAAGACCTTAGACACTTTCCTTTTCTGGATCACACTCTGCGGAATTCAAAATGAGTCCAAGTGAAAATACGAAAGGTTAAATTTTATTAAATTAAAAGGGAAGGTTTCATGCTGAAAATTACATGAGCTGTCATAAAATGAAAAAGCGATAAAAATTAAGAACACACTGGCGTTACACGACCGCAGCAGCTGACATTTAAACTGAGGTTCATGTGACTGCGTCTAATAAGTTCATACTTTGGACAGCGTGAATGTTACAAGCACTTTTTGAGTAACAATGATTCACACTCCTTCCACTTCCTGTAGAGATGTTGCAAAAGATCTAAAAAAAAAGGGTAAATCTATCCCTGGACAGGCCCTGAGCGTTCCAGGAAGTTGAGGCTCCCAGAATTTCAAGACAATCGGCACAAGGTGGTAAGGTTGTCAGACCTACGTCCCGGCCGCCTTTACCCACCAGGATATATTCCTGTTATTCATATCTGTTAGAGGTTGAGTCGACCCCAGGACAACAGTGCAGCCGGAAGGATTATGTCAATGAAAAATTGCAATGACACCCTCGGGAATCGAACCCGCGACCTTCCGGCTTGTAGGGCAGTATCTCAAGCAACTGCGCCACAGCACGGTTCTTGAGTTTATCAAAATTTTAATTAGTGATCTTCAATTTTACTAATTGAAATGAATTTATGACGCAAATTATATGCCATAATAGTGTAAGACAAGTGAGAATAATTTTATACAATGAATGCCATGAGTCAGTGAAGAAATGATTCTGCTGTAGCGTGCATCTGAAATATTTAACAAAAACGCTCAAAATATGTGACGTTCCGAAAGAAATTTGAAATGTGTACCACGAAAACATGTATCATACCTGTACTCCCTGAGTACGCCTGCTCTGCTGGATTTCAGATTACAATAAAGTACCAGGCATCAGTACATTTAATGTTTGGTTAAACAGCTCAGCAACTGGACCGCGAAACTAAAGGACAAAGAGGGAAACAGATTTATTGATTCTATGAATCTTGTATCGCATTTAAGTTTCAGTCGACTGATTTAACTTCTTCACTGTATAAAATTCGTTATACGAACTTTATCATCGAAGCTGACTCTATGAAAATAGATACCGAAAGATTTTTGGATACAGAATTTACATAGTATGAAAACTAATTTCATCTTCTTGTCGGAAAATTTTATGTATTAGTTCTACCCAGCTCTTGTACGATTCAATATTTAGAATTCTAGATTGTTATTCTAACAGTAATGAAAATGTTAGTTTAAGCGTATCTCATTCTCTCCCTTTTTGAAATACCGTTATGATTTCTTGTGGGGGGGGATATTATTACAGAAAATCAGTTCTTTCTTCTTACAGTTCAAAATTCATTTTCTCAAAAAAAAAAATGTAACAGGCGGTAGTTTCAAGACCACCTTTAAATACAATCCTGAAATACCGGCGTCCTTTATTTTGCTGTCTACAATTGTGAACTGTTGTACAAGTGTACAATTTTAATATCGCAACTGCATAACCTACGCGACACATAGCCCTGACTTGACACGGTCAGGAAAATATAAATTGGGCCTTGTGCGGAATTAACTCCTTAAAGACGAAGCGTAAACTATTCTAGTTAAAGACTCAGGTCGTACCGCGCAGTAAAAACACACCGCCCCGGCTATAAAAACCAATCAGTTAGTGCTGTATAGGGAAATAATCGCTGTTTGTTCTGAGATCCGTATAAAACACATAAATACACTGTGTAGGCAGAACGTAGAATTTTTGAGTGTTAAACCTGGTGGTGCCTCAAGTAACCAGCAGCTTTAAAATTTTTAAGTATCACTTTATAACGGCCTAGGATGGAGTGAAGGAAAGTACCTAATTCTGCGAGAGGGCGAATGGGTGGCTGTAGAACCAAGTGAGGAGGAGAAAAACACCTTGGGTAGATTTACGGAATTTTGCTGAAGACACGTACCACGGCATTTTGCTGAAGACACGTACCACGGAATTTTGCTGAAGGCACGTACCACGGAATTTTGCTGAAGACACGTACCACGGAATTTTGCTGAAGACACGTACCACGGAATTTTGCTGAAGACACGTACCACGGAATTTTGCTGAAGACACGTACCACGGAATCCCAATCAATCACACAGCTCCTGTCCCGATGTCTTACGCCCAATATTCGACGTTGCTTACTGATGCCCTGACAATGGAGGCAGATTTCCTCCAAAAGTCCGTGAATATTTACCAAAATAAACGGCGGCACATACCAGAAGACAGTATCCTTTACAGTCATCCCAGCGATAACCTATATTTCACGTTCCGCACAGTGTCCAGAAGGCCGCTTACGTTCGTACAAGGGACGCTCTGACCTCTGGGTTCTGTAAGCGACGCGAAGGTCTGGACAACACACGTCACTTTCCCTGACAGGTGGATGAATATACGGCACGGCTGAAATACCGTTGCGCCCCTGCTGAAATACCGTTGCGTCCCTGCTGAAATGCCGTTGCGTCCCTGCTGAAATGCCGTTACGTGCCTGCTGAAATGCCGTTGCGTCCCTGCTGAAATGGTGATTACTTTTACACAAACCCGTTTTAACAAGACAAGCAGTGTACGTATAACGCAACACTGAGGCGCGTTCGCGTAACCATTGTTGCCGTGGAAAAGCAGTAAGTATGGCATATTCTTTTTAATCCACCCCCCTGATGATGGTCACATAAATGGCCGAAACACGTAAGAGGTATACGCTGTGTATAACACACGTTCATACAGTTACGTGCGTTTGTTACTCCAAATTTGTTTGTAACGCACTAAGGAACAATAAATTATTATAACAATACATATAAACGGTATGGACAATGCTCAATACAATAAATTATTGTGTGGTGATGGGTTTATGGACTTTATCCATCGTCCGAAGGGTAAAATATTAAAAATATTAAAAAATTAAAATCACGTTTCAGAAGCTGGCTTTGCTTCCGTCCTCAGGTGAATGGATGGGGAGAAGAGGTGGGCCCAGTGATGGAGGCTAGCTCTGTCTAAGGGGCCGAACTGAGTAGGTTTTCCTCTCCTCTCCCCCTCCTTTCACCCGAGGATGGAAGCAGAGCCAGCTTCCGAAACGTTGTGATTTTCAATTTTTTAATATTTTAATATTTTACTCTTCGGACGATGGATAAAGTCCATAAACCCATCACCACACAATATTATACACCGTCGTCAAAACCTTTTAGAATTTAACAACAAATTATGCTGCACACAACCTGACGATAAATTATTTCTCCTGAAACTGGTACAGAAGTACTTAATAATTCAGTTCTTATTAAAAGTAGTATTCCTAGTACCTTAAACAACTATTACGCAGCAATTAATTTTTAATTTTTCCAACAGCTGAACTTTCTGGAAAGATCATCCTTGACAGCTAGGCTACCAGTGATCTCTTTCGCACAGTGATATAAATTGCCCACACTTGCTGCGAGACCAAGTGAAGTTCCCCATGGTTCTTGGAGAGAAATGTACAGCCATCAGCACCTTACCCACTTACTACTCGTCGCTCCTTTGTGGGTTTCTTGTTTTACACTGCCTGCTACATATCATATCACACACTCCGCTACTGGCGTCACGTCTACCCTTTAAACATCCAGCGTTTTAATCATTCTACTGTGGCAAGCTTATTTCTTTGTTATACAAATATTATTTTAAACTTTTTTATGTTATTTCCGTGCCTGTGATCAGTGTATCAAAACAGAGCCAACTTATCCACAATATTATTGTTTATTTATTCATCCTTTTTGTTCATCTTCTCCCCGACATGTTTCGGCAAGTAACTATGTAATTGTATATAGCCCTCCTGATAATGGCGCAGTTACTTGCCGAAACATGTCGGGGAGAAGTTAAACAAAAAAGATGAATAAATAAAGGATAATATTGTGCATAAGTTGGCTCTGTTTCGCTATATTATTTTAAGCATTTTAGAAATTGGTTTTATCGCAGTCTTCAATTAAACATTTCTAATTATAACATATTTTATTACAAAAGGTAAGGCAAATAATACATAATTTAATATTAATATTTCAACAAAATTTTATACCTTAAGATTAATATAAGAAAGGTGCAGTACAGAAAACTTGGTGTTAACAGGAGCATCATTGAAATTCTGCAATGTGACTCAACATCAAAATAACTGTTAAGAAAGAAAAAATATACATATTTCATTACCATACAATTTCTCAGGTTTCCAGTGCAGGTTGTGGCACTGTTGGTTGTTACATTGTATAAACGTGTCAGTGGATTTCACGTTGTTACACATTCATACCTTGCATTTTATTATTATTAAGTTATGGTCTAGAATTTCCCAAAAACATGAACCATATATTCCATGATTTTAAAAGTTATTACAAAATCACTCTATATCCCGACGACATGTTTCTGCGGCAGCGACCACCGTCATCATCAGGGAAAGTTCACTTTGTAGGCTGGAACACCGCCGATATAAAACACCGTTTGTCTCGTTACGCACTCGCAGTAAAATCCACTTCTGAAGTGGATTTTACTGCGAATGCACGACAAGACAGTGTTTTAGCTACAACGGCTGTGTTTCAGGTCACAAGGTGAACTTCCCTGATGATGACGGTGGTGGCTGCTGCCGAAACATGTCGAGATATAGAATGACTTTATAACAACATTTTAAAAATCAGCAAATGTAGACAATAACTTGTAAACGGATACCGATGTTACGGACGTTTCAGATGAGTCATAAAGCAGGGCATGTATACTGCATCTACCTGAATTTAGAAAGAACCTGTATACCTGAAGAGTCGTAAGGCAGCACGTACGTACACCTCACCACGAGCCGCGATGCCATATGAACTCTCTCTGCATTTTCCGCCGCATAGCCGCTGGCGCCGTGGTGTTTCAATGTGTGTACGAAATTAGGGCCTTTAAATCTACCAACACTAACCTCAACACAGAAGGACAGACGCGTACGCCGTACAAGCATACGAGTATATCTCACAGACTGCACCACACATCCACACTCATCTCTTAATTAGTGTCACATTAGTGTTGTTTGTGACACATCACACACCAGGCTGCTAATAACTCGAAATATTGTCTAGAGCAAACACGAGTGCTGTCTATAATGCACTACCAACACTTGAGGCATATTTGGGTATTAAGGGGCAGAATAATTTAGTACTCATTTGCAAATCACCTCTATATACTTACGTAGTCTTAGACTGCAAGTGAATTTGACAGTAACTATATGCGTGGTCATACATAATTAGTTAAACCGTGAACAGTACGCCTAATTAGGGAGGCGCATGATTCGTGCCACATGAAGTCTGATGAGGGGAAGATAACCTAAACAGAAATGGAAAGGATTAGTAAGGAGACCGTCGCGGGATATTTCACTAACAAATTTCAGCACTGGGCTGGCAAAATGCCAGTTATTAAAACAACTTTTCGCATTCTTCAGTGACACCTAGCATTAAATGACTCTTCTATTATGCCTTATTCACGATATAAATTGAGCAACCTGATAATCCTGTAATATTTTTTGGGATAAATTTCAATAAGAAATTACCTTTTATATCCAACAACTTCATGGACGTTGTCCATCGTCCACTACAGTGTTTCCTGAACATTTTCCGTGAAGAAGCTGCTAAAATAACCGTTCATATTCCGTGCAATCCCAGCCTATAAGAACGAGAACAAAGCAGCAGTTGATAGCCTCAGCATATTACTCCTGTATTGTTACCTACTGGACAATACTCCCCGCGGTATTACGAGGCGTGTTTGGAATTTTTCGTAGTATTTCAAAATTTTTATTTATTAATTTTACAGTTCGTTACGAAACCTCTAAATATATTTTACGAAACCCTAGGGTTCCCCAAATCCCTGTCCGAAAAACAACGGTCTAACGTATTAAACTTGATATAATCAACATACAGCATTATGTTTCGGGGACAGGATCGCCCCCCCTCTTCCGGCTTCCTTCTAAAACATAATGTTACTACAAAATTACTTCCATTCTTCGTTAGCACAAACTAGAAGAATTTAAATGTATCTGCAGTAACATTATGTTTTGGAAATAAGCTAAAGATAGTAACGGAAAATTTCCCCCAAAATGCAATGTTATGTTACTTTCGTTACTTTACCACATTAGATAATGGGAAAGGTCCACGAAAGTAACGACTGTAGGTGTGATATACCATCGTCAGAAGCTTGCACAGCTGTAAGAATTCAACCTGTCTTATGAGCACAACTCCGCTGGAGTCAGTTGTTTTTCCTTCAAACTATATCAGTAATATCGCGCCTTACTCAATATAACATTCCAGAACTCGTGTGCCACTGGAACACGGCTAATTATTCAATACAGCACTCCAAAACTCTTGTGTCACTGGAACACGCATTCTTATTCAGTATAACATTCCAAAACTTGTGTGCCACTGGAACACGACTTATTATTCAACATAACATTCCAAAACTCGTGTGCCATTGCAAAACGGCTTATTATTCAATGTAACATTCCAGAACTCCTCTGCCACTGGAACACGTCTTATTCAATATAACATTCCAGAACTTTTGTGCCACTGGAACACGTCATGTTCAATATAACACTCCAGAACTTGTGTTCCACTGGAACACTGCTTATTATTCAATACAACATTCCAGAACTCGTGTGTCAGTGGAACACGGCTTCTTAGTCAATATAACATTCCAGGACTCCCGTGACACTGGAAAACGACTTCCTATTCAATATAACATTCCAGAACTGGTGTGCCACTGGAAAGCGTCTTCTTATTCAATACAACATTCCAGAACTTGTGTGCCACGGGAACACATCTTATTATTCAATATAACATTCCAGAACTCGTGTGTCAGTGGAACACGGCTTCTTATACAACATCCAGTCCTGGACTGCTGCGGCACTGCAGCGAGGCATTTTATTCAAAATCCCACTGCAAGGCTCGTGTTCAATAGAAAATGACGATTTTTATTAACATCCAATTCCAGGACTGAAGGAGGGCATTTTATTCAACACTCCAAGGCAGGACCGGTATGTCAGTGTAATACAGCCTTTTACTGAACACCTGTCTGCAGGACCACGGCCTTCTATTCAGCACGCCACGCCATGTCTGGTGCTGCTTCTCTTTAAGGAATGATGACGTGTCTCTTTCGTCACAGACGGTGCTGTTGCTGGAGGCTAACATCAATACATGTAAGGTACGAGTACGTCGTACCACATCTGCACATTTCACTTCTTATTCAAGTAACATTCTGTGAGAACAAAAGTAAATGTCTCCATGTTACCAGCCATTTAATTTTTTTGACATAAGATTAATACAATGATACGAAACTTATTCTGCTTATTTTATTAATCTAGTCTACTGTTGATGACCATAGGACAGAAATTAAATTGTATAAAATGTACTGTTTTTTCTTAACTGTTCACGTAAAATACTGCACTTGCTCAGTACGTGACGATGTGCACATTAATAAATAAATTAATTAATTAATGCACGCTACATGCATTAATCACGGTAACGTCAGAATTTATTAATTTACAAATAATGCGACAGTCAACACAACAGGGCCCAGAATTATAAAGTCTTCCCATTTTCTTCAAATGTCAACAATAATATCAGTAAGGACAAACACCATTTGACGCCATTTCACTTCTCGGGTTACTTAAACGCGCTGAGGTTACGTAACACTGAACGGAATGTGACGAGGTGATTATGAAATGCATAATGTAAAATATTAGTACACATAACGTGGTCATGCCAGATTCGGAACGCTATCACGCGATGTGCTGACAGCATACAGCCAACAACAGAACTCTCCCTCAGACACAGCTGAAACGGAAACCAAGAATGAGAACGGCGACACCTTGAATAGGAAACCGAATTTATAACCATTAAACAATGATGACTGGCTGGCCAATATAGAGCATATATATATAGTTGTGTATGCCCAGGATTTTGGTGGGGAGACCTGAGGGAAGGCGACCACTTGGGAGACCCAGACGTAGATGGGAAGATAATATTAAAATGGATCTTTAAGAAGTGGGATGGGGCACGAACTGGATTGAGCTGGCTCAGGATAGGGACAGGTGGCGGAATCTTGTCAATGCGGTAATGAACCTTCGGGTTCCATAAAATGCGGGGAATTTCTTGGCTAGCTGAGAAACTGTCAGCTTCTCAAGAAGGCCTCTGCTCCATGGAGTTAGTTAGTTAGTTAGTTAGTTAGTTAGTTAGTTAGTTAGTTAGTTAGTTAGTTAGTTAGTTAGTTAGTTAGTTGGTTAGTTAGTTAGTTAGTTAGTCAGTCAGCCAGTCAGCCAGTCAGCCAGCCGGTCGGTCGGTCGGTCGGTCGGTCGGTCAGTCAGTCAGTCAGTCAGTCAGTCAGTCAGTCAGTCAGTCAGTCAGTCAGTCAGTCAGTCAGTCAGTCAGTCAGTCAGTTAGTTAGTTAGTTAGTTAGTTAGTTAGTTAGTTAGTTAGTTGTGTATGCCGGTGTATGATGTACACTACGTCCACTTCACAAGCAGTTTTATTAGGATGCAGTTAACTTCTTTGTACGGTTGTCGTGCTTTACAAGAAGGCAAATCATTTTACTAACTTCTGCAGATAATTCATAAACTCGTCAACAAATAAGACGTGCACAGCAGTGTGAAATTGCGTAGCCTATTACATGAAGTCACACTGCGCGAGCAGGCGAGACAGGCCCCAAGCTGACGTCCTACAGTTGGTGTGCTTGACAAACATCTGTAACACGTGGGTACTTGCCACGCCGTGGGAACGGTGAATTTGTACAAATATTGGCCGTTGTCTTTCCCCACAGACTGTCAGTAAATCTGACACACGTCACAGGAATCAGCAGTGTTTGTTAATTGTAAAGTCGAGATTATGTAGTTTTGTACTTAACAAGCAGAGATGTGACTTGTGTGCGTGGACAGTCAGTATCATTAGTTACGTTGAGTGGTCAAATACACGAGTCGTGTGAACGCAGTCAAAATGACCAGTCTATCCAAGGATGAATATTTGTCAAATACACCAGTTATAGGAACAGTACCACAATTGTTCACTTGGCTCCTTGTGTGATGTACATTTGTTAGATACACCAGTCGTGGGAAAGAGGCTTTTGACTGCACAAAATCCACCTTTGCTGCACACTTGCCCTATACAGCAGCTCGCACTACTGCCCTGGGGTCGATTCAGCCTCTAACGGAAATAAGTAGTAGGCAGGTGCGCACCCAGAATTTTTCCTTGGGGGGGGGGGTGCTGACCTTAAGACTATACATAATTTATGTTTGATTTTAAAAATTATGTTAAAAAAATCATGCTGTAAGAACATAACGCTGCCTGCAACTGCATTTATATACATACAAATATAACTACATGTTCCATGACTCAATCACCGTGTTCTATCTTCTTGTTTTTTAATTTTATTAATTTATTTTCAAAGTTCTGATGTACTAGTCATCAGTTGATTTCAAGGGCTGATTTTGGCGGAAGGGGAAACCATGTAAAACTTTTTTTATATCATAATACCTACAACATCTGTGTTTATTAAGTATCAGTTTTGGGAATTCTGGGGGGCCGCAGCCTGGCAGCCCCCCTGTGTGCGCCCTTGGTAGCAGGGGTATTTCCTGGGGGTAAAGGCGGCCGGTGTGTAGGGCTGACAAACTTACCTTCATGTGCCAATTATCTAGATTTTCTGGAAGCCCTAAGCTTCTGGAGCCCTGAATGCCTGTCACGACCTGTACAGGGATAGCGTTACCTTTTTACAGTAACTGCAGAACCCTGTTCCGTAATATGGAGATAATTTCTCATCCGCTTGTGAGGTTAATATCAGCCTGGGTTAATAGATCAGATTGACGTCGTGAACTGAACGCTCTAACTGGATTAGACACATGTTCAAATTACGGGGCCAGTATAAACAACCGATATTGGATATCACTTTACAGGGATTGCCTATATACGCATATACAGGATGATCCTTAGTTAGAGAAAAGAGTATAAGCGCGTGTTCTCACCCCAGAATGGGCCACAAACTTCCGCTAAACATAAGCTGTAACTGCTTCCTCACGCAGAAGGCGGTGCACAAGGAACTCAAACGAGACAAATATCATGTAAGCGCATTTATTGATTTTATATGCATTTATTTATTTAGTGTTTATTGTTATCTGTTTGCTATTATTAATTTTTATTTATTGTCCAACTATGTATTTGTTTAATCGTTATTATTTACTTTTATTTATTGCGCAATTATTTATTTGTTTAGTTTTATTATTTATTTAGTTTCCTACTCTTTTTATTTACTTATTTAGTTTACTACTCTTTATTTTACTTGCTCTCTAATTATTTATTTGTTTAGCGTTTATTATTATTTATGTATTTTAATATTATATTTACTTATTCGCTTATTTATTTACTATTTATTTATTTATTCACTTATTTATTTCATATTATTTACTTATTTTGTGTTTATTTATTCACTTATTGAATTATTTAAAGATATTTATTTATTTATTTATTTATTTATTTATTTATTTATTTACTTACTTACTTACTTGCTTGAGGTCAACATAACACAGCAGTATCAGTCCCCCTACCACATTAGCATTACCTACAGGACAGGTTTATAAGAATGATACCAGTTTATAATACCGAAATGTAACTCCGCGCCCTGACTCACTGCTGTCTGAACAATTTCTGAAGCGGCATTAAAATGCTACCACATGCAGACGACAAATTATTACTGAAAATTTTCCCAATCACACACTAGATATGGAATGTAATGACATCGTATAAACTCTGTGCTCAACATATATGTCACACATGTTTCTTAAGACGAAACACAGACCCAACAGCGTGAGGACCAACTCAAAACACCTGCAGAAAACACGAGGGAGATATTTACAGCAAAGCTCCAGGATTCATCACGTTTCTGTTGGTCCAGCACACCGGCTAACACATGTCTGCTCCACGCTGTTTCTATTTATTAATTTACACTCTTGCCTGTCTGGCTGCCTACCGTTACGCCCACTTATCCATCTATCTACCCACATACCCATCTGTCAACATCTGTATTAACACTCTGTCTATATCCCCGTCCAGCCACCTGCCTGCACACCTTTCCATCCAACGCCACTGGACATCCAGATAAGATGCATTCAAACTTTTTGCACTGGCACATATCAGTACAAAAATATGGCGTTACTCCAACATGTTTCGGCTGATACACGTAACCATTACCAGGGAGTATACACACATGTCATATTTAGTTAACAATATGTAACATTGTCCAAGGTAAATGTAGAATGTACATTCCAGAGTAAATAACAGTACCTGCCTATGCAGCAGGCAATCACATACAAGTGTATAACATGAAATGTATAGAACGCAAAAAATAAAAATGTTTTGCGTTCTATCTTCTTCTTTCGAAACAAGTAAAGGTAACGCACAGGCCTGGACAGGCCCTTAGGGCTCAGAAAACTGAAGCGCCGAAAACATCTGAACAATCGGCACGTCAAGGTGGTAGGGTTGTCAGCCCTACGCACTGGCCGCCTTTACCCCCAGGAAATATTCCTGGTACTCATTTCTGTTAGAGGCTGAGTCGATCCCAGGCCAAGGTGCGGCCGGAAGACGAAGTCAATGAAAAATCCCAATGACCCATCGCGAATCGGACCCGCGACCTCCCGATTTGTGGAGCAGTGCCTCAACCAACTGCCCCACTGGCCGTCTCCCTAATGTCGGTAAACTTGCATGTAAAAATTTGCCAAAGCATTCGTAAGTGACCCTTTATATGGACATCATTTCCTTACGTTGGCCCTATACTAAACTGACGAAAGGAATCAAAATTTTATCAAAACACGAAGTTTTGTAGACAAAACAAAAACACGCATGAAACTTCCGTCCACACATGCCCGACAAAACCCATACATTTTCTGAAAGTGTCATTTTGTTTTGTCCTGTCCACAGAGGACGCACGGCGGCAGTCAAGTGAATACACCACGTGGCGATACGAGGCGAACAAACTCACGGTGGGAGTCGGATTTGTGCCCCTCGCAGTACGATTATTGAAACAAACAAAACAACAGGCGTATCTCGGTGAAGTCATCACGGAGTATAAGAAAGGTACACAAAATTTGCGGAATGACGACATTGGGTCAAGTGGGAACCACAATAAAGTTTCAAATTCTGTTACAATTCTAATAATTTGAATGTCCCTTCTGTACTCCAGTTTCGGATCAGGTGCAGGGCAGTCCATGCCCCTAGTACAGAACTAGACAGTGTCCAAACGCGTATCAGCAAAACGGCCTGTACACTGAGGAAGTTCAACAGGTACTGTTCTGTCCAAACTGCACGCCCGCATCTACCTTGCCTATAACTTGAAACACAGCAGACACCCTGTCATCGTGAAATACTGGCAGCTGGATTCTGGCCAGTTTCAGAAGACACAAATATACGCAAATTCAAAACTACGGATTTCCACAAATTTTTTATAAATGTCACCCATTTGTACGAGAACAAAGAGTTTCAATTTTGTTCCTGTTTCGTCATTTGGTACGGGCATTAGCAGAATCGTTTCGTTTCAAGAAAGTTGGCACTCTCAATTTTAACACAGAATCCGGCACAGAACCGGATCCCATGCAGTTACTTGTACAAACCATCTTCACCTCCTGCCTCCCTCAGGTCCATTTCGGTGTTGCCTTCCCATTTACCTTTTAAAGCCTAGCGGTAACTTTACGTACCACCAGGTTTCACATTCACAAATTCCACATTCTTCCCACACAGTGTATTTCTATGTTTTATATGGATCCCAGAACAAAAAGCGATTATTTCCCTACAGAACATTAACTGATTGTTTTTTATAACCGAGAGGGAGAGTGTTTACTGCGCGGTACGTACTCAGTCCTTACATAAAACAGATACGTTACGTCATTAAATGGTTTACCATAAAGTATATTTCCTCAGCTCCCACGAGAAATTAAAACAAAAACACCATCCATTTAACCTTTTAAAGCCTGGCGGTAACTTTACGTACCACCAGGTTTAACATTAAAAAATTCTACGTGGTGCCCACATTGCGTTTATGTGTTTTGTACGGATCTCAGAACAAACAGCAACTTTTGCCTTATAAAACATTAAGAGACTGGTTTTTATAACCGAAGTGGAGAGTGTTTACAGCGCGGTACGCACTGAGTCCTTATATAAAACACATACGCTTCGTCTTTAAAGGGTTAATACTCTGCCTTCCAGCCTTGTTACGCATCCTGTGTCTCCAGACCTTGACTTAATCACTTTAAATTCCACTGGCAGCAGAACCTGATGACTACACAAACACCACCACTAAGTAACCTTTGACACACGGTCTACAATGCTTTCGGTTCTCGACTAAACATCAAAAATCGTTCAGAGTTCCTCAGGATTAGTTCAAAGCACGTAACCTTTTACGTGACACGATACTTTGGTTTTAAAACTTTGAAGTTTTAATGAACTTTATAAAGTGATAACACAGGGTGAAACCAATCGTAACGGCTTCTTCAGTGTATTCAACCTTGTAGTAACAGCACGTGCAGACTAACTGGCCTGATTACTGAGCTACAAGAACCACGGTTATCCACATAAAATGGGTATTCGTGTGTCTGTGTATGTAATTGTCTTCTTCTTCAATTTTTGCATTCAAGCAGAAGAATGTAAGCACTTATCGGTTCCCGTATGCCTTTTTTTTTAAGTGGTGAAGGGCCCCGCAGCGGACGTTACGGACGCACCGCAGCCTTGAGGCTTCTTGTGCAACCCTGTGATGAAGATGATTATTATGTTTTGCCCTTTTCCTAGTAACGGAGCACCGGTGGAATGAAACTGACAGGGAAAAACCGACGTACTGGGGGAAAAACCTGTCCCAGTGCCACTTTGTCCACCACAAATCCCACATGGACTGACCCCGGGATCGAAACCGGGCCTCCGCGGTGGGAGGCCGGCGGCTAACCGCCTGAGCCATGGCACGGCCCTTCCTGTATGCCTTAGGAACTGACTATGCTTGTTTCACTGTTCCATATTAAATTCATATCTACTTTGACGTGTACAAAATTCATCCTCCCGTTTCTTTTTCTGCCACGGAATAACATGGTTCATTTGTACCGGAAATATCGAGGTTTAATTCCCTCTTACCCTCAACTATGTTTTGCAGTCTTCTTTATGAATATAATTAAATACTACTGCATACACACAATGCACCATTTAGAAGATACAAATTTTCGGTCACTGTCTCATGCCTTCTTGAAGCAACCTTCAGTATAAAAATGTCAGCACTTCGACAGTGCTTCATCACCTGCCCCATATACAAGGTCTTGAATTCTGCTGTATTCATGTTGGGTAAACTTACTGGTCATTTATCTCTATAATGCTAAGGTACGACAAGGTCAGGTCAGTACCTGTCGCTCCATTACATGTTCGCATATGGCATCTGCTCAAAGAAACACATTTGCATTTGACTGGCAACAGCAACCAGTTTAAATACAGTCCGTAAAAGTGCTACAGTTCAGCGAGGCCTCGTACAGCGGTCACAGTTACCGGGCCCAACCTCCACTCATGCTTCCAGGGCTGTGGAGTCCGTACACAAAACTTCCGACTCCGACTCCTCAATTTTCAAAACTCCGACACCGACGCCTTAATTTTTAAAACTCCGACCCCTCAATTTTTAAAACTCCGACACCGACGCCTTAATTTTTAAAACTCCGACTCCTCAATTTTTAAAGCTCCGACTCCGACTCCTTCATAAAATTTCAATATGTATTAATAACAGTAAACCTATAAGACGTTTCATCACCACCACGTGAATCATCAGGCTACTGTTTAGACTTATAACCTATATTTAAGTATAAGTCTAATGGTTACTGTAGCTATCAGGGCTCTGGAGTTGGAGTATCTAGTTAAGATTTTAGATTGAGGTCGGAGTCGGAGTCGGAGTCGGTACAATTTTACCGACTCCGACTCCACCTAAAATTCCTTCCGACTCCGACCCCACGACTCCGACTCCGACTCCACAGCCCTGCATGCTACACATGTCAAAATCCAGATACAGGGTAAGCAGCATCCATTGCTACAGTACGAGCGTTCATGTCTACATGGACTGTCACTGCATAACTGATCAGGGAGGCAAATATACTCTGACTGCTTCAAAAATAAACTGTGGCTGTCTTCAGCTTTCAGTATTCCGTTAGTCGACTTTAGCTGATAACCCTTTACAGCCCAGTGGTTACCACATCTCAATTTGACGCTATCCATATCGTTGTGTATACAGAATTGCACAAATAACACTACGCATTCCGTCTGACACAACCTTGTGTCAGACGGAATGCGTAGTGTTATTTATGTTTACTATATATACACACCAAGGTTTAACACTCAACAGTTCTACGTTCTGCCCACACAGTGTATTTGTGTGTCTTGTGTGGATCTCAGAACAAACAGCGATTATTTCCCTTTCAAAACCGTTTTTACAACCGACCCAGAAAATGTTTACTGCGCGGTGCGAGCAGAATCTTTAAATGAAATTCAGGTTAGTTTCGGAGTTAAAACAATGGTTTGAGGCTCCACAATGTGTATCTGTGGCACTACAAGGAGAAATTTTCAGTTGATAAACAATCTTCATTTGATTTGTCCACCAGATAAATTTTTCTTAATACTTTTGTTTCAGAATACCTTTTACATTCCGCTCGAAACAGAAGGAAACCCGTCCGCTAAACAAATAAGGATAAAATAATGCATGTACTTTAGTCTCCTCAACTGTAGTAACACTGCGTGTAGATATGTGTGCCCACACTGCCCAAACCCTGAAGGCTCCATCTGTAAGCCTACAGCTCTAGCTGTTGGTGACGTGCGACCGTGTTCTAATTCACATTCACTTTGTGTGCGGCTCTGGCCATTGCTTACAAAATGGCGCTACACGTCTAGGTCAGGACAAGCGTGGAATGTCAAAGCCGAGTCTGCATGAAGAAACAAGTCAAATTTCGAAATTAGAAAAGCCGCGTTACTCTTCAATAACAGACTCTTCTTTGCACAGCAAATAATGACTACCACGCGGGTAACTAGAAATTTCGTAACTCCAGCATACAACGTAGTTAAGACATGTAAAACAATTTATTATTTTACAATTTTCCTCGTAATTTTATCAAATTTTATAAAGAATGCTTCCCCGATTCCCAAGACAGAGGGCAGAATATAAATGTACACAGAGTTTTGGTGATAAAACCTGAAGGAAAGAGACCACTTGGAAGACCTAGGCTTGATGGGAGCGTAAAATTAAAATATATCTTGAGGAAATAGGAAGGTGGTGTGGACGAGGTTCATATGGCTGACGATATAGAAAGGTGACGAAACTTCATGTTTCAGAACGTAGAAGAACCACACTGCTCCACTGTGTTACTTATACTTGGAAATCTGTCCTTTCAGCACTTGTAACTAAGCACAGTGTTCACTTTGTATATGCAGCTGCAATTATACAACAAACTGTATATTGTACTGTTTTGCTAGAGTCACTTTACTACCCTTATAGGGGCCTATAATACTGTATATAACCGTTCCCTACTTTGCGTAAACAAGGCAGGGATCTTTTTAGGTCCTCTGAGAGGAAACTTCTACGGAAAATACTTTGCCCGGCACTTGACAATGGATGTTGGAGGAGCCGCAAAAACTATGAAATATGTAAGGTCTATGATGAACGCGATGTTGTGAAATTTATTAAGCTTGGCAGAGAGGAAGTGGAGACAGAAAAAGAAGCAGATGGAAGTTGAGGTGGTGCGATGAGTTAGAGGACGACGTCGCGCGGGTTGGGTGTAGAAATTGGAGACTTAATGCACAGTCAAGGAAGGCGTGGAGGAAGATGATTGAGGAGGTTAAGTCCCACCCAGGGATGTAGCGCCATTGGAAGAAGATAAGTTTCCTACTTTCTTTCGAAACGTCGGGAGCCACTCACCCAACAGCACGGTGTCACATCCCATAAGACCCAAATTCTCACACAGACACACCCTACAGCAAAATACAGAATTTCTTGATATAACAGCAGACGGTATATACGGTTACCACATAGCTTCAAACGGTTAATTAACACTGTGTTAGCCACTTGTCATTTCTACAGCACACAGACAGGTTTCCCTCAACACTGTACTGTGTCACTTCCCCTTCTACTCATCAATGACTCACTATTCGCCACGCAGCAGACGACTTCTGCCCCAGCGTGGCAGGCACACCGCATAACAGCTTGTTGAGGGTCCCGCTTGGCAATATGCGCGCGCGCGCGCGCGCGCGCACACACACACACACACACACACACACACACACACACACAGAGGCCAGTTTCTTACAATAAAAAGAATGAAACAAAGATCATAGCTTAGACCTACAAACCAAAACAAATTACAATTAAACATATCCGCACCATTATACACCTTTCCCATAAAGCAATGCATGCCGAAGCGACGTAGACGTTCTTCATATGTGTATTTCTCTAGACACTGAACAGAGTCGAACTCGGTTATAACGTCGTGGAAGGGACTGAATATTTTGTGTCGTTATAAACGAGGAGTATAATGTCATGGTTGACGGCCAAGAATTAATTGGTACCACAGAATATCTGACGGTATAGATGAGATGTCGCATAAACCGATGACGTTATAACCGGGTTAGACTGTACATTTCACGGTGCTGAATTCTGCAGGATGAAGAGGGCAGTGCAGTCCTCTTAACAGAACGTCAACACAGTCAACTCCGATGGCAAGGTCTGTTTAAACACCTTGCAACGCTAGGCTGTCTTTCTGTCTACGATATAATTAACGTGAAATGTGTCTTCAATGTGTCACTGTCAAGGCAGGTGTCTTCTTAGCGTAGTACTTCAAAATTAGCCACGAATCCTCCTGTCGAAAACCTCACAATTTTCCAGTCACGTTCCCTCATTACTTCGTTGCTGTATCGTCGAATGACATTATTGTAATGACTATGTAATTTGGAGAGTTCATTGACTTTCAGACAGACCCATATAGCCGTCGAAGCTGTCGGGGCTGTAAACCCCCCCCCACCCCCCAGACACACGCAAACACACACCCACACACAGACTATAAATTGTAAATGAGAAAAGAAAGCAAACAGATAGGGGTGAGATAAAGCGGGAAGTCATCGGTTAGAAATCGTTGCAGTTATCTACCATAGGCGAGCTGGGCGTTTTACTGTGTCATTATTCATTTATTCTTTATAACTATAAATCAAATACAATCGAAGTCGGTTATAACATCCTGAAAGAAGCTAAATATTTTGTGTCGTTACAAACGGGTGTTGTTACACCCGAGGAGTATAATGTTATGGTTAACTGTGAGGAATTAATCGGTACAACAGAATATCTGACGCTATAGGCGAGATGTCGTTATAACCGTTATGACTGGGTTCGACTGTATTATAAGAGAACTAAATAACCTGTGGCTTATCTGAAAACCTACCCCACAAGTTCTTCCCTCTAACGGCTTCTAACGTGACATAATAAAGCTCTATAAATAAAGTTATTAAACCCAAAATATTTAAACTAGTTCCTGCATAACAGTATTGTAAACAGATATTTAGATGAAATACTGACGGCACGCACTTATCGTGGTGATGTATCATACTAATCTGACATTTAACCTTTTAAAGCCTAGCGGTTTCTTTACGTACCACCAGATTTTACATTCACCAATTTTACACGGTGCCCACATTGCGTTTATGTGTTTTGTACGGACCTCAGAACAAACAGCAACTTTTGCCTTATAAAACATCAACTGATATGTTTTTTATAACCGACATGGAGAGTGTTTACAGCGCGGTACGCACTGAGTCCTTATATAAAACAGATTACCTTTCGTCTTTAAATGATTAAAGAACTATTCCGTAATACACACCATGCAGATTATGTTAGTGTGCCTGCGGATTCTAGAAATACTTCCAGAATAAGAAAACTTACGCACTTCCAATGGGTTATTAAAAATGATCTACTGTAGAGAACTTCAAGTAGAGATACTGAGGTTTCCTTTCGCCTGACAAAAACGGACCAACTTCTGCTTCTGTTCCGTACAGTAAACTCCGTACATTGCATGAAACCGGGCACGCAGCTAACAAAAATGTTTAAATTGTATCAATTATTCATTATGAACACAGATTTCCCAACCCAACGTCATATTTTTTCACTCGGTAAATCACAGGCTTTTCAATGAGGTATAATTGCATCTATTTATGTAGTGGCTTCAACTGTAAACAATGTTAAATAAATGTCATTAAGTCCGCGCAATAATAACAGTGTTAAGCATCGTAACAGTTGCGTCTAAAATGAGGGAAAGGTAACTTGTTCCATGGCACTCAAACAGTAAGAAATAAAAGCAATACAAATGCATTAATGTGCCTCCCTGCGTGAATCTTCCTGTAATGCTTCAACTAATACACAGACTTTCGTAACACTACGAAGGAAGCAGTGTTTTAAACTCATTCGACTTAGGCGTGATTTTAGGCGATATACACTTCGTACAAAAAAGAAAGAAAAAATTACGAAGAAAGGGTAAAAAGAAAAAGAAAATGGAAGAGAAAGGAAAGAAAAGGGAAAGTTCCCCTACACTGGTTGCAACTTTCTGGCTTCCCCTTCTCCATAGGTTAAAATCCCAGGGTCCATCATAACACGACAGGCAACGTGCGTCCAACGTGACAATAATGCGCGTTCGCGTAACCACTATTGCCGTGGAAAAGCAATAAGTATTACAAATTCTGAGAGTGCGTGTGTGTCTGTAGCCTTTGTTATCCAGCATGCAATGCGCATGCGCCATACTATATTGTCATCTGTGACCTGCCTGGCTCTACCATATTTTCCCACACTATCTCTTAAATGGAACGATTTTCCGAAAAATTTATTGAACATAAAATGTGTGTTTTGATTGCATCTACAATTTCTGTTTGGAAACTCGAGAAGAATGAGATGGATGAGGCATGTAGCATGTATGGGGAAAAGAGAGGTGCATACAGGATTTTGGTGGGGAGACCTGAGGGAAAGCGAACACTTGGGAGACCCAGGCATAGATTGGAGGATAATATTAAAATGGATCTTCAAGAAGTGGGATGGGGCATGGACTGGACTGAGCTAGCTCAGGATAGGGACAGGTGGCGGGCTCTTGTGAATGCGCTAATGAACCTACGGGTTCCATAAAATGCGGGGAATTTCTTGACTAGCTGAGAAACTGTTAGCTTCTCAAGAAGGCCTCTGCTCCATGGAGTCAGTCAATCAGTCAGTCAGTCAGTCTGTCTGTCTGTCTTTCTGTCTGTCTGTCAGTCAGTCAGTCAGTCTCTCTGTCTGTCAGTCAGTCAGTCAGTCAGTCAGTTAGTTAGTTTCTGTGTGGAAATTTTGTCATTCTAGGAAGAATTCAGCGAGGTTTTATCATAAATGTACGTATGTCCTCATGCAGAGTGACATTTTAATCAAACTTGCATTTTCTCTACAGATTTTCGAAAAATACTGAAATATTAAATGTCATTAAAAATCCGTCCGGTGGGAACCGAGTTGTTCCATTCGGACAGACGGACGGAAGGGTGAAGAGACGGACCTCACTGCTACGACTGGGCTCTTAAATAAGATTTGCGTGGGGCCCCAAAAACTCCTAGCTACGCCACCCCTCATAAGATTTCTTTCCAGTATTTCCAATTTACAGTATCTTGTCTTGCTGCAGGTATTGCAAACATTTGAAGCAACAGACCTACGTGTTTCAGGGAAACATATGATCATAGCCTGTGGGTCTATATATTATTCCGTTACAGCAAAACAAATAGCAGTTCTTATATCCAAATATTTAAAAGACTGAAGCTCCGTATTTACGCAGTACCTACAGCACGTTATGTAATCCGAGAGGCAGCGTTCCCAGCAACTGTTCCGCCCCTCTCGTGAACCCATTACATTGCCGCACAAACAAAACCCAGTAGAGTCGAAGGTTACGACGTTTCTGCGGCTCGAGAATGGGGCGGAATGGAGTCTGCAACTGGATCCAACAACAAGCATAATAAATTCTAAAAGGTTCTGATGATGGTGTATAACATCGTGTGATGATGGGTTAATGGACTTTATCAATCGTCCGAACAGTAAAATATTAAAATCACAACGTTTCGGAAGCTGGCTCTGCTTCCGTCCTCAGGTTGAATGGAGGGGAAAAAGAGAAGAACACCTACTCTGCTGGGCCTCTTTGACAGAGCTAGCCTCCATCACTGAACCCGCGTCTTCTCCCGCTCCACTCAACTGAGGACGGAAGCAGAGCCAGCTTCCGAAACGTTGATTTTAATTTTTTACTGTTCGGGCGATGGATAAAGTCCATAAACCCATCACCACACAAGTATAGTGTTTTAACTGTACCCAGCTTCAAGAAAATAACAAGCTCATAATTGTAAAAAAAACTGGCAATTTAAGCGATTCAATCAAAATACGTAAGTACCAACTTATTGTTGTGCGGAAAAGTCTCCATTACAACAAAATACAACGTGCTGCGTTCTCAGAGTGACATCGGAGTATCCTGAATTCGTAAGCCAATATCTTAGTTCTGTTTATTGAATTATTCATGCAGTGCACCACACACAGCTCTTTAGGTGCTGATATAATAGTGTGAAGTTGAAATGAATGACAAGCATAACGATACAGGAAGCAAGAACACAATGTTAGTCAGAGCTATGTACGTGTCAGAACAGCCGTAGCTGTAACATAGGGACTTCTCACAACCGGAGTGAAGGCCATGCTACAGAATCCAGCTGTGCCCCGTCGTTTAATTACTGTTTCCTGTGGAAAAACATAACTCACATTCCTTACGGAAATTATTTCCATAGATGTTAGTCATTACGTCAGTGAATGTCACGCAAGTGACACTACCGTGTCCCTTCTATGCGCGTGTCTTTCCCCGCCCACGCCCCTGGCCTGAATCACACTACTTGTATATTTACCACATTGTTTTGGTGTGCGGCTTACTATCCACACTGATGAGGGAGCCACCGGGTTCTTCTGAAACGTCGACGTATTTCTACCAAACTACGGTCCGTTATGAATACAGTCAACTTCATAACGCAGCGATAACATCAAATCTGAGTTCAAGTAAAGTTTTATGGCAAGTAACTCGTAACCATCCAATGAGGCAAAGGATTTTATGTGCGTTTTGGTATAAACCTCGTGAGAAGTACGTCCCGTGAACTAGAAAATCTAAACATATACTGATAACTAACAAAAGGGCATAAGAACAGGAGGTTAACGCATTTATTGAACGGCTTTCGGGAAAGTCTACATATGTATGAAATACAACGAACACATACGCCGTGAATATCCCAAATTTAATGACTTTTCACGAACTTCCTCCATCCCGGCACTTTAAATTACGGACGTCTGGGTAACGACACAGTATAATCACGTTCCCCCCCCCCAAATGGCGCTACAGCCCCCAGTGGGCCAGGGCCCCCTCATTATCGAGGCTTCACGATCACACTCAGACACACACCACACTCTGCAGGACTCCTCTTGACGAGTGATCAGCCCGACGCAGAGACCTCTACCTGACAACACAAACACTGTACAAGAGACAAACATCCACGCCCACGGTGGCATTCGAACCCGCAATCCAAGCAAGCGAGTGGCCACTGGTATCGCCAGCATAATCTCGTAGATGGTAAAAAATATTTCTGAGGAAGACACTACCTCCATCTTCAAGGTAGATGACAAAGACAGCGAGTTCCTCAGCGACACTGCTGTAACGTCCTGCCCGACTACATCCATTCATAACGCGAAGCCAACAATATACATTTCTGTCGCCGTGCAAAAGACAGACTCCCTGTAGACATTTACATCTCGCTCTGAAAGCTGTATTCATCTTCAGGGTCGTTATTGTCTCTTGTCAGAAACTGTTACGCTGAAACGGCGCTACGTGTTTACACGGTCTGACGTTTAAAGACACGACTTACACTTCCAAGGCCATGAACCTTTCTGCAGGATTACTGTTACGTCGGGAGGTGACTGACTGCCTACCTGCAAGACCCTGTAAACATTACTGGCGTTACAGATACACCTGTCAGTGTGGTGATGGTTTTATGGACTTGGTCCATCGACCGAAGAGTAAAATATTAAAAATTAAAAAATTAAAATCACGACGTTTCGGAAGCTGACTCTGCTTCCGTCCTCAAGTGAATGGAGGGAGAGAAGAGAAGAACACCTACTCAGTTGGGCCACTTAGACAGAGCTAGCCTCAATCACTGGACGTCTAAAAGGCCCAACTGAGTAGATGTTCTTCTCTTCTTCCCTCCATTCACCTGAGGACGGAAGCATAGCCAGCTTCCGAAACGTTGTGATTTTAATTTTTTAATATTTTTAATAGTTTACTCTTCGGACGATGGATAAAGTCCATAAACCCATCACCACACAATATTATACATCATCGTCAAAACCTTTTAGAATTTACCAGTCAGTGTCGCATCGGTCCGTAAGGAGAAACAAAATACTCAAATCTGGACGAAATACCTTCTGTGATGTCTGGAATCACAACTTGCTGCCACATCTCAGGAAAAAAATTAATTTTATCTATACAGGACTGTACAAACTATAGTTTGTCATGAATACCTAAATGCGTTCCGATAGCCTGCGGAAGAGACTAAAAAAGAATTTGACACAAACCTTGTAATGTTCAGTAACACCAAATTTCATATTTTTAGAGTATTTAAATATAGCATTACTGCTGCGTGGTAATTATTGCCAAATTATCTTATATTAAACTTCAGAAAACACAATTCGTAAGTAAAGTCTTGCTAACAGCGAGCTTCATCATTACACGCAACTTTACTGATAAAGTGCCTTATACACTGCACACACGAACAGTGGCGGTAAGATACCAGAATAAAGTCACAAAATAGCAACTGTCGTTTACATAAGACACGTGAAGGTACTTCAGATGTGACACCCACAGTGCACGTGCAACTGAGCGTATCACTGTGCGGAAGCACCATTGTTACACGCTTCACAATACAAATATACAAAATAATATGAAACGTCACGACAGCCCGATCAGTGGGAGCATAACTGGTCCGTGCAGACACACAGACAGACAGACAGCATATATAAAGATGCGCCGCTTTTTGCAACCGTTTTATGAAGACATTCAAAATTGACAGGAGTTTCCTACGCAGACAGACAGACACACAGACAGACAGACAGACACCATACATAAAGATGCGCCGCTTTTTGCAACCGTTTTGCGAAGCCACTGAAAATTGACAGGGGTTTCCTAGGCAGACAGACAGACAGACAGACAGACAGACAGACAGACAGACAGACAGACAGCATACATAAAGATGCGCCGCTGTTTGCAACCGTTTTGCGAAGACATTCAAATTGACAGGGGTTTCCTAGGCAGACAGACAGACAGACAGACAGACAGACAGACAGCATACATAAAGATGCGCCGCTGTTTGCAACCGTTTTGCGAAGACACTCAAAAATGACAGGGGTTTCCTAGGCAAAACTAAAAACCCACTTCTGTGTTTTACAATGGCTAACTTGCAGCAAAATATATGTACTTCTGTTTTTCAGTATTTAATACTAAAATCTGAAATAAATGGGATTACTATTGGGTTCAAATTCCCAATTCAAAAAGTGTAAACTAGCAGAGAAAAAAATATAAAATTCAGGCTGTACACTGCCCATTACCATTAAAATCTAGTTGAACCGGTTGAATTTCAACGGCACACAAAAACAAATGTCCTCTCAGACTCAGACACTGCAATACAATATATAAAATAAATTGCTGTTTGAACATTTTACCTGTATGAGGTGATACCGGTATGTCATCTGCACACTACGTGCCTTGTGTTTGGTTACGAGGATAAGCATCTTTATAAATTACATGCAACCAAGAGGAGGTGTCTGTTAGTAACAACAAAACGTTACTCATTTTAACAGCAAGTGTTAATTTTGTCGCGAATCCTGCTTGCAACATGCTGCTGTTGTTGCTCTAATGCATCTTCTTTCTCGAAACGTAAGACTGCTTAAACTTGCTTCAAAAATTCAAAACTAAATTAACTGAGAAAGTGCAAATATTTCAGATGAACGTTGTTATACAGTACCGTTTTAATGTTTTATCTGTTATATTTGCATAAGCGACCTGTACAGTGCATGGCCAAATTCACACACCACTGCAGGATGCTAAATAAGATTTCCATTGTTGTCCGTAATTCCGACATCCCTGCATAACTGTGTCTAAGTCTTAAGAAAATCAATAGACTATTACCTCCATTATCTACAAAATAACTCCATGGAGCATTTAGATAATGGATGCAAAGTACAGCTTGCTTTGTAAGGTTCAGAGCTCTTTAGTGGTACGATTTTCACCTTCCGGGCAACATTCGAGTAGTACGGAATTGCCTTCCTGTGGTATATTATGTTTTGCAGTAAATTTCGTTAACATTAAATAGCGTGACGTACAGCCATTAATGAAGGCGGATCGCTGCAGGCAGCAGGCAGGTATCATTCCCTTCAAGACACGACGCTCGGTATCCGACCTGTGCTACGTCTCTGGTTTGGTAATATTTGTATGTTACAACAGCCTTTGGATACTGCGGTGCAAGTAAAAGGATAACGTAACACATCTCACGCGTCCCGGTTAGCTATGAGACACAGGACTATAGAAAAAATAAAACAATTAATTAATTAATCAATTAATTAATCAATCAATAATTCGTTTCGTTTCGCAGTCCTTCCCTCTTCTACCTACTTGTTCACAGCAGGTGTAGAGGGTTGTTTATTTTCACGTTATCACACTCAGACACACACCACAGTCGGTAGGACTCCTCTGGACGAGGGATCGGCCTGTCGCAGAGACCTCTACCTAACAACACAAACACTCACAAGAGACAAACATCCATGCCTCCGGTGGGATTCGAACACACGATCCCAGCAAGCGCTTAGCCGCAGACCTACACCTTAGACGGCGCGGCCACTGGGATCGGCGTTAATTAATAATTTGTCGATCAATTGTTCTTAGAATGAGAAATGTTTCAGAAAAAAGTCGTAGACAAAATCAAACGTACACATTTTATGTTCAATATTTTTTTCCCCAAAAATCGTGCTGTTTATCAGATAATGTGGAAAAATATAGTACAGCCAGACAGGCCACATATTACTATATAATACGGCGCATGCGCTTTGCGTGCTGGATAACTAAAGCTACAAACACAGAGAATATTTAATACTCATAACTTTTCCACAGCAAAAATGGTTAAGCGAACGCGCCTCAATATTTTTACACGTACATTGCCTGCCTTATTACTTACTTGTTAGCCGCCTTTATCTTATTCTCATGCTTGTATTTTTGTCACGTGGTATGAACACACGGTGCGCGCGAATACATCATTTCCCTGATTTCTGAATACCTGTTTATTACGCAGTAAATAGGGACCGCGCAAAGCGCCTTTCACATTTTACGGTCGAAAATTAACTTAATTATATTTAAATTTAAATTCGTGCCGAGCATTAAAAACACTCCGTCTGTGTTACGAAGCCAAAACTTTAATGCTGAAAAGGGAAAATTGCTGTTTATTCTGAAATACATAAACGCATAGAATAACACGGTTTGGGCAGAATGCATAATTTTTTAGTGTTAAAAGTAGTGGTACGTTTCGTAACTAGTAGGTCCTAAAAGGGTAAAGTGAACTTCGCCGGTTGTCACTCCGTAGAAGTCTGCATCTGCTCCCCGTTCGTCATCACACCGTGTCAAAGTAATATCACCGGGCAAGTCACGTTCCACTAAGTGCTAGCGGTTGTCACACCACGTACTTAAATGTATCTATCAGACACATCCGTTATAATGTATTAGACTGCAGTAATGGGCGCAGCCCGGCATACATGCGCTCAAGTTTATTCACGAAATTCTCAAAAATTAATGTTCAGCATTCAATAAAGAATGGACGAGAAAGCTTCGTGGTAATAAATTTCATTTGAAATGCATGTCACGGAATGTTTCACAAACAATTAGATTCAGATTTAACTCCTTAGTCTGCTTCAGGCGTCTTATAAATTGCAGTATATCTTACAGCGTAGAAAGATGAATGATGACAAATTAGGAACTTGAAAGGATTAGAATAAAGCGGCACTGTTTGTGTTAATTTTATTAATTCCGGTTTTCTGTTTCGTTTCATAGTCCTTCCCTCTTCTACCTGTTCACAGCAGGTGTAGAGTGTTTTTATTTCCACTTGATCACACTCAGACACACACCACAGTCGGTAGGACTCCTCTGGACGAGGGATCGGCCCGTCGCAGAAACCTCTACCTGACAACACAAACACTGTACAAGAGACAAACATCCACGCCGCCGGTGGGATTCAAACCCACGATCCCAGCAAGCGCTCGGCCGCACACCTACGCCTTAGACCGCGCGGCCACTGGGATCGGCCCGGTTTTCTGTAATGAAGGAAAACAGGCACAAAATGTTCTAACTTAACAATCGATCTTTTTGAGATTCGAAGTCAAAATTTTCGAATACGAAAAAAAGCGGCAACATTGTGAAGTTCGAAACTACGAATCAGTACCCCTGTCATGACTAATAGATCTATTTTTGGTGGAATCTATAAATATTTAATTTGATAGAACTTTGTTAAATATCCTTGAAAGCAGAAGGAACGTGAAACTGCAACAAAACAAGTACTGTAAAACTGTAATTACACTACTCAGAGTGTGCACTGAACTGTACTAGACACTTAAACGCCCTAATTATAGCATTAGCAATTGTTGAGTAACCATACAATTAAACCTTTACTGCTTTTGTTCAACTCTCGGCGCGCATGCGTAAGAACATAGGCATCCATTGTGCTGGGGGTGGGGGGGGGGGGGCCGATCCCACACATATACATCGGACCTACTGAAATGCACTTTCTTCTTTTTTCACCTACGTAAGTTAACTACAGTTAAACCCGGTTATAACTTCATCTGGGGGACTGCACATTTTGTGTCGCTACGAACGTGCGTTGTTATAACCAGGAAGTGTAACGTTACGGTTAACATCGAAGAACTAATTGGTACCACAGACTATCTGGCGATACAGATGCGACATCGTATACACCGATATCGTTACAACCGGGTTAGTCTCTACATAAGCACAAATTAATTTCACGAAATCCTTCCGTTTACAAATTTTATGTGTTTCTCTGCTTACTCGTTTGAGGAAAATATTTCAGAAAAAAACTTACAAACGCTTATCAGCTGAATAGAATACTTTTATTTATACCGCATGTGACTTTATAAATAATGACCTTGCAAAGTTAAAGCATTGTTGCTGGCTCGCTCTTGTTCAACAATACTGCATACGCCCGCCACTCAAGATAAGGACCACACAGATAGCGAAAAAGTTTCGGAACGTTTTGAAACATTCAATGAACGACAACACAACTCCAGTGGATCGTTAAGGCCAATTACGTTCATAAATACAATTAACCCCACCACAGGAATATAACGTTTGCTACACACAAACGCAAAAGTCAGTGGAAATGAAACTGGAATAACATTGCAAAACCACGTTTACACAGTTACATAGGTTTCGCTTGAATTGCCACCAGTAACACAACACTAACAATAAATTGGCATAACCGCTGCGGTCAGTCATGCGCGAAATATACCTTCTATAATGCAGATTTCTTTCGTCCAACGAACAGGCTTCATTAACCGCACACGCTATTGATTTTGTTGCCTTCGTCCACGTGAAATTTAGCAAATTATTTTGGCTTAGACATAACGGACGCCATTCCTATTTACGTGTAAGTAAATCTTCTAGCGACACCGAGCTCATATCGGTAGCAAAATAAAAGTTATTTACACTGCTTATCTATCTATCTATCTATCTATCTATCTATCTATCTATCTATCTATCTATCTATCTATCTATCTATCCATCCACCCATCCATCTATCTATCTATCTATCTATCCACCTATCTATCTATCTATCTATCCATCCATCCATCCATCCATCCATCCATCCATCCATCCATCCATCCATCCATCCATCCATCTATCTATCTATCCACCTATCTATCCATACATCCATCCATCCATCCATCCATCCATCCATCCATCTATCTATCTATCTATCTATCTATCCACCTATCTATCTATCTATCTATCTATCTATCTATCTATCTATCTATCTATCTGGTTCGCACAATCTTCAGAAAGACCACTTTGAATACTACACAGAAGAACTCAAGCCTTTAAGAATGTGAAGACTTTGCGTGATTTGAGGCTACCGCCGCAACGTAAATGAGATCCGCGCTCTTCTGCGATGTTACGCAGCGTCAGTAGTAATTCTGTGCCAACGTTTCGGGACACCGTATCAGTCCCATCATCAAGGGTCAAGAAATCCAAAAAGAGCTCTGCATTCTTGACCCTTGAAGATGCGACCGATTGTCCCGAAACGTCGGTACAGAATTACCACTCTACGCTGTGTTATATCCCAGAAGTGCGCAGAAAACATGTAAAGACTTGACAGAGTATTTCTGTGTAGTACAAACCGTGCATTGTAAGCCGAAACATGTAGGAGGCAAACCATTTAAAATGTATCTCTAATAAACCGTCTTAACGAAAGGAAAGTGTTCTGCAAATAGACAGCGGATATGTTTAACCCTTTAAAGACGAACTGTGTTGGTTTTTATATAAGGACCGAGCGCGTACCGCGCAGTAAACACTCTCCACCTCGGTTACATAACCTACACACAACATAATTCAGAACTCAGGACGAAGTATGCGTGCGTTTTGCGATGTTGGTAAACCTGCCTGGACAGTTTAGCTCCCTATAAAAAACTGGCACATTCAGCTCTAGAACTACGAAGTGCCGTACATAAAGAGAAAGGTCTCCGTAACACACAATATCATTGTTTTTAGAAAACAAAGGGAACAATTGCGACTTACAGTCGTCAACAGATTCAGCAATCAAGGCAATTGTGTTTGCATCAGCTACGAGCACAATACTCACCGATTTACAAATCTTAAAGGCGGTCTCTACACCGCGAGATATTTTAAAAACACACAAAAGAATAAACCTTAATTATTTCCTGTTCTTCTTTATATTCCGTAAGGCTAAAACCTGTTACCTTCCCACTGTTCAGCAAAAACAAGCTTCCAAGCTACTTCTATACATTATTCATGACCATTTTCCAAAAAGACATAATTTAAGCACCCTCTAGCGTCGTTTTCGTAAGCTCGGTATGAAACGCCAGTTTCTGTGTACTGTTTCACAACCAGGAAACATTTTAAACTTTGTATTTATGAATTGCCGATCCTGGTGGCCGCGCGGTCTAAGGCGTGGGTCTGTTGCCGCTCGCTAGCTGGGATTGCGGGTTCGAATCCCGCCGGAAGCATGGATGTTTGTCTTGTACAATGTTTGTGTTTTCAAGTAGAGGTCCCTGCGGCGGGCTGATCCCTCGTCCAGAGGACTCCTACGGAGTTTGGTATATCTGAGTGTGATCTCAAAACCTCAAATCAGAAGGCCCTGGCCCACTAGGACTGTCGGGCCATGGAAGCGTAACACTTACAGATTACTTAACCTCTTCGAAAATAAATTGCATCATTCACAAAAAAACATTAGTGATTTTAAATGTCTCTTCTTTTACTGCGTTTCCATAATAGCCAGTAATTTCACTGGACGAGAAGTCAATAAATATGTACTGCGTCAACACATGACAGGACAGTTTGCACTGACGTCATAAAAAACGAGGACTTTACAAAAACATTAGACTGACTGTCTGTCCAAGCTACTTCGTTTTTAACATGGTAAATGCTAACCACGCCGATCCCTGTGGCCGCGCGGTATAAGCCGTAGGTCTGCGGCCGGACGCTTGCTGGGATCGTGGGTTCGAATCCCAGCGGGGGCATGAATGTTTGTCTGTTTTACAGTGTTTGTGTTATCAGGTATAGAGGTCTCTGCGACGGGCCGATCCCTCGTCCAGAGGAGTCCTACTGACTGTGGTGTGTGTCTGAGTGTGATCAAGTGAAAATAAAAACCCTCTACACCTGCTGTGAACAGGTAGGTAGAAGAGGGAAGGACTACGAAACGAAATGCTAACCACAAATTAATTAATTAATTAACTTCTCCCTGCAGTTTGTGGCGCGGTAAGTACTTGATTAGACAGAAGACGTGCCACTTAACACTATCCAGCCACTGGATACGTACGTTTACTTTAACAGTGTTTCTTTTGAAGGGCCCAATCTACAGATCCCAGTTACAGTTTTTGTTCCACTATCCTTCACAATACGAACTTCAAAACATGGGCCATTTATTATTTTGTATGTCCATTCTTCAGTTAAACCGTCTGAATCGACACACGAATCCCTACACAGTCTGATTACAGATACATATACAAAAGTCAATACGAATGCTAATGCAGCCTCTAGTTACCATAGCTGCGGTATAATGCTTGTTATTTGCAAACAATGCCAATGTGATTTATTTCCTTCCCACGTCAGCTTCCTATGGGACGGTTCCGTAGACCGTTCCTCTCAGAATAACACACACACTGTTGCCACAATGCAAGCGTGTATGTGCTTCACTTTACTATTGCCAACTTTCTGAAATTAAAATTATGTTTGCTTCCGTTGTCTGCAAATGTTATAAATAGGGTAAAATATGAAACTTACCGTATACGTGTTTAATTTTCTAAAGCCAATAAATTACTCCAAACTGTGGAGTGTCTTGTGTGTTACATTAGGTGAGCATTAATATAGAGTGACAACAACAGCAGCAGCAGCAACAACAACAAACATTTTGTGAGGGGGACAGGACATGCGGCTGCACAAGTACTGCTCTGATTAACCTTTTAAAGCCTAGCGGTAACTTTACGTACCACCAGGTTTAACATTAAAAAATTCTGCGTGGTGCCCACATTGCGTTTATGTGTTTTGTACGGATCTCAGAACAAATAACAACTTTTGCCTTATAAAACATTAAGAGATTGGTTTTTATAACCGAAGTGGAGAGTGTTTACAGCGCGGTACGCACTGAGTCCTTATATAAAACAGATACTCTTCGTCTTTAAAGGGTTAATAACACTTTTACACAACGAGCAGCTTTATGATTTGTGCTCCTCATTAAATATTATTCGGGTGACGAAGTCAAGGAGAATGAGATGGGCGGGGTATGTGGCACGTATGTGAGGCAAAAGAGGTGCATGCAGGGCTTTGGTAAGGAGGCAAGACGGAAAGAGACCACTTGGAATACCTAAGCATAGACGGGAGTATAATATTAAAATGAATCTTCAAGAAGTGGGATAGGGAGACATGAACTGGAATTGCTCTAGCTCAGGTAAGGGACAGGACGCGGGCTCTTGTGAATGCGGTAATGAACCTTCCGGTACCATAAAATGCGGGGAATTTCTTGGCTAGCTGAGGAACTGTTGGCTTCTCAGGAAGGGCTGTTCCATGCAGTTAGTTGGTTTAGTTACTTATGGACAGTTTATATTAAGTATGCGACATTAAATATAATATTCAATATTACGGCACCATAAGCAGAACTCAACGAAAAATAAATTCCGAACGCAAAATGGGTTTAGGGGTGGAAATCATAAAGCCCGCTTTCCTGCTTTAGAGGTCTGAACATGGAAGTCTCTCTGCTGTTAACCCTTTAAAGACGGAAGGCAATAGGTTTTATATAACGAATCAGCTCGTACCGCGCAGTAAACAATCTCCAACTCGGTTATAAAAACCGCTCACTTAATGATGTACAAGGCAAACGTTGCTGTTTGTTCTGAGATCCATACAGAGCACACAGACGCTACGTCAGAACAATGTAGAATTTTTCAGTGTTAAACCTCGTCCAACGGAAAGCAACCGCTAGACTTTAAAAGGTTAGTGTTATACGTAGGCAAGGTAAATTTTAAAGCCAAAATAAAATTTCAGTTTATCCATGGGTCAGTGTGTTGGAATCGTGCGCACAGCTGATCGTAACACAGGCGACGAGTCACTTTAAAAGTTTCCCTGTGTACAAGTGTAAATACATTACAACGATTTATGTCATATCAATATTAATGTAGCTATTATTAATACTTATATACGAAAGCAAATTCATACTTTGCGTGATTTCAGGCTTCCGCCGAGGCGTGATTGAGATCTGCTCTCTTCTGGTATTTTACGCACAGCAGAATGGTAGTTTGCGCCCTTGAAGATGGGAGAGATAGGTTGTCCCCAAACGTCGGCAAGCGGCAGAACTAAGATGCTTTCTTAGTTACAGATCCTGTCTAAGCTACTTGCCTCGAACATAACCTCAAAGTTTCGCGTTGTTGTATGTTTGTAATTTTGTGCTTACAAACACTATATCAAGCACAAATTTTAGATAACTTGACACCGCATTTTGACCCTTTAAAGACGAAGCGTATCTGTTTTATATAAGGACTCAGCACGTACCGCGCTGTAAACACTCTCCACTTCGGTTGTAAAAACCAGTCTCTTAATGTTTTATAAGGCAAAAGTTGCTGTTTGTTCTGAGATCCGTACAAAACACATAAACGCAATGTGGGCACCACGTAGAATTTTTTAATGTTAAACCTGGTGGTACGTAAAGTTACCGCTAGGCTTTAAAAGGTTAAATCTCGAGGACTAATTGTATATCCGCTAGGGCCGCCAAACCGAACGCTAAATACATATCTCACACAGACGTGTTGTTATTTTACCCCTAGGTAAAGTACCTTAAAAGCGTGAATATCTTCCAGCGATCTACACTGATGAATCATTTCAGGGCCATATATAAATGCCGCTAGGGTCGCGCTAACGCTGGAGAAGGTCGACGACCCTCCGCCATTTATAGGTCTACACACACACACACACACACACACGCACACGCACACGCACACACGCGCGCGCGCACACACACACGCATACACACACACACGCACACGCACACGCACGCGCGCGCACACACACGCGCGCGCGCGCGCACACACGCGCGCGCACACGCACACACACGCGCGCACGCACACGCGCACACACACGCGCGCGCGCGCACACACGCGCGCATACACACACGCACACGCACACGCGCGCGCACGCACCACGCACGCACGAGCGCGCGCGCGCGCACACACACACACACATATGGCGGCACGCGGCGCAGCGGGTTGAGGCACTGTACTACAAGCCGGAAGGTTGCGGGTTCGATTCCCGATGGTGTCACTGGAATTTTTCATGCACATAATCCTTTCGGCCGCATAATGACCCTGGGGTCGACTCTGTCTCTAACAGGAATATTTCCTGGGAGGTAAAGGCGGCCGGTGCGTAGGGCTGACAACCTTACCACCTTCATGTGCCGACTGTCTAGAAATCTGGTAGCCTCAACCTCCTGGAATCCTCAGGGTTTGTAGACGGATTGCTTTACCTTTACATATACACACCGGCATGCATGTTGCGGGGGGGGGGGGGGGGGGGGAGAGATGCGTGCATCTTGAAGTCTACGTCCTCGTACATGAAAACTGACTCCTGTTTGTAAACGAAATATCACCTGTTCCGATTTCAGCAGGTTCGCGTGCTTTCGAACTTTTCTGAATGCGATCGGTTAAAGAAACCTCGAAAAGGAATCATCTACTGTCATCGGACGTTTTATTTGCCTGAATGCGAGACAAGCCAGTAGCCTGCACTACCCAGCATAGAAAAAGAAAGACAGATCAAACTAGGTGACCTCATCCAAACGTTGCCGATTCCAGTGGCCGCGCGGTCTAAGGCGTGGGGTCTCCGTCCGCCCGCTTTCTGGCATTGCGGGTTCGAATCCCGCCTGAGGCATGGATGTCTGTCTCTTGTGGGCGCTGTGTGTTGCCAGGTAGAGGTCTCTGCGTCGGGCTGATCACTCGTCCAGAGGAGTCATACCGAGAGTGGTGTGTCTAAGTGTGATCGTGAAGCCTCGATAATGAGGACGCCCTGGCCCACTGGGGGCTGTTGCGCCAACGGAGAAAAAAAAATACAAAGGTTAAGATAAGCGTTCTTTATTCCTGCCAGTATTCCAATCCCATGTGCATCTTATGATGAGTCAGACTGAGCATCAATACAAGGAACTGTGTTGAAGGTCAGTCGATAAACCAGATTAACTGAAAATAAAATGGTGTGTCTAACCGCACAGGTACGGCAGCTATTCATAAGTACAAAATATGTCCAGAAAGTGCAGTATTGTGGTTTTAAACTTCGCGTATAAAATGACTGACACATGAACTTAACACTCCACCTTACAATCTTACAGCGCTTCAAATTACCGAGTGCTTATTTAGTCAATGTTACAAAGCAAAGCCAACAGATACTTTCTTTATGGATAGAAACCCTTAACTGTTTCCGTCAGTCTCCCCCAAGTGTCGGCCCAACTGTTTTTAGTCACTCTCCCCCAAGTGTCGGCCCAACTGTTTTAGTCACTCTCCCCCAAGTGTTGGCCCAACTGTTTTTAGTCACTCTCCTCCCAAGTGTCGGCCCAACTGGGCCATTATGAAGAAGTTCCACAACTTTTAACAACTTCCCTGCTGTCTTTTGCGACATTACGTGGCGTCGTACGGTAACAGTTTACCGACGTTTCGTGACAAAGTATCTGTCCCATCTTCAACGGTCTTCTTGGGCTTTCGACCCTTCAAGAAGGGACCGATGCGCTGTCCCGAAACGTCGGTAAACAATTCACCACTCGACGCCGCGCAACATCCCAGAAGAGCGCATATCTCATTAACATCGCGACGGAAGCCTGAAATCAAAACTTCCCTGCTGTACTTCTACAGGTATCAACCAATCGCGCCTGTGAACCATATTCTCCTTACAGCGCTGCATATTACCGTGTGTTTCTTTCAACGCACAATTTTGTATCAAACAGTAAAGTACATTCTTTTCGATCACGTAAGTTACAGAAGGTATAGAATGGAGGGATCTGTGGAGAAATAACACGAAAAAACAAAGAGGAAATCCAGAGAAAATTGGTTACATCACAGTATTATTCATAACAAATCCCGTGACAACGATGCAAACGTAAGGAAATCTCGCAAAATATAAAGCCGGAAGTTCCCAACACCAGTCGCCCTGATTATCGGCATCCTGGACTGTTCTTGTTTTCCCCCCAGGTTTGTCTGGGCCCAGTGTCCGATCTCGTACAAAACATTCGGTAGGATGTCTATGTAAATAACGTAGACACGTTCAAATCTTTTCATTCCTGTTCTAACATAACACTTATTTTCATTGGCACGTGGTCGTGATGAAAATTTGTTTAACCCTTTAAAGACGAGGCGTGTCTGTTTTATTTAAGGACTCAGTGCGTACCGCGCTGTAAACACTCTCCACTTCGGTTATAAAAACCAGTCTCTTAATGTTTTATAAGGCAAAAGTTGCTGTTTGTTCTGAGATCCGCACAAAACACATAAACGCAATGTGGGCACCACGTAGAATTTTTTAATGTTAAACCTGGTCGTATGTAAAGTTACCGCTAGGCTTTAAAAGGTTAAGGACATAAAGACTCTGTCGATCCCGGTTGCCGCGCGGTCTAAGGTGTGGGTCTGCGGCCGTTCGCTTGCTGGGATTGCGGGTTTGAATTCCGCCGGCGGCATGGATATATGTCCCTTGTGAGTGTCGCGTGTTGTCAGGTAGACGTCTCTGCGTCTGGCTGATCACTCGTCCAGAGGACTCCTAACGAATGCGCTGTGTTTGAGCGTAATCTCGAATCCTCAACAACGAGGCGGCCTAGGCTCCAGTAGGTCTGTTGCGCCAGAGAAAATATATACGTACACACACATAAAGGCTCTGTCAGTAAATTCGACATTCCAGAGTGGAACTGCTGGACTGCACGGAGCATTGAAATATAAAAACTGGGAAGGTGGCAGTGACGACCCAGTTTTGGTGTCGTCCCACAAATTCGTGCTGGAAATTGGGAAAATCATGAAAATCATCGGTCATAACACTGTGCATCCCGACAGAGGCTCGAACCGAGAACCTGTCAAACAAGTCAGAAGGGCTGATAACTTCCTCGGTTGTTTATACAAAAACATACTTAATGTGGATAACACTTAGTCAAGAAACCCTTACAATTCTGTATTATATACGGTCATCTGAAGGTACAGAATGGATGTGAGGTCTAGTGGCGCACAAAATTTTAAAAAATCCATAATACACCTCAAAACTGTAGCATGAAGCAAATTCCATACTGAGAAACAAAAAATATTTGGCGCCACCGTATAAAATTTAGTCTCGTGGGCGGCCTCACCCCCAGGACTTATGCACCCCTGGTGGCGTCAGACAATTAGCTTATACGATCAGCTTCAGCTGCGACTTGTTTGGTGCTAGTCATTACCAAAGGCCTATCATTAGTCAACGGACACCTTCATTTACACAGTCAACTCGCCCCTTTCGTCGATAATGGTGCAAAAAACTGAACTGCCTCAGCGGGCAAACCGAGTAACATGTCATGACATCCGTTTATTTATTCCCAGGCTCACATATTAAAATCTTTCCGTAAACTACATTACATTAATGTTTTATAAATCCCACTTGGTAGTGTATCAATTAATTTACTCTGCGGCAGATCACACTGACGCCGAAATATGTATCCAATTCAACACATAATGTAGCACAGTTTTCTGCACCATTATTAATAAAAGCTCCTTTTGACTATGTAACGGAAAGTTTTCGCTGATATACAACACACGAGAGGCTGCAACCATATATCAATAATTTATCACTTTTACTCAACGTGAAAGCCTCAAGTCTTATAAAAAATTTGTGAACTATACGCAGCGTGTACAAGCCTACACACACAGAAAATGTAAATGTCGAAGACCATTGTATATCCTTTTCTCCTCTCGCACAGTTACTGACAAACACAACAAGGACAGCGAGTATCCAAACGTCACAATACATACAATTACATTTACAACTGTCAATATTTTTAACGACTCTAAATACTGCACGCGATGTTACTTCCTGTCCTGCTTGCCTTAGTTGCAAATATGCGCGACGTTTCGGAGGCTATTCTGTAACCATCATCACATAAATTGTATCCGGCTGGATGCATTCTCATACAAAAAACCATTTGTTGTCATTACGTCGCGTTTTATTTGCACAAGTATTCTTTCGTTGTGATCACACGAGCTGAGTCAGTGACCGAAATACCGTACACCGTTTTTAGCCCCCCAAAATACAGAATCACAGAAACAGATGCTGCTGTTATACCCTGAATTACATTGGGGTTTAAATTCCACCTATTTTCCAAGAGGAAAAGGTTCTGCATTGACAGTACCCTTACAGGCAATCACGACCGCGCGGTGCACCGAGAAGGGTGGCATATGATAATTTATAAAGGTCCGTACAGTGCACCTACACGTGAAATTCAATCCAGGATTACCATAAAAAAAGCAGCATTCAACAGGAAAAAGGCTCTTTTCACCAGCAAATTGGACTTAAATTTAAGGAAGAATTTAGTAAAGTGTTACCTACATTGGGAACGAAAGTTTGTGTGGTGCTGACATTTGGATACTTCGGAAAATATATCAGAAATAACTTGGAAGTTCTGAAATGTGGTGCTGGACAAAGACGGAAGTCAGCTGGACCGATCGTGTGAGAAATGAAGGAGTATTACATAGAGTCAAGGGGGACAGGTATACCTTACATGCAATTAACCCTTTAAAGACGAAGCGTATCTGTTTCATATAAGGACTCAGTGCGTACCGCGCTGTAAACACTCTCCACTTCGGTTATAAAAACCAATCTCTTAATGTTTTATAAGGCAAAAGTTGCTGTTTGTTCTGAGATCCGTACAAAACACATAAACGCAATGTGGGCACCACGTAGAATTTTTTAATGTTAAACCTGGTCGTATGTAAAGTTACCGCTAGGCTTTAAAAGGTTAAAAGAAGGAAGGCTAACTGGATTGGTCACATCCTGCGTAGGAACTGCCGTCTGAAACACGTTATTGAAGGAAAAATAGAGGGAAGGATAGAAGTGACGGAAAGACGAGAAAGTAGACGTAAGCAGCCACCGGTGAACCTTAAGGAAACGACAAGATACTAGAAATTGAAACAAAGCACTCTATCACACTGTGTGGAGAACTCGCTTTGGAAACGGCTATGGATCTGTCATAAGACAGACTATGAATGAATGACTGAATGAACACTGCATCCAGCCTGGCAGCGCAGGGTTAAAAGTACCAGATATCATCTCAAATCTTTATATCCAGTTTTACCTGCCGCCAAGTGCACGCTGTAGTAACACTGCAATACGCATAATGACGATTTGTGTTTCGAGGGCAGAGCTACACTCTTCATTAAGTTCTGCCATGGCAGTTCTCAGGTTCAACTGCCACAGTTTGAAAAGATAAGCCACGTACGAGACTTCGTTCCTACTCACAAAAACCTCTTTCCTCTGTTTCTTTTATTGAGTCGTTTCACGAATTCATGTTACAAGTTTATTCACAATGTTTACGTCCCATAAAATTCTTAATATCTGTCACAATTATAACTTTATCAGGTATGTTTTACTGGTATTAAAACATAAAACGTAGGAAACCTGTACAGCAATCTGCAAGTTATATTAAAGATGGTTTTATAGAAGGTGTTTACTGCCTTAGCCGTTCAAGTGCTACGAGATTTAATTTGTCTCTTTAAATTCAGAAAGCCCATCTCCCTGTTCCTTTCCACTTCTTGGCCACTCTGCAAAAATGAAGACCGCTTTATATGGAAATATGTACATTCCCTCTCAAACATAATTTGCCGCTACTGTGTGTTGAAAGAAACATTAAAAAAAACACTAACTTCAGACGGCCTGCCAGGATACATTTTGACGAAGTAATTTAAACACACCATAAATTAGGTTGTGTCCTAAATCGCCTTGTAGACGCAGCAAAGGAACAAAACGGTAATAACTTGTCCACCTGCTCCCCACAGACGCGTAAACAGAGCGCCTTGGAAGTGTCATGAACGTTATAAGAAGAAAAAGAATTCCGATTAACCCTTTAAAGACGAAGCGTATCTGTTTTATATAAGGACTCAGTGCGTACCGCGCTGTAAACACTCTCCACTTCGGTTATAAAAACCAGTCTCTTAATGTTTAATAAGGCAAAAGTTGCTGTTTGTTCTGAGATCCGTACAAAACACATAAACGCAATGTGGGCACCACGTAGAATTTTTTAATGTTAAACCTGGTGGTACGTAAAGTTACCGCTAGGCTTTAAAAGGTTAAGAGAGCTCCCACATATATTTTTAAGGGGTAAATGTGTTGGCTATGTGGCATGTATGGCGAAGAATAGAAATGCATAGGGGGTATGGTGAGGAAACCTGCAGAAAAGAGACCAAACTGGAAGAGCTAGGTGTAGGTGGAAAGATAATATTAAAAGGGACCTTAAGGAAATACGATGAGGTCAGGAATCCGGGTTTCCTCAAGAAGGTAGCAGTTCATTATACTGTCACAAAATTACAAGCCCTTAATTATACCCTAAATTTTATTACCGTGCTTGAACAATCCTGCAAATGATCCTTGTCCTGAAGGACACAAATTCAATCCACGCACTCCAACTCTATTTCTTTAATACCCACTTTAATATTATTCTCATATCTAAGCATACGTCTCCAAAGGAGCCTATTTTGCTTAGGTGTGTGAGCACAGTGTACGAAAATTGGTTAACAGGTGCACAACGTGTACTGCCACCACTGCCAGTAGTGAATATTTTAATAAATAATGCCATTCCAGGTTGAGGCTATCAGGGTACGAAAGTTGCCACGTTCTTACAGGCAAATGCCGGACAGCACACCAAGTCAGACCATGACAGCGTCCTCTCTCGCTGTTTCAAATTCATTACTCACTGATCACCACATAATTTTACATACCGTTTCATATAATATGAATCACTGAAAGCAAACAATGGATATCTAATCTACAGACCTGCCTATATAATGACAGGAAATGATTGTATGCGTTTGTCTGCGACAGCCACATGTTGCCCGAATGTGAAGACGGGAGCTCGAAATTTCGGCATTCGTTTTAGTTCGCAGTCCTTCCCTCTTCTACCTGTTTGTTCACAGCAGGTGTCGAGGTTGTTTATTTTCACTTGATCACACTTGTTCACAGCAGGTGTCGAGGTTGTTTATTTTCACTTGATCACACTTGCTCACAGCAGGTGTCGAGGTTGTTTATTTTCACTTGATCACACTTGTTCACAGCAGGTGTCGAGGTTGTTTATTTTCACTTCATCACACTTGTTCACAGCAGGTGTCGAGGTTGTTTATTTTCACTTGATCACACTTGTTCACAGCAGGTGTCGAGGTTGTTTATTTTCACTTCATCACACTCAGACACACACCACAGTCGGTAGGACTCCTCTGGACGAGGGATCGGCCCGTCTCAGAGACCTCTACCTCACAACACAAACACTGTACAAGGCAAACATCCATGCACCCGGTGGGATTCGAACCCACGACCCCAGCAAGCGCTCTGCCGAAGGCTCACACCTTAGACCGCGCGGCCACTGGGATCGGCCATTCGTTTTAGCACGACTGCAAAATGTGCCACGCTAAATATAATCAAAATCGGTCCACAGGATCGGGGTCGGGCCACGTAGTGTCTATCTTGTAGAATGGTGGGTTAAAAATTTAGTTCCCCAAAAATAGGTTAAGAGGTGCCTCATTTGAAAAGTCTCACTCTAGCAAATACGATAAAGCACACCAAAACAGAATAATGTTTCCAGTCAAGGACTAATGGGACAAAAGGAAGGGATTCATAAAAGGACTGGCTTGCATTAAGCCTTATTACATTGGTTCGCTATAAGAAATCTATGAAAACCTCGTGGGGAAGTCGTCCGTCAGCTTGCATCATTCCGCGTCGCATATAGATACAAATATAGTGTGACACAGGTTATTTACAGTAAATCGTTTGGGCAGATTTTATATTAATTAAATCGAACACTGTACACAAGAATATTTCAACTACCCGGGTAGCATGATAACAAGTGATGCAAGATCTGAATTACACTTGGGTTTAAATTCCACCTATTTTCCACCTATTTTCTGCATTGACAGTACCTTTACAGGCAATCACGACCGCGCGGCGAACCGAGAAGGGTGGCATATGATAATTTATAAAGGTCCGTACAGTGCACCTACACGTGAAACTCAATCCAGGATTACCATAAAAAAAGCAGCATTCAACAGGAAAAAGGCTCTTTTCACTAGCAAATTGGACTTGAATTTAAGGAAGAAATTTGTAAAGTGCTACATAAATTGGGAGAGAAAGTTTGTAAGGTGCTGACACCCGGACACTTCGGAACGTAGATCACAAATACTTGTAAAGTTTTGAAAGTGATGCTGCAGAAGGACAGAAAAGATCAGTTGGACCGATCATGTGAGAAATGTAGAAGTATTACAAAGAGTCAAAGAGGAGAGGAATAGCCTACATACAGTAAAAAGAAGAAAGGCTAACTGGATTGGTCACATCCTGCGTAGGAACTGCCTTCTGAAACACGGTATTAAAGGAAAGATAGGGGGAAAGGATAGGAGTGACGGGAAGACGGGGAAGAAGGCGTAAGCAACTACTGGATGACCTTAAGGAACCGATAGGATGCTGTAAATTGAAAGAGGAAGCACTAGATCGCACTCTGTTGAGAGTTCGCTTTGGAAAAGCTTGCGTGCGAGATGCATGAAAGATTTCACACAGAAACTAAAACTACAACCGGGTAAACTATTCATGAAACAAAGCCCCTCCTGAGGAAACAGTATTTCAGATGACATGATAGAGAATAACGCATAACACAGTAGCAAGGAATGATCTGCATACCCGCCACATGGAAATACACACGGCAACTTGATCTCAACATACGCAAAGCCAATAATCATGTGCCGCTCTTTGGTGATCTCGCTGATTGTCTTTAGTCACAAATAGAACAGTTCATGATTTTCACTTCATGTCATTTCTCAAGACACTAAAGCAATATTGTTAAATAAGAAGCACTCCTAACGCACCTTAATAACGCATTCCTTTCTCATAAGGGATGACCAAGACCCAAACCCAGATCTGGCTAAGCTTCCAATTCAGCGTTCCGCAAAGAGCTGCCGATTACTGACACACCGGTAAACGGTAAATGGCCAGTCCGCGACCCACCAAATTTCAGAAATCCTAAATGCAAGCTAAATTTTCATTAACAACCAATCAAGAGTTACTGATGTATTTGAATAAATCATTTAGAGATTGGTTTGCAAATAGCACCCTCGCGGGTGCAGCTAATGCGAATGCAAGCAATACAATGTTACAACAAGACACTGGCTTCGATCGAAACCGATATCAAACGCACGCCAGTAATGGAATTAGTAATGAAGTATCGGCGTTTCCATTACACATTTCCTAGCCTATGTTCATGACAATACGAAATTTTACACATTTACATATATGTACAGCACTTAAAACATCTCACAGATGCAACACTCCTTACGTGTTTTGGGAAGTGCCAAGTGGTTATGTACACGTATGAGCCGCTGCACAGCCACAAACATTAACTTTCTTGTTAAGTCCTGTTCGTTGTGCAATGCACTTAACAATCTTTGCCTCGTCACTCATTTTCAGGCGCCTGTCCAAAACTGCGGAAAACGACTATTCGCTTCGTCATGTCTATCAGTACGTCTGTCTGTCTGCCCGTCTGTCCGTCCGCATGGAACAACTTGCCTCCCACAGGACGGATTTCCATGAAATTTGATACCTGAGTATTTTTCGAAAGTTTGTTAAGAAATGCCCGTTACATTTTAATCTGACAAGAATAACGGGTACTTTACATGAAGACCTGTGTACATTTATGATAATATCTCGCTGATTTCTTCTTAGAATAAGAAATGTTTCAGACAAAAGTTGTAGAGAAAATCAAAACACACATTTTATATCCAATAACTTTTTCCCGAAAATCGTGCCGTTTATGAGATAATGTGAAAAAATATGGTACAGCCGGACAGGCCACAGATGACAATATAATACGGCGCATGCGCTATGTATGCAGGATAACTAAGGCTACAGACACACACTCAGAGTATATAATACTTATTGCTTTTCCATGGCAAGAATGGTTACGCGAACGCGCCTAGATGTTCTGTTACACGTACTTGGCCTGTCTTGATGACTGATCTTGTCGACAGTAAATAGACAGCATTTCTCACGAACTTATCTATACAGCGTTATACACAGGGGGCGCAGACGACATCCAAGAAAACACAACAGTTTCCCACCAAGGTTAATGCAAAAGTACACCCTGAAGACCTTCTTGCTGCCGTCTTACTACAACAGCCCCTTCTTTACCTAACAATGTTGGCTAATGCAGAACTGTCAAAAATGATAAGTAAGGAAATACACCTTCATTGTGGTTTTACTGGTTAAATATGGCATAATGTGTTAACCGAATTAACCCTTTAAAGACGAAGCGTATCTGTTTTATATAAGGACTCAGTGCGTACCGCGCTGTAAACACCCTCCACTTCGGTTATAAAAACCAGTCTCTTAATGTTTTATAAGGCAAAAGTTGCTGTTTGTTCTGAGATCCGTACAAAACACATAAACGCAATGTGGGCACCACGTAGAATTTCTTAATGTTAAACCTGGTGGTATGTAAAGTTACCGCTAGGCTTTAAAAGGTTAACTAGAACGCTGTTATTTACAAACAAAAACTTCTGTTTCTATTGCCGTGTTATGTTCTGTAGACATATTACATAAGGTATGTTACATTGTATTACTGAAACTATTCAGGTGACCGAGGGCCCCAAATACCTTCCTACAGGGGCGCACGTTGTCCAGCCCTGAGCTACGATATCAATAACATGTCTATCAATAACGCAACTAGACACGGACGTGGTTATTGTCGTGTCCTTATAACACTCATACACAATGTAACAGATTGCTGTTTATCTGCAGGGTTTATCTCCATTGTAAGGAGCGATCTATACACAGAACTGCCACACAGCAATCAGTTGTCATTTGTACCGTACACGTATCCAAAGCAAATGTGTTCGCTGGTGGGCGTAAGACGAGAAACAAGAAAAAGAGGGGTCCTGTTTTTATATTATACCCTCTAACACTGTTTTAGGTTCCTCGTCGTACGGAATACAACGAAATCCAAAACCCAACTGCATCAAACTTATGTAATTACATCAACGTGATTGTACATTAATGAGGTTTGTCTACGGGAACGCAGACTTGCTTGGCTTTGATTGTTCTGCCTGCTTATTTTCGAACTCAAGGCTTAACAATTTTATATGATAGAACGGCAAGTTCAGCCCAACTCATGTTTCATATTTCATTTCTAATTTCTGTTCGTTTCCAAATCTCTTTTTTTTTTACTACACGTGCGGCGTACATTCAAACTTTCGCTTTGTCTACTTTGCAAGTGTTCTGTCATAAGACTCTGGGTTGGGGGATTATGTTGTAAATCCGTCAGCCGCCACCGTTCTATAAATATGGTCTCCGCAGTATTTCCTTGCAGATCCCAAATCAGATCACTGGGCTCCACACCAAAGCTTCTGGTTGTTCATTAATTATACATTACATTCACTCTACACCATGTGCATTAAAGTATTCCGCTCTGAAACAGGCTGCGTTTTATAACAAAATAAATTCAAGTACAGGCTGCTCGTCAAGAAATGGTAACTAGCGTAAGAAATGGTAACTAGCGTAAGAAATGGTAACTGGCGTAAGAAATGGTAACTACCGTAAGAAATGGTAACTACCATAAGAAATGGTCACTAGCGTAAGAAATGGTCACTAGCGTAAGAAATGGTAACTAGCGTAAGAAATGGTCACTACCGTAAGAAATGGTCACTAGCGTAAGAAATGGTAACTAGCGTAAGAAATGGTAACTACCGTAAGAAATGTCACTAGCGTAAGAAATGGTAACTAGCGTAAGAAATGGTCACTAGCGTAAGAAATGGTAACTACCGTAAGAAATGGTCACTAGAGTAAGAAATGGTAACTACCGTAAGAAATGGTAACTATCGTAAGAAATGGTCACTAGCGTAAGAAATAGTAACTAGCGTAAGAAATAGTAACTAGCGTAAGAAATAGCGACCAGCGTTGAAAATTTTGTTTCAGCACCAGCAATATCTCTGCCAGCCGTGCCATGGCACAGGCGGTTATTGGCCATACCATGACGCAAGGAGTTAGTGATCGTACCATTCCTCAGGCGGTTTGTGACTGTTCCATGGCTCAAGCGGTTATTTGCTGTGCCATGTGATTTAACAGTACCCCTCCAAGGCTACAACATATGCGAACGGTTCAATTAAAGGGTTATCTGTGGAAATCGTAGCTAGAAACGCCGTGGAGTAGCGCGTGAACATTATCTTAACCCCCTCACATGACGGGGTGGTAGCTAACGTACAAATACGTTCCGAATTTTGCACAAGACACGTTACTGTAAACCTCTGCTTCCCGACAGACAGACAGACAGATAATCTTGATACGTAGTAAGAAGCTTATATACACACGTCAGTGTGGCTACCGTCCAACAGAGCAGCCGACAAAAGTATCTGAATGTGTTACATAAAATAATAAATTAATGACCAATATACGTTTCGCGGCATGTAACGCTAGTAACATACAAACAGATGGTGTGCTTCTTCTGTACCCACAAATTTACATCTGAAGACGAATCACACTAACCCTCATCCGCAGCACAAAACATACCCTTCGATAACAGTTCACCTAAGCTAATAAAGGTAAGTGAAACAACTAAACTGTGTCGCAAAGTTTTATTTAGCAGGCGTAATTAATTTTCCTTATAATTAATACCGGAGGTTGTTTCAGAACAATCTGAAGCCCATGCGTTGTTTTTGCTGTTATTAATAACTGTCTTAACGAGTATAAATTCTCATGGTTGTTATTTTCTTCAGTTACGCCTGACCCTCTCTTTTTGTCGAATTATCTCCCAGTTGTGTAACCTTGCCTTATATTACAATATTACCGCTTCTTTTCAAAATCTTTGTATTCGTACTTTCCAGACGTCACTCAAAAAATACCAGTGAACTGAACACTATAAATGTTCTGTGCAGTCGTCTTTCAACAACATACATTTCTATTTGCCAACCACTGCATATAACTTTTTATGCGCGTACTGTTTCTCCTACATGTTTCGCCTGTTACTTCCAGTTATCCTCAGGGAGATAACATCTAAAAATCCACGCAGCGTGCAGTCTGAGAAAGAAGACTGCACGGAACGTGTACAATATTAAGTATATGAATTCCCAACAGGCAAGAAATATATACAGTTTCATGAACACAAAAAAGAAACTATCAAGGTAAACGCAGCAATGTTGTTTAACAAACTATGCACGACAGACTGCACGCTGCGTGGATTGTTGGATGTTAGCTCTCTGAGGATGACTGGAAGTAACAGCCGAAACATGCACGAGAAACAGTACGAGCATAAAAAGTTATGTGCAGTAGTTGGCAAAATAAAAGTGTACACTGTGATGCCAATCAACTTTAAATAACGACCCATTATATTAGGTAAAGGAATAAAATATTGGTATTTTCGCCCAACACCCTGGAAAACAACAAACCATTTCAAAGACCCGCCTCTGACATAAGTGTGCACCTTCATATATTTTTAAAAAACATTCAATCAAATCCTCCATTTATAGCATTGTTTCACCCAATTACAACTTCATGCACGTGACGACCCACGGACTATTTTTCATATACACCAAGTTTAGGACTTCTCATTCACCCTGGCTGCGTCAATGCTGCAGTCACTTGGATAAAGTCCAAAACACACGTGCATTAAGTCGATGTCTGTGGTTGGCATTTGGCAGGGCGATGTCCAGTTGTACATCCGACATGAATCATTAAAGTATGCTTGCTAAGGGGACTCATCCCATAAAATGCCAAGCTGAAAACATTTTCACATATTATTCGGGCCATAGAAACCAACCACGGTTAACCTTTTAAAGCCTAGCGGTAACTTTACGTACCACCAGGTTTAACATTAAAAAATTCTACGTGGTGTCCACACTGCGTTTATCTGTTTTGTACGGATCTCAGAACAAACAGCAACTTTTGCCTTATAAAACATTAAGAGACTGGTTTTTATAACCGAAGCGGAGAGTGTTTACAGCGCGGTACGCGCTGAGTCCTTGAATAAAACAGATACGCTTCGTCTTTAAAGGGTTAATGATCCCTGTGCTACGTGACACATGAGTCGCATCTGAGGCCATAATCCTGTATAACGCGCCCTGAAACGTTTGGTTCAGTCCACACTTGCGCCTAGTTTCAATTCTTATTGCTGGTGGACGCAGTTTTCCTGCGCCCAATTTATACCGCCTGCGACACGGGTGAGATTTAAGTTCATTAACTAAGGAAGGCAAGGTGGCTGCCAGGTGGAGGGCAGCAGCAAGCTTAGATAATGTAAGTATGAAATCTTTCATCACATCCTTGACGGGGAAGTGCTCCAGCGAACAAAGAAGAAGAATTTAACGACGTGATGGCATATAATGAATCCCTAAGAAGTTAGTCTTTAACTACGACTACCAGTCACGTGACTGTTCACACAACCTTGAAATTTGCAATTTATCATAAGACTTATTGCAATTATAATAAGTTTGCGCCTAACAAGAGATGTTTTTTCGACATTCTTGCAACAAACACTGTGTGCAACACGTGAGATTGACAGGTGCAACTTGAGAAAATAGGAACCTGTTGTGATCTGCGCTCATCTGAGATATTACACAGCGTTGAGTTGCAGTCTGAACCGACGTTTCGGGGCAACCTATCCGTCCCATCTTCAAGGGTCAACAAGTCCAAGAAGAATACTTGTTGACCCTTCAAGATGACAGAGATTCGTCGTCCCGAAACGTCTGTACAGAATTACAACTCAACGCTGTGTAATATCGAAGAAAATTGCAGATCTGACCTACATCGCAGCGGAAGCCTGGAATCAGGGAAAGAGCCTGTTGGTTTCCCCTGCTGTCAACATTCACCCAGTCACACACATTTGACGAAATTCACTCCATTCTCCTTCCTCTTCTGACATACAGGCTTGCGTCAGTGGCATGTCAGCAGCAGTAAGCTTCCTGGAAATAATCCAGGTGTGTATGACTTGCAAGTTAAGTGGGTATGAACATCTAACCCGCAAGTCCAAAGCCCTGAGGGTCTGTGTTTATTCTCCGTTACAGACCGGCATACGGACACCGTCGCAAGACAAACCAAACGTAGAACAAAGAGAAGAACGGGCGGAAGTTCCGGTCTGCTTGGTCCTGCAGGCGGATGGCGGCGAAGGGCGGGGTAACGGAACTCCCGTCTTTGCTACGTAGAGTGCGGGAAACTACGATCCGCCGGCAGTAGCAGACGGTGCGACCAACATGCAATCTGCAGCACGATGGGGATTACAGCTGAGTTACATTCGTCCCTGTGATAATTAAGCACCACGCCAAGAAGTTACGGGAAGTGCATAAATATTGTTCCGCACTTTGCTGAACTTGGTATTACACACAGATAATTGGTTTGCTTCACGTTCCGACAGCTTTATTCCTAAGGAAAAAATCTCAGGTAGCCACTGAATAGCAGTCAGTCTGCACACAGTAGACAAGAACACTCGCTTTTCCTGCCCGTTATGGAGCATGACGTCTCTTTCGTACAGGGCCTAGCGTAGTCCATACACTGACTGAGTTATCCCGGCCCTGAATAACAATGCGTACACTGACTGTATGCAGGGTTTCTATAAGCAAACATTTTGTTTCATGGTGCTAATAATTACATTCCACTAAAGTATGCAGGTTTCGTAGCCTTTTACCCACTCACAGTAGGTGTCGAGGTTGTTTATTTTCACTTGATCACACTCAGACACACACCACAGTCGGTAGGACTCCTCTGGACGAGGGATCGGACCGTCGCAGAGACCCCAACCTGACAATACAAATACTCACAGAGACAAACATTCATGCCCCTGGTGGGATTCGAACCCACGATCCCAGCAAGCGCTCGGCCGCAGACCTACGCCTTAGACCGCGCGGCCACTGGGATCGGCAAGTAGGCAGGTACCTAACTGAATTTAAGTCGCAAAACACCCTTAATTTACGTGTTTCAGTAACTTCTGGTAGAAATACATGAATCATTTTAATCTTCCAATGTTTTAAGGACTGACGTACCTTCAAGTACAGTAGGGCGTTACAATAAACCACGCCGTAACACGGGCGAGTGGGCCGCGATAGCTCAGTCGGTACAGCGACTCGCTATGGGCTGGACGGTCCGGGGATCGAATCCCGGTGGGGGCGAGATTTTCTGCATCCGTCCCGACCGGCCCTGGGGCCCACCCAGCCTCTTGTACAATGGGTACCGGGTCTCTTTCCCAGGGATAAAGCGGCCGCGGAGTGGTATTAACCACTATCTAGCACCGAAGTTAAAGAAAAAATACAGCGATACCTCTACTCTCCCCCTTGGCCTTCAAGGCAGGCTATAGGACGAACTTTACATCACGGAAGCAATAATGGTCTCATTTCAGGCCATCTCTGTTTTGTTAGAACGTGTCCTTTGTCCGGCCACTGCTGCTGCTGCTGCTGCTGCACATTAATCTGTCAATGTTCTTGACGTGTGCTTTAGGTCACAGGGTCCTGCCCACAGTCGGAAGGGCCAGCTGCTCTCGGAATAAGAACACGTATTCGTTTAAGCTACTGACGAACCAGCTGTCACCGATTACTTTACTTCTCACTCAATATTTCATAAAACCACGATAAACTGCACGTGATATCAAGGCGGTAATTCATGAAACGTACTACTTCATTAAAATTCTAAGGCGTAGCTCTGCGGCCGAGCGCTTGCTGGGATCGTGGGTTCGAATCCCACCGGGGGCATGGATGTTTGTCTCTTGTACAGTGTTTGTGTTGTCAGGTAGAGGTCTCTGCGACGGGCCAATCCCTCGTCCAGAGGAGTCCTACCGACTGTGGTGTGTGTCTGAGTGTGATCAAGTGAAAATAAACAACCTCGACACCTGCTGTGAGTAGGTAGAACAGGTGAGGACTACGGAACGAAACGAAAGCCTTCATTAAAAAACATTCAGTTGATCTGTCGATGCACAAAGTACATTCCGACAACGTACCGCCTTTGTCTCTATACAGCCTGTCTAGACACAGTTCTGACTACGACAGGTGAAATTAAAGTACAAAATTCATTTTAAAAATGTGATTAAAGAGTTCAGTAGCAACTGAAACAGGGGGACCTCCACAAACATGGGAATTGGGCGCACGGAGACTTTCGTAAGCTTCAGACGTGTGCTTTCGATTTAAAATGTTACATGAGCTGCATTTGAACGAAATATTTTCTGTAGCTGTTACATTCGCTGTGCCCTGCTTGAACTTTTACACAGTCCGTTACCAATAAATATGATAAATCTTACCAAGGCAGAGTTCCGTAGTATGCAGGTACCGGAAACTGGGCTACTCACCTGGAAAGAGAGAAACAGTGATATGTATATGTTTCATTAAATAATGTGCCTCGCAGATATTTCCATTAATCTTATCACAAAATAGACAAGTATTTTCTCATACCGTATGACACTTCTCTTTTCCCGTTATAGCAGGCCTATTTTTGAAGAAATGTATTCGTTATTTGCACACATGCATACATTCAGTCACATGACAAAAATTATAATGATTTATTAAAATACATGGCCGTTCCCAGTGTCCGCGCGGTCTAAGGCGTAGGTCTGCGGCCGAGCGCTTGCTGGGATCGTGGGTTCCAATCCCACCGGGGGCATGGATGTTTGTCTCTTGTACAGTGTTTGTGTTATCAGGTAGAGGTCTCTGCGACGGGCCGATCCCTCGTCCAGAGGAGTCCTACCGACTGTGGTGTGTGTCTGAGTGTGATCAAGTGAAAATAAGCAACCTCGATACCTGCAGTGAACAAGTAGGTAGAAGAGGGAAGGACTGCGAATTAAAATGCATATAAACGTTATACTGTAAATTAACGTAATTCGCTTTCTGCAAGTTACAGAATTGAATTCAGCAATATTTAAATTGAAGTCTTCTACAGTCTTCCAATTCAGTCGAAAATTTAGACACTCCAGTTTACGAGGTCCGCAACAAATATTGGGTTCTGCGGTATACACATCAAGTGCATCTGTCTCTATACAAACAACTCGAGCTGAACCACACAGAAGAAAACTCAGCAGTGTATCATAAACTATTGAATTTTCCGACGGATACAGGGAAACAGAAGAGGGCGCAACATTGGATTGTCGGTCGAATGCACTAAGCGTAATGACGGAGACAAGCCGAGAGCCTGGGCTGAAAAGGGTTACGAATTTGTCTGCATGCAAGACGGGTGCATGTCTCAGTACCGCCCTTGTGCCACTCGAAAAAGAGAAGGTTTACCGTGAACTCAGAACTACAAACAGACGTACAACCACCAGCAGGTCATCAAAGCAAACAACTGCTGGAATTTGGAGATCACAGATTCGAATCCAGCTCAGAGTAAGGTTGCATTCGCACTACTGATACGTTGTACCGCGCAGTTACACACCGAGGTACTGTGAAGGCAAAAAGCAAAGTCGTTCCTGTCCAGGTCACGAAGATATAAAAGGGGAGAGGAGGTATAGCTCCACTCATTCTTAACCTCAGAACTAGATGGAGTCAAGTAATCAGCCTCACGTCCCGACCAATCCCCCCCCCCCCCCCCCGGGATAAATATCCTCGCGCATCTTTTAATAAAAGGTAGGGTCAGTCCCAGAGCGGGCCTGGACGTTACGAATAACACAAAATATCTTGCCTGTGCCGGGATGAGAACCTCAGGTTGTCCAGCCTGTAGCCCAGTCAGTGTAGGCCTACCGACTGCGCTGCCCCGGCTAGAGACCCTGTGATTGATCAGCGAAAATTAAATTTTACACTGCGGTTACACGCGGTTGAAAAAAAAACTGCAAACACATTTAATAGCAATCCCTCGGCAAACGCTGCAGTCATGCTCCTGCAAAATCACTCGGTCGGGGAAATAAATTTCTCGTGGAGAAACCGCGGTTAGGCGAACCCCGACAGCTGTAAACACTCCTAAGGACCTAAGTAAATTGCTCTGCTCTGCTCTGCTCGCTCGCTCGCTTATTAATTAATTTATTTATTTATTTATTTATTTATTTATTTATTTATTTAACACGAAAATTTTGTTTCTCTTTACACGCTGTGGATAGGAACTAACTTTGTACTGTTTCTCAACTTGTATTTATCACACTTAAAACAATCTCAGGCAATTCCACTATTGCCGGCAGTTAAGCCTACCATAACAAGGCACCCATCTGCCTGATCCCCACTATCGCTACTTTCATCTGTTTCATATGATTGATGCTTAGATTGCTTAATTAGACATTTCGACTGCGGAAGGCGTTTGGTGTTGCATGAAATGCGAGGATGGTAGAAGTAGTAAGAAGTACGAAGTGTTCAGGCGTCGATCGTGGCCTATTTAAAGGCAGTACCTCGGCATTTTCCTAGAAACCTCTTACTTGGTTTGAACCCAGTAACTCCGGACCGCAAATCTCAGAGCGCGATTAACAAGATTAAGTGTTTATGACATATGATGTCTTGTAGCTTTGTAGGAACTTTTCCAAAATTTCGGAGAAACGTACTGCCACAATCCCAGACGGTGTACGCAGTCCGATTTTCCCCGAAACGTCGATAAGTTTGTTGTAGTCTGCAGGGTGCCAAATTACAAAAGACAGTAGCATTCAATTATAAACTTGTTAGTGCCCCAAATTCACTTTCTTACAGATAAGATAGATATTGTTAGTGGCACAACAGGCTTAACGCAATTAGAAGTGTACGCAGTCTGCTGTATCTCTAACGGCAACAGCATTATTAAAAGCCACACGGTAGGCACAGAATAAAATTTGTTACACGTCTTGTGGTTACTATGGTTTACTCGAGTTAGTTACGTTTGCCAAATAAACTGTGCTTGTCTTTTTATCGGCACTGTACTGGCCGCTACTACTAGTTCCGTCACTTTATTTAAATCAGTAATTTATTCACAATTTCACTGTGTATACCACTGGCACTTCTGTTCTGTTCAGATGGCCTGTCAAGCATTCCCGTTAATAATCATACCATTCTGCGTAAACTACACGCTGCTATGTTAGTACAAATGCCATATATGTACAATTTATTGACCTACGCAGAATTGGTGTAGCACAGTATGTGTCAGACACAGAGCAATTCAGTGTAAACGACATGAAAATGTTCAAAAATGTGCAGAGGCACAGAGTAAATCCGTGAATAGTATTCTCTTTCTAAATTACCTCTCATACCAAACTGAAATTTTAAAATATTCATAACAAATCCTCTATTTGCAAATTCCCTACGAAGCACGAAGCTTCAGTGAAATACATACGTAAGAAGAGACATCTCTGTTTGTTCACTATCCTGCGATTAAACATTCAGTGAACGCAGTGAAAAACTGAGATACGGATTATCTCTTCTGCGCTCTGCCTTGTGATGTCCTTTTAGACACACGAGGGACCTAGAACATACACACATATTTTCAGATTCTGACCATGTATTTAAAGATATGCCGATCCCAGTGGCCGCGCGGTCTAAGGCGTAGGTCTGCGGCCGAGCGCTTGCTGCGATCGTGGGTTCGAATCCCACCGGGGGCATGGATGTTTGTCTTGTACAGTGTTTGTGTGTTGTCAGGTAGAGGTCTCTGCGAACGGGCGATCCCTCGTCCAGAGGAGTCCTACCGACTGTGGTGTGTGTCTGAGTGTGATCAAGTGAAAATAAACAACCTCGACACCTACTGCGAGTAGGTAGAAGGGGGAAGGACTACGTACGTACGTATTTAAAGATATGACTCCATACAACGTCACTTCCAACAATTACCCCACTAATCTCCTAAATTATTTGTTGAGTCCTGTAATCTTATTTGAAGTACTTTTAATACAGAGTCCAACGAATTAAGCTTTAAGAAGGTAAACTTTTTAAACTGCTAAACGTCTCCCGACAATCCCCATCACAGTATGTATCAAAATAAATTAGACAGACAACCTCAAACCCCATAAGTTCTGTTTCTATGTCTCCGTTTTAATATTCACCAATGAATAAACTGGAACCTGCAAAACATAGACACCTGTTTTGTATTAACTTCGGCTTATGTAAAAACAAAGAAGCCGTGGACCTCCTCCTCCTCCCTATGACTGACAGTCACTGTAAAGTGGCCACACATGGACAGTGTGACAGGCATTCCGTTCGTGGAACTGCCGTTCAGTACCCCCACCAAAGCAGGACTACATATAATGCCTTCCGCCCGCTGGTTCTGTAGACTAGGGAATGAAACTTGTCACTCGTCATACAGTGACCAGTGCATGTGCACCTGTGAAAACACTACCAGTCTGATAACCTAGTGTTAATAGGTAGGCAGTCCGCAGCAAACCGTCCAAAGTGTGAACTCAAAATATTATTATTATTATTATTATTATTATTATTATTATTATTTTCATTTATGTTTATTGAAGCTTAAAGCGACGCTCGTCTCTTCTGGACATCACTGGTATACGGGCTGTTCCTAGTCATTTGAGGAACTCCTGCCCTCTTTACCGCCACCTGTAAAACCGGCCCGTCTCCAAGATGCGTCTAAGCTGCTAACACGTGTACAAAAGCGTTGACATTTTCCGGAAACCAATGACTTCAACAAAACAGGTTCTGCACTACCTTGTAGCAATCTGTAATCAATTTTCCGACTTTTTCAGGGCTTAGGGTTTTTACCCAAGTACTTTATTTACATTGCTGTTCCCCTGCTGTTGCTTTACGTGTTTATTCTGTTCATTTCATATTCCGTTTTTTGTGTTTTTGTATTGTTTTTGTGTAGTATTCGTGTTCTTGTCATGCCTTTATAATTGGCACTTGCGCTGTTGAGCCACCGCGTGAATAAACACCCACCAAACTAAAATGCGTTATTATTATTTCTTAACACACACTGCACATTGATGATATACGTAATGTGATAACACATTCAAAATTCCTTCTTTTTGCTGATGATACAAAACTTTTTCGTGCTATTAAGTTATTTGATGACTGTACTCAATAAGAGAAACATACTGATTCCATACAAGGTTGGTGCACTGCTAACTCCATGGATCTCACTATTAGTAAAACTCCAGCCATTACCTTCTCCAGGAAAACTAACACTCTTCGTTTTGAAATATAAACTCGGGGATCCTTACATCACACGTACTGACTGTATTAACCTTTTAAAGACGAAGCGAGTCTGTTTTATATAAGGACTCAGTGCGTACCGCGCTGTAAACACTCTCCACTTCGGTTATAAAAACCAGTCTCTTAATGTTTTATAAGGCAAAAAGTTGCTGTTTGTTCTGAGATCCGTACAAAACACATAAACGCAATGTGGGCACCACGTACGCTTTTTGAATGTTAGACCGGGTAGTACGTAAAGTTACCGCTAGGCTTTAAAAGGTTAAAGGTCTGGGAGTTTTTACTGATTCTAAATTACGCTGTCACTCTCACGCTGATTATATTTTTTCTCAAGCTATTAAGCTTTTGGGTCTTATTCGTAACATTACCTTTTCACTTTCAACTCTCGATAGTTTACTGACTTTATACTTTCCACTTGCTAGACCTAAATTAGAGTACACATCCGCCATATGGAATTCAGTCACCTCTACTGATGCTAAAAAAATTCGAGGGCATTCAGAGGAAGTCTGCAGCTCTGTGCTATAACCGATTCCTTTCCGCCGACAGCAATGGCTACAGTTAGGCTAACGCACTTCCAGTTCTCAGTTTACGCACTCTGCATGAGAGAATGCATCGATTTACGCACTTTACATGACAGAAGACATCAACTTGATGCACTTCTTGTCATTAATGTGTTTTTGGGCACTAAATCCTGTCCACCTACCGTGGACATTTTGGGTCTTCGAGTGCCCTCTCGGAACCTCCGAGAGTTTCCTTTGTTTCGTGTTAGTCCGTCTTCCAAAACTTGTCCCCCCGCCAGGTGCGCCACTGCGGCAAATTCAGTTTGTAATAAATTGCATATCTTCAGAAGGCAAATTGTCACACTCAGTCAGCTGTGATATTATTCTATTTCAACATTATATCGCATTCTATTTAATTAGCTATGTATTCTTTTATTCGTTTTATTTGTTTGTTTTTTGTTTGTTTGTGTGTTTCTTTGTTTTGTTGCGTCTGTTTCATTTGTGACCTGCTCATTGTTTGTTGTTATTTGTGTTGTGCTGTTTCTGTAATTGGCCATCTGGATGTTGAATCGGCGCATTAATAAACTAGAATTATTATCATCATCATCATCATCATCCCCTTTATACAGGGTATTCACACTTATATATCTGAAACAAACCATGTTTCTAGGGCACACAGTGTCGCAGTTACTCCGCGCGCACTGTTAATGGTGCATATAGCGCTGTCTGCAATATTAAACCCTTTTGTGCTTCTACATTAGCACTTCCCGCAGTGTGTGTGCTGTGCCCAATATAGCTGTTTTCTGTAGTTCCTTGATATCGTGCTTTCCCGGTACACTGCTCAAGTATTTTCTGAAGGATTTTGAAATGGTTCCAGTTGCTCCTATTATAACTGGCATCACCTTTGTTTTTACATTCCACATGCGCTGTATTTCTGTTGTAAGGTCTTTATATTTTAGAATCTTCTCGGCTTCTTTCTTTATCACATTTCTGTCTCCCGGGATCGCTACGTCAATTAGCATGCGTGTACCTTCTTCATTATCCCGGATTATGATGTCTGGTTTATTGTTTGGGATGGTTCTGTCGGTTTGCACTTGTTGATTCCTTATTATTATTATTATTATTATTATTATTATTATTATTATTATTATTANTGATTCCTTATTATTATTATTATTATTATTATTATTATTATTATTATTATTATTATTATTATTACGCGATTCGGATTCAGCATGCTTTGAACGTCCGTGTAAGGCGTTTAACCACAATCAGTTCTGCCTGTCACCCTAATAACATGACCAAAGTCACAGTCGAGTGACTACTACGGGTGCTTCTTATGCGGAACGTCCGGGGTTCAAATCTCGCCTGAGTATTTTTGTGTTCATACTCAGTGCTTGCAAGTGAATGTCGAGGCAGTACTTCGAACTAGAACAATAACGTCTCCTTCCAGATCCTTCGCAATTCATTATTCCGTATTCACCTTACCACGTGGTACCACCTAGTCTCAGCTACTGGCAGTAACGTCATGTGTACCATAGATAGATAAACGTGTCAGAAGACAAGAAAAAACAAACAAGCCATGCCACTGAATGAACAGACTCGGTGGCTTTAGTAGCAATAATAAAGTTGTGCAACCAAATGTTACTTGCGATAGTGGGAGAGTTTGGGGTATGGGGAAAGGTGTGCAAAAAGGGTTCTGAGGAAACGGGTCTTAGGGATACGAAATTATCCGAAACTGCAGATGCTGGATATAGCGTAATGGCGGGATTACGTAAGGCCGGTGGTTATCCCTCAGGCTGTGTAATGGGAAAACCACAGACCATCTGTACATCTGCTCAGAGAATAATGTAAATTCATGCTGAATGAGTGACCGCACGTGTGATCGACCAGTCAATCGATATATCGAATAATACTCTTTTGGATTAAGTAATGACGCTAAATGAGGTATCGAGGTTACGAACCGTCTGGAAATAAATTTTAAATGCTAATTGACACTGCAACTAAGAAGAGTAGAAGGGAAATAACCGTGACGTTCTGTAAAATTTTCGCCCACACAGGCTGACTAACTCCATGGAGCAGAGGTCTTCTTGAGAAGCTAACAGTTTCTCAGCTAGTCAAGAAATTCTCCGCATTTAATGGAACCCGGAGGTTCATTACCGCATTCACAACAGCCTGCCACCTGTCCCTATCCTGAGCCAGCTCAATCCAGTCCATGCCCCCACACCACGTCTTGAAGATACATTTTAATATTATCCTCCCATCTATGCCTGGGTCTCCCAAGTGGTCGCCTTCCCTCAGGTCTCCCCACCAAAATCCACACAGGCTACAACACAAAACATAGGAATACTGTAATCGAAATTCCCGATTCTTTCTGGGATTCCCCACGAGGTTTGCCTGCAAGACCAGAAAAGTAAAGACCTATTTTTTTGTCACCCGAAACATGCCACGAAGTCTACCAGCTGTTGTGGAGGAAAGAATCCAATCAAACTTAACTTGGGTTCCGGAAGGATATGAGGGGTCAGTTTTACATCAAACCGCCATTACACTGGGGAAAGACCTGGTGGTATTTTTTGAATAGGGGGATATATGGACGCCAGAAAAGTTCTGTGCGTAGTGGTAAAGAGAAGAATCAGAGGAGGCCTGCCTCTTCAAAAACGAAACACAGTTCGTCTGGATATTAGGTCAATGTGTCACAAAACGTCCGACTCAGTGCAAATATATCAGCCAACACATACTGTACGTAAGTTTGTGTTATTTGTGTGCCAGCCTAAAAACGTGTTTCCAATATTTTCGTATTCATATTTCATACAGCTGACATGTGATTTGTCTGAACACACATTATAAAGAACGTCCGTCCATTTCACGATAAATCAAACACCGCGGCTTCGCTAACCAAAACTGTAACGGACCTCACAAACAAAATTTAAATCTTGCTAGTTTCTTACATTCTCGCTGTTTGCATTTTATTTTCTGTAAATTTTTAATCCCTATAGGATAAAAATTGACATTCGTACAGAAGAAAAAGTACTGGCAACATTCTTTACATAAAACCAGTCGTCGCTTCTTTGCGCCAACGGTAAGTATCACTGTCCACTTCGCATAACAAATAACAGGCCGGAAGTTGCACGAGGCAAACATTATGAATTATTTTGCGAAGTGAGACATCCCGTTGCGTTGGCAGCTAACGTAGGGCTGCACGAAAGGATGGACTTTTCAACAGCGAACACAACACAGTTTTATTGCTGTATACGCCCCACAGTTGGCGTTCCTCCATCATCACGTCTTGAAGATGTTCATATATACATACGTATGGAGTAAATTAGTGTTTAAATGTCGAGTAAAATGTGATAAAATTAAAGTACACGAAATGCACACACAAAATAATTTCTTTCTGCAGAATGATAACTAACTAACTCCATGGAGCAGAGGTCTTCTTGAGAAGCTAACAGTTTCTCAACTAGTCAAGAAATTCCCCCGCATTTTATGGAACCCAGAGGTTCATTACCGCATTCACAAAAGCCCGCCACCTGTCCCTATCCTGAGCCAGCTCAATCCAGTCCATGCCCACCCATCCCACATCAAGATCCATTTTAATATTATCCTCCCATCTACGCCTGGGTCTCCCAAGTGGTCGCCTTCCCTCAGGTCTCCCCACCAAAATCCTGTACGCACATCTCTTTTCCCCATACGTGCTACATGCCCCGACCATCTCATTCTTCTCGATTTGATTACAGGAATAATATTTGGTGGTGAGTACAGGTTCCTGCAGAATGATATCTCATTTGTATAGCAATCGGTTTAACAAACTCTTTGCCTTTCTTTTCTGTAATTTTCAATTATTTGTTTTAATTTACTGTTATAAACAATCCTCCCCGCCTCCTTAATTTAAATCATTTTTATCATTTTATTTTGATGTTTACGCACGACGTGCTGTCATTTGGTTCCCAACCGTACATTCAGATATTTACCGCGGTTTGTTACAAACACACATGACGCAATAATGCAGTATGGGAAGGTGTGAGACCAGGGGTTATACCTCCACATGATGACGAAGACAGCGCCGCCTTCACAGGTCTGGGTTAGACGCGCAGCGTCGGCGTATACCTCCGACAATCGAGACGGGTGCCTCATTGTTTAGCTACATATATACATATATATATTAGTTCGACTAGTGCCTTTTAAAGTAGGCCTACCCATACTTTTACTTTTATTTATTTATTTGTATATTCTTTATTTATTTACACATTTGTGTTTTATTTATTATTTAGTTCTCATTTATTCATTTACACATTTCTTTATTTCTGCGCGAGATAACAATATTATTATTATTATTATTATTATTATTATTATTACATATTATTTGTCTGTCGTAAAGTAATCATATGGGCCTATTTATTCACTCCACTTCAAAAGAATACTGTGTGTTCTACACAACACAGTCACCGCACTAACGCCTTGCGGTTCAAACATAATTTTGGACAGTTCCTAGGATTGTGCTGTGTTTTATCGCATGAACCCACCTGTCCAATTATGACTATTGACTGCAGAAGGACAGTGCGCTATCCTCAATAATGTATGGTATTATATTCACTCCAGCACCGACGTGCGCAGCATTGGAAACCAAGCGTCGCAGTGCAGGCCACGCTTTCATATCGATATCTATGGATATATTGTTTACTCAGTCGCAACATTGTGTGTTAGTGCTCACAACAGATTAGAGAAACGACAATACAAATTCATGCCCAAAAACAAAACCCTGCACCGAACCAAATTCAAATGCGAATATTACAAGCATATATTTTTTTCTGAAGTAGAGCACTAAAGCAACGCACAAATTAACGAGCTGCTACCAACACATTTACTGTGAAGTACGAGTAACCCCTGTGTGCTCACATCCAAGCATAAACATCCGCTTCCAAATTAATTTGGGTGTGCGAATATGGATTAATTTAGAAACAACACTACAGCAAACTCACAAGTTTAATTTCCAAATTTTCATGAAATCGCCTTTCACGAAACTAATTTTGGGTAGTAGCTGAACAAATACACCAGACGCTAGACAGCCTTATTAAGAGAAGCGGTTTAGTTTCACGTGACGTTGGCCCTTAAATTCAACCAAATCACAAATAAAATCCAGTCCGTACCTCACAGAGAATATTATAAAGACCAATCGGTGAACGCTGTTTTGGGAAACAATAGGTATTTACACGGAGAGTCATATGAAACAAACAAATGCAGTGCGCGGGAAAAACTCAGTGTTTATGTGTTCTTGCACATGGTACCAGCAACATTTAACCTTTTAAAGCCTAGCGGTAACTTTACATATGACCAGGTTTAACATTAAAAAATTCTACGTGGTGCCCACATTGCGTTTATGTGTTTTGTACGGATCTCAGAACAAACAGCAACTTTTGCCTTATAAAACATTAAGAGACTGGTTTTTATAACCGAAGTGGAGAGTGTTTACAGCGCGGTACGCACTGAGTCCTTATATAAAACAGATACGCTTCGTCTTTAAAGGGTTAAACAATTAATCTGTACACTTTACACGGTTCAGCCATCCTCGCCTTTCAGTCTACTCAATGCATCGCAAAACGGCAGAGCATTCTACATTTACAAACGCCGACGCAAACGCATCCTCGAAACAAAAACGTCCGAAACTCTAATCAAGTAATTCAGTAAGACTTAGGTCGCTGACCATCAGACTTACCGTGTAAATGTTTAACTGAGCTTCTGGTGGGGGGGGGGGGGGGAAGGCCGCTATATTTTAAGTAGCACAGTTGTATTGATGTTAGTACGTTCCGAATTATTTAACAATTCGGATGAACTGCGCAGAAACTGGGAAGCCATTAATAAATCCGACAACACATTTACGATTAATTACGTACGGACCCCTGAGGATTACCACAGGAAATTCCCTTAATATTCTGGAGATTTCTGCTCAAAATTTATATGCGTTTTCTGTCATCCTCTGTGTTTGTATTCACATTATGACTTCCCACAAGAACAACTTCTACACTACAGCTGTCAGTTAATCAGCTATAAACATTACAGCTCACTTCAGATAAAATTAAAATGAAAAGGAATAAACTAATATCTGTAAAAATTATCGGGTGTACAATTATGTATTTTGAGGTTCGTTTTTAACTACAAAATACATAAATATCAGAGGGAAAACACACTGACCAAGCGAAAATTATTTATTTATAATTCTCTTGTATTCCTACAAGGTATAAGCATATATATATATAGCTTACAATTAATAACGTTTTTCCGTATAGATAAACTTTCATAATGTACGAAAATTACATGCTGCCCAGGCACTTACCGTTATAATGTACCTGTCATTTCATAAATTCTGAGAATAATTAAATACATTAACCCCTGATGTACCGCCCTTCTATTATTTCGTTTAGAACAGTTTCAACTTCAAGACGTCCGCTGTGACGTGGTTATTACAAAAACACGTGAATTACTTGCCGTTCTTTTCTAATTGCCGATCCCAGTGACCGCGCGTTCTAAGGCGTAGGTCTGCGGCCAACCGGTTGCTGGGATCGTGGGTTCGAATCCCACGGGGGGCATGGATGTTTGTCACTTGTGAATGTTTGTGTTGTCAGGTAGAGGTCTCTGCGACGGGCCGATCCCTCGTCCAGAGGAGTCCTACCAACTGTGGTGTGTCTGAGTGTGATCAAGTGAAAAGCAAAAACCCTCGACACCTGCTGTGAACAGGTAGGTGGAAGAGGGAAGGACTGCGAATCTTTTTTAATTTATTCAATATCACACAAAAGTGAAAGAGCGAGGCAGACCGCAAGCGCGCGAGAACTCGAGACAAATCGCCAAATATCAACAAAAATCAGAGGACTTGCTTTCCCAACGAGCAGTATTTCAAAAAGCTTCACAAAAACGTGAAGAATTCATTGACACTTTTAAGGTGAACGAAATGTATGGGATCATTTGAGAAATAATTCATTTCAAACTGATCCACATCTCATTGGTTGTCTTTCTCAAAATTGTTGATTCATGTCACTTCCTTCCGTCATAAGTTGCGTGTCAAATGCAGTAGCTCTTCAAATGCTGAGTGGCAGAAACAAAATAATCCAAAATTTTTGGAGTTAAGAGTGAAAGTGCAGGAGCTTTGTACATGTGTAGAAAAATGGATGTTCCTCCCTATCACGCCTTATGCAGATGGACTTGCAGTTATGAATCTATACTTGACTTCCTTATTTGTTGTTTATTTAACGACGTTACAAGTAAGTCGGACTACAAACAGGACAATAAGTTGATAGTGAATAGTGAAATGGGAGGAATGCGTAATGTCACGGTTAATGTAAGTTACCACCCCGAACCTTAGCCGGTGAAACTGAGGGGAAACGCGACAATCCTCCAGTCAGCGTCCCCGGGCAGACTGGAATATTTCACCTCCGGAATAGAAGTCAGAAGAAATACGGTTTGAGCCAACGTTTCGGTAAATTCTAGCACAACATTCTTCACTGTAATTCTCCACCACATGCACAAGTATTATGGCAGGACAACATCAACTCTGTCTGTAGATGTCTGTACACATTACCTAAGAGATCCACCTCCACATACTGCCGCAACTCACTACATGAAAAACTAACTAACTAACTAACTAACTAACTAACTAACTAACTAACTAACTAACTAACTAACTAGCTAACTAACTAGCTAGCTAGCTAACTAACTAGCTAACTAACTAACTAGTTAACTAACTAGTTAACTAACTAACTAACTAACTAACTAACTAACTAACTAACTCCATGGAGCAGAGGCCTTCTTGAGAAGCTAACAGTTTCTCAGCTAGTCAAGAAATTCCCCGCATTTTATGGAACCCAGAGGTTCATTACCGCATTCACAACAGCCCGCTACCTGTCCCTATCCTAAGCCACATCAATCCAGTCCATGCCTCCATCCCACTTCTTGAAGATCAATTTTAATATTATTCTCCCATCTACGCCTGGGTCTCTCAAGTGGTCGCCTTCCCTCAGGTCTCCCTACCAAAATCCTGTATGCACGTCTCTTTTGCCGCATACGTGCTACATGACCTGCCCATCTCATTCTTCTCGATTTTATTACCCGAATAATATTTCGTGATGCGTACAGGTCACTAAGTTTCTCGTTACGCACTAGACGAAGAACGCCTAACTGAAACTATACGCTGTATCAGGTGCGCGTGAAACTTTCCACGAGTTCTACACAACGAATAATGTGGCATCTTCATATTTTAACTTGTGTCTGTTTTAAAAATGTATCGTGTGAACAGTACTGAGATCTCGTGTGCTAAAACTTTTAGTGTGTGATTCTAACATACGGACGTTTGAGTTGACCTGTACACCAGTGATAACCCCCCGATGATGGCAACATTTTTGTCGAAACATATGTAGTGGTTTTAGTAGTTTTTAATACAAACTGTTTTATCATTGTGCAACAATTGGTGTTGATCAGTTTACTTCACATATTACAGTTTGCAAATTATACAGCTGCGCCTGCCTAAAACAAGAAGTATGTACAAATGTTACCAACAACTAGAAAGATAATGTTTCACGTGTCCACGCCATGAAGGCATACAGGCAGGGGAAGTAGAGATATGGCTCCACTCGTTCTTAACTTCGGGACCAGATTGAGGTGAGTGGTTAACTTCAAGCTCCGGCCGCTTTATCACCGGGAAAGAACTCCAGTACAGATTACATAAGAGGCTGGCTGTGCCCCAGAGCCAGTATGCACGTTTTGGAGAAGATAAAAATGTGTACACCTGCTGGGTCTCGAGTCCCGGACCGTCCAACTCCTAGCCTAGTCACTATACCCACTACTCTCCATAATTAGGTAAGCAAATTGTACATATGTTTCCATCACTTGTAATTAAGCCTTTAAAGACGAAGTGTATCTGTTTTATATAAGGACTCAGTGCGTACCGCGCTGTAAACACTCTCCACTTCGGTTATAAAAATCAATCTCTTAATGTTTTATAAGGCAAAAGTTGCTGTTTGTTCTGAGATCCGTACAAAACACATAAACGCAATGTGGGCCCCATGTAGAATTTTTTAATGTTACACCTGGTAGTACGTAAAGTTACCGCTAGGCTTTAAAAGGTTAAAATACGCCTGTACTTTACCTTTATACGTCTTTAGCAAAGACATGGCTGTGTTACGTTTGTCGAAATCTGAAACACGAATAAAAATCTTGTCACAAAAACTCGACAAAATCGCTGCTTACACAAACACTACAGAGTCCAGTCGTACCAACATGCATGTTAATTTTGTTGTATAAACAACTATTTTAAAGGTGTTTATTTAAACAATCACTGAAACAAAAATTTATTTACATTTTTTAATACGTTACAGATACTCTGCGAGCGCAATGTGCTGTGTATTTACGTAAATACAGTCGATTCAAAATAACTGCAGCAAATATTGATTTAATTGTAACGAATTAAGCACTGGATAAATTTCATACAGAAATTTACATATTGTGAAAATTTACATTTAAACGGTATCGAAAACACAAATGAAATTACGAAATGGCGCACTAAAACAGCATTATTCTCTAGAAATCAACAGCAAAAATTCAGTAAAAAGCGGCTCTGCACAACGTACGGCGACTTTTTCACAAAACACGTCACGCTAAATACATGTTCCTCTGTATTACTGGTAAAAATCAAACGCAGATGCTTCAAAACTTTCTATATGGCACAACAAACACCAGTCACGCGCGTTCCAAAGTTTACATACCTCTCGAATATCACAATTTCATTTTGTTATTTCGATCCATTTTGAACTCCATAACTCAGAGGCATGGCAACTTCTCTCAGATTTCCACGTACCCGAACTACCGCCGTTCAATTAACATATATCATAATGTATCAATTATTAATGACATTTCTAACATGCTACGAAGTTAACGTAGGCCAAGCCACATTTGGTTATAATACACACATCTTTCTAACGCTCTGCTGTCTTTCTCTGTCAATCCTTTCTTTATGGAACTCAAATCTGGAACGTTTAACGCCAAGACCTGTATCGGTCAAGTAATAAACGTACACGAAGTGTTAGTCGAGTTTCCTGAAGAAAAGTGCCACTTTTGAACACTACCCGTAAGTGGGAGGATATAAGTAAAATGGGTCTTAATAGAATCTGTTTTGAGGATATACACTACTTTCGCCTGCCTGAGAATACGGTTGAAAGGTGAGGTTTTATACGACGGCAATGAAAGACTTCTGGAGGGTTCTGTGGATGGTGTTTTGACTGCCTGCTTTCTGCGCTTTATCTGTCATCTTGTATCCAAAAAATAAGAAAACTTTTCGGAAACATTTTCCGCTTCTCCTTCTGTACAGTCCAACTGAGTAGGTTTCCCCCCACCCTTTCATAGGACGTAACTGATCCAAATTCGAAAAGTTCTGTTCTTTTTGGAGTACTAGAATACTGACACAGTTCACACTCCAAGTACTAACACACAACAATGAACACTCAGGTTACATAAAACGCAGGGAATTACTTGAACAGCTGAGTGACAATCAGCTTCTCAATAACGACTAATTGTGCTCCATATCTGCAATAAAATCGGGTGTCCCTTCCTAGAATACTCCAGCATTAGTTCGAATCTCGTTCCCCTTCCACCCCTGTGTAAGTGCTCAACCCACTGTGTTTTGAACGGTCCTCGGGAAAACAGTAACTCCCCACACACCATTAACAAATATTCTATAACCCAGACGGAAAGTGTTTACTGCGAGGTACGGACTGCATGTTTAAATTCGGAATAATGTTAGTCTTTAAAGAGTTAATAGTCTTTAATAAAACAATAAAATATTTCTGCTGATAGCGTGTGTTCTTTTCTTGCTGTTGTGTTCACAAATGTTCCAGAAACATAGAAGCCACCTTAAAATTCTAGACGCCAGGAGGGTAACATGGAACAAGTTCCATACTGAGGACCCACAAACATTTGGCGCCACCGAAGAACATGTAGTCGCCACAGCGACCTGGAGGCCTAGAATTGTGCATCCCTGGGAACATGTGCTGTTTTAACTTATGTCAGTTTATCCTTCAGATTAATGAGCATCAGCTAATTATAAAGCAGTGCTAATTGCGGACGGTATTGACTAATACGCGTAGAAATCAGCGTGACAGCGATCGTTATGCATTGCTGTTGCACAGCATTATGTACGACTCAAATTAATGCAACAGCTTAATCGATTGATACAGTCTGTTTGAAACACGTGACCTTATTATTAATAACTCCATGGCAGACCCCGCGAGACGGAGTGGCACAGAAGCACTGGGCGAGCTAGTATGCAAAACCATTACAGTCCCCACATATGATTATCATAGGCGTTAAGTACACAAGCAAAGTATATACACAGCGACCGCAAAAAAATTTTGCACGTGGAAAAACAAAACATATCCTAGGGTATGTCCGAAAGTGTAATGTGTTATTATCAGTGTTAAGTAAATACACGCGCGTTTACATAAACGTTTGCTCTCTTAAAATGACTCTGTAGATTTGATATGTATTTACCAAAACTTGAAGGCAGTAACAAATCCCTCCGAAACGTCGGTAAGTACATATCATGGTACCGTGTCACAATCCAGGAGGCAACAATGTGAATAATGACGGCAATAAAATTCTAAAATATTAATATCAGCGCCACTTCTTTGTACAAATAAAATTTCAAACACCAGGACTATAAACCCTAGACTCAGGACGTAGCACGGACGGTAAATATGAGGAATTTATACAGAATTTTAGTCGTAAAATCTGATAAGAGACAATTTGGGGGATCTATATGCAGAATGGGTAATAATATTAGAATGTATCCGTATACGGTGTCTCGAAATATACATAGAGTTATTTAAGTCGAAATAGATTCCAGTGCCAGGTGTTCAAGTACACATGATTTGTGTTACTAAGTCGTCCAAAACTTCACAAACTTCGGACCACCACCCGCCGCCCCCCCCCCCCCCAAAAGGGAATGGTGGGAGAATTCTTGACGAGCTGAGCGACTACGTGACTCTCATGGCGATCTTTTGTTCACATAGCGGAGGTATCTGAGGCCAGGATGTGAAAATGTAAACCGGTTCGTTGGACGGTCAGACGGTAGATGGCTCCTGTGCCGCCAGTGACAACCGCTCGTGTAAATAAAAGCAGGAAGATTTTCAGCGTCAGAGTAAATATCGACTTATCATTGAAGATCTCGTAGCAGCATTCAGCTAGTTAGCTACGGTACTTTGTTTTACAATCACAGAACTAAATTTGCTTCTTTTACTGTTGCTTTCCACGAACACGGGTACTATCTGTGACATTCAATATGTCTGCGTCACCCGAAGCCATGGAATTTCGTTTGAAGATTTACATAAAAACAGACTGTCTCGTCTAGTTCATTTTTCAAGCCTTCAATTTCAGAACAAAAGGAAACATCAAATGGAATCATAAATGAACAAAATTTCACACTAAACTAACCAAATGACCAACTCCTTCTTCGGGAGATAATTACTGGCTACCCAGAAGTTACCAAACTTGCATCGTACCTTGCCTTAAACACAACTCCCGCCCCTTGTTCTTGTCCTTAATCATACTAATAAAGTCATCATCATCTCGTCTTTAAATCCATTTTAATATTATTCTGCCATTTGGCCTATATTTTACACGCGGATCTTCCCTCCAGACTTTACTATTGAAGTACACGTAGATGTTTTACTTCTGCATGCTACATGCCCCGCCCATTTTATCCTCGCTTATTTTATCCTAAAAATTCACTTTATGGGTACCTCAGTATGTACGCTTTACTTAATTTATACGGAGGTGTAAACAGTTTATAACAGACTGTACTGGTTAAGAACACTAAGCAATCTGTGAAACATTTATAAAAATTACTCTGCTTTCTTTTAAACTTGGGAGGGTCATACCCGATCCGCGGACCACCAGTTGAAATCCTGCAATGGAAACAGGTGGGATTACACTGAAATTTTTGAACCCATGATATGTCCTGTCGCACATCCAGCCTACGGCGTCGCTATACAAAAATACACAATGTTGGCGTTTGTTACGTATCACTGCCAGTCCTTCTTCATAGACATGGCACTCGCGTATTGTGTTGTTTGTATTTCTGATCCCAAATCTCACCACAGGAAAAAAAAAAAAAGATTACAGAACTATACAGTTCCAATTTGCACGGATTCATCCCAACCTAAATCACATGTTTACACAACACATTCACAGGAAAGCCAATCTGAAAACGTCGGAACGCGACATTTTTTATGCAATCCCACACAGACACGTACGCGGCATTCAAATTTGCGGAACGAAAAGCAAAGCATCGGAGAATTCACATTCACCGCAGACATCCTGTGGCATTAAAGCAAATTTGGGTTTGTTCATTCATTCATTCATTCATTCATTCATTCATTCATTCATTCATTCATCATTCATTCATTTGTTCATCTGTTCATTTTTTCATACATTTATCCATTCATTTATTGATTCTTTTATTTATTTATTATTTTTATTTATTCATTTATGCATTAATTTATCTCCGTAATTTTCTTTAAGACATCTAAGGTTTTCACGCCGATACTGATAAATTCCAAGTCCTGTGGGATATGACGCCGTCTAGACTGGTATAGACTAAAACAGCAAACTCATCCAAGACGTCGGTAACTACATATAACTACATGACAGCATATCCCAGGAGACTTTGATCTACGTTATATTTACTGTTCGAACACAGTTCTATCCCTCGGACGTAGCAATAATAAACAAACACTTGCAAAAATTCACAATATAATCATCACCGTGTTTTACGTAAAAGGAAATAACAGTGAGGACAATTTTTTTTTACATTTAAAAACAAACGGATTCCACACGTCGACAAAATATAGAGACAAGGATTTCACACCGATCAAAATTTAATAAACTAGGTAAGACCCTTGAAGAGACTGCTGGATAAATGAGGCGGAAGGGGTCAAAGTGTAACTTTGTAACATCCTGGCTACTAGACGGCGGTAACAAAACACTGGTGATATTTAACCCTTTAAAGACGAAGCGAATCTGTTTTATATAAAGACTCAGTGCGTACCGCGCTGTAAACACTCTTCACTTCGGTTATAAAAACCAATCTCTTAATGTTTTATAAGGCGAAAGTTGCTGTTTCTTCTGAGATCTGTACAAAACACACGAACGCAATGTAGGCACCACGTAGAATTCCTGAATGTTAAACTTGGTGATACGTGAAGTTACCGCTAGGCTTTAAACGGTTAATGTGGCTATGCTAATAGACTGCATTATAATATTTATAAATACTGGCTTTTCTTTAATTTATGTGATGTGTCAGGGTCTGCTTATTCGAAGCGCAGCATCCATTTGCCTTTACTCGGACCCAAGCAGTGATTTCTGTTGCACCCATCTTCTGTCATGTTTTCAGTACACGTGCACTTGTCCCTATCCTCACTGTTCACTGTCTGTTTTCTCCACAGATTCCCGTTGCTCGTCCATTCTGATCCTTGACGGTCACATACCGTATTTTATGTGTTCCTTCTGGCAGAACTGTGTGTTGGCTGACTTCGAAATCCTCCCATTGATTTGTGTGCTTCCTTACGCAGTTATACGTTACGACATGGCAAGATACGTGTACTGTCGAGTTATTTTATTTCTTATGGTCTACTGAACTTGTTTTTGGCTTTTGTATGATTTTTCTTTATTTGTGTGCTTCCTACTTCACTGCTGCAGTTATCCTTTATTTTGGTTTGAGCGATCCTCTTTGCTCTTACATCAAATGAATGTTTCTGTACACACCGATGTTCAGGGGCAGGGATAACAGTCGATATAGCGACTCACTATGGGCTGGACGGTCCGGGGTTACAACCCCTTGACGCCAAAAAAACATTATATCTTCTCCACACCCTTCCAGAACGTCCTTGGTGCCCACCCCGCCACGGGCTCATTGCCAGGGCAAAGTGACAGAGGCATGACGCTGAACAACCATCCCTATCTAGCGGTGAGCCCCTTACTGGACAGTGATGGAGGCTAGCTCTGTCTAAGGGGCCCAACAGAGTAGGTGTTCCTCTCCTCTCCCCCTCCATTCACCTGAGGAAGGAAGCAGAGCCAGCTTCCGAAACGTTGTGATTTTAATTTTTTTAATATTTTTACTATTTTACTCTTCGGACGATGGATAAAGTCCATAAACCCATCACCACACAATATAAAGTTGTCCCTGTACACGCCACGAACACAGAAGTGGAGGTATAGCTCCTCGAATGCACATTCTTAACCTCGGCACTATATAGCGGCCAGTGGTAAGCCAGACGCAACGGCCGCCTTACCCCCGGGCAACGAACACCAGCACCCACTGAATAACAAACTGGGTTGACTCGGGAGCCGATCTGAACGTTTGGGAGAAGAGAAAATCTTCTACACCTGCCGGGATTCGAACCCCGGACCGTCCAGCCAATAGCCCGGTCACTATGCCGACAGAGCTATCGCGGCTCCCTATAATTTACTAAGGGATACATATTTTAAAAACAAATTCATACGTAACAACCAAATTAATTTTTCAGCAATTACAACCTGGGTATATCCTCACAAGATATGCGTGCTGTAGTCCTTCCAATCATTCTACAGAAAAGTTTTTGTTGTCCTGGAACCTTTCATGGTGAGGGGGAAATCGGCGGCTGCCGGTGGAGGGAGGCAGTGTTAAGCGCCAGGTATACCAAACTGACAGCTATGTGATGGATTTCTCACCATAAGTCTACAGAAACACGGGACACAAAAACAGCCTTTTACTGTCGCAAAGAACGCCTAACAACCAAATACCATGTCCGAATAACTCATCATGACGCCTAATGTTACACCAAAGAGGAGTAAACGTCGTTTTACGATGCCAGAAGCCAGGATCAATGTTCCCTCTAAGCTACGCGGTTGCGCGGCCGCGCAGTTAACTGAAATGCTCCCGCGCACACTGAATTATTGCCGCGCAGCTGGAATTTCATTTTCGTTGTAAATATTCTTATTATGCATATCACAAAAAAAAACTTTTAAAATGCCGCGCAGTCGTCAGGTCGTGTAAAAAATTTTCTGCTCAGAGCAGTGTAAAGCTGTGCAGCTGTGAAGAGAATTAGAGGGCACGTTGGCCGAGATTCTTAAAATATGATGTTTCCTAAATCGTTTGGCTCATTTCGGAATTTAAATCCCGCCCACCATATCGATAAATATCGATAACTGCTCATCCCCATGACGGCTGACTGAGGGTTCATAAGTTATATGCTGTTCGTACAACCGCTTACAAAATGCAGTCACCAGCAAAAGCATACAGTACGCCTACCTCACGGTTTACTAGCAGAGGCGTGACAAACAGTACCTCTACAACAAATTTAATGCACGCATTAAGCACGAAGCTTTGGTTTTCTAAACCTACCGTTCCGCTTATGCCACTCACCGGCGTTATACACAGGAATTTAACCAAGCCGCATTTATTACATTTAGAGTTTTAAAAACTGCTAGTACCACAAACAGCGGTCTCTTTACAAACTTCCCAAGCAGCCAATACAAGACCATAACATGCGGTCTACAAATGTGGTCAGCACACCTAAAACCCACTCCCTGCCAGTGATTTGTTACATTTAAAACACACACTGTCAGAGCAGGTGCCACATTAATTACAGCCCGGATATCTGCACACAGCATTCACGTATCAGCTAACATTATGCAGTGAAATAATGGAGCCAGCTGATGCAACCGCACACAGTGAACATAGCAAACTGGCTGAAGTGGTGACTCTTGATTTCTGTTCGGAGAGATCCCCTGTTCGAATCTCAGTCAAAACACCGACAAATTTGGCAAGTTTATCATGATTTTCCTTACTCCCTCAAAGAGGAAAACTCCACGCCTAGAGTCTACCGTGTAATAGACATACGCTTTACAGACCACGCCTCCAGGGACAGTATTTGTTAGCTGTGTGTTCTCCAATAATATAGACTTATGTCCTTCGATCACGTCCAGTAGAAGTGTGTCATATAAAGAGGTCAGCGTGTGTTTCTTGGTTTATACGACAATCCTGTCTCCAGTAGAGGACTAATGAGTTACTGAGGGCTGATTAAGGATGGAGGATGGAGAAACTATGGCACCATTCACAAATTCGCTTGAAACAACAAACCGAATTCACAGAAATTGCCCAATATGATACAATGATTGGCTTGAAAGTCTCCTCGAATAAAAAATACAGTCGCAGCTTGGTACGCCTCGATTATCTCTTTTATTTACCCGGTAGGTAATTTTTGGCTAGAATGCACACAGACCAATTCACTCGAATATTTTAAGCGTTTGATGGATTCTGCAAGTCACCAGTACGATCACAATACACCTAACATCCACCAAGCGCCATATCTACGCGAAAACTTTTGGTATGTCTGCCCTGTTAGTGCCATGAACGTGTATATGGGAATGGAGGTACGGTTCCATTCATTCTCAACGTCGTCACTAGATAAGGTGAGTGGCTAAATTCGCGCACCGACCGTCTCCAAAGAGTGCAGTCTAGCGTTTCCTCTTTGAAGCTGCAGCATCTTCTCTTTTCCATAATATCCAGCATGCTTACGTCTTCTTCCTCGCCTTCCCGTCCATTCCCCTCAATAACGTGTCTCAGAAGGCAGTCCCTATGCAAGATGTGACCAAGAAAGACGTCCTTCGTTTTACTGTATGTAGGATATTCCTTTCCTGATTGACTCTATGTAATACTCTTGCAATTTTCACATCCTCCGTTATGCTACAGTACGCAGGTATTTCGGAGGGCACGCAGTGGCGCATTTGGTTGAGGCACGGCACTGCAAGCCGGAAGGTCGTGGATTCGATTCCCGATGTTGTCATTGAAAGTTTTCATTTACATAATCCTTCCGACCGCACTTGCCCTGGGGTCGACTCAGCCTCTAACAGAAATGAGTACCAGGAATATTTTCTAGGGGGTAAAGGCGGCCGGTGCGTAAGGCTGACAACCTTGCCACCTTCATATGCCGCCTCTCTGGCAATCTGGGAGCCTCAAACTCCTGGAACCCCAGGGCCTGTCCAGGCCTGCACAAGGATTGTTTATCTCTTTTTTACACATATATTTCATGGCTTGACGCCTCAGCGCAGCTTAGTATTGTTTGCCACCCTTCGTTACATGCATTAAGTAGTGGGAAGTTGCCTAAGCTTTTCAAAGTATGTAGTTTGAAACTTCCATTATCACGCCTGTTGATAAGAAGACCCTACGAAAACATTACAAAATTCGTTCGCTTGCTGATTAGGTATGACGGATGATTTGCCTGTTAGAATATCAGATCCGAATTCAGCCCAAAATCCGTATCGGCTAAAGTTACTTCTCTATCATTCTTTTCAAGCACCGCAGACGAACAGTGGAACAAACAAGGAAGAAAATGCCCGAACTACATAAATAACTGACGAACGTTTGGAAATGCTTCGTCGGCATCCCGTTCTCAGACGCCCTCAATGCACGTGCATCCCTCGGGCTGACCCAGTTTTACACACACACACACACACACAAAACCACATGATGAGACAGTTAGGGCATTTCACAACCCGCACACCTATTTCCTTTCCTTATCGATCTACTCTTCACCACCACCCTATTATCAATGAAAGGTAAAGGTATATAAACTCGACAGGAACAGGGAGTCATTTAGTGCAAATCAATGAATGACCTATATCGTTACAGTGCCTTCCACTTGCCAACACTCATTCCGTGATCCGTCTCAAAGCCTTCCCGTCCCTGAGACTGCATACACTCAATGGCTGATACAGCGCTCACAAACCATCATACAGTTTCCGCCTCACTGAACGTAGATGAACGGCCTGCATTCAGACCACGGCTACCCGCTGACCTCTGTACGGCGATGCAGAGAGACGCTATCCTAAGCATTCAACCAACTCTCTCATTTTAAATTCTGAGGAAATAATGCAAAAGAGTCAGCTCTTACACTGCCGCACAGTTAGAGCATTTCAGTCCCTGCACCTTGCGCATGCAGTGGGTCAAACGTCCTGTACGAGGCACTTACACAGACAACCAACGACGCTTATCCCGACAAACACTCTTCGTGAACCAGGATTCGAGGCTTTGATGGCGGTGACTACGAAAGCTGCTCCTTCTTAACCTTTTAAAGCCTAGCGGTAACTTTACATACCACCAGGTTTAACATTAAAAAATTCTACGTGGTGCCCACATTGCGTTTATGTGTTTTGTACGGATCTCAGAACAAACAGCAACTTTTGCCTTATAAAACATTAAGAGACTGGTTTTTATAACCGAAGTGGAGAGTGTTTACAGCGCGGTACGCACTGAGTCCTTATATAAAACAGATACGCTTCGTCTTTAAAGGGTTAA
>BLKM01002264.1:869302-1060016 GCA_013340265.1 Coptotermes formosanus
GGGGGCGCCCCCCCGGGCAGCACAGTCGAAGGGCCAGCAAAATGGGCAGCAAAATAATTTAAATGACAGAAAGTTGCCTTTCTGCATGCAACAAGCTTCGAATTACTTAGCCATAAAGAATCAAAATCAATAAATAGCTTCGCTTTTTAAAAGCTCGAAATTTCTGTTAGGGGTGTCCATACTCGCGCCGGGCGCAACAGACCTACTTTCTCACGAATTCCACGACCACTTATTCCGAATTCATTCACATTCATAACCCTGCTCACCCTGCACTAAGTTTTCTAGGTGATTCAGCACCATTTAACATACTATATCAACCTCCGCCTCACGTATTGCTTTCTTGCTTTTGGAGGAAAATTTAATGATTTTACACAAATTCTACCTCCCAAATCTTTCACTTCACACCAACTATCACGTCATACCCTGATCTAGAGATTCTAACCTCAGACACTTAAGTCAGTTCTACTTACTGGCTGTTTTCTCTCAGTTCTAAGCAAAAGGTGACATAATCCTCGCACAATCAAATAAGCCACGGCCATTTTCACCCAAATTCTTCCCTACTCACTGATTTATATCAAAGAACAACTTTATTACAAAAATCTGCAATGTTTGCTTTAATAATTTCTTCTTAACCTTTATACGTCCATGTGTCAATCACAGGCAGTCAAGTGTTTCATACAAGCGGCCCGAACCTATAGAATTTCTGCTTCACTTCTATTCTTTTCAACTTTTTGTCAGGTCTGGTGATCAATAATTACCACTTGGTGTGGAACAGCCCACTCAGAAAATGAAAATTTCAATATCTCTCTCACTCACGTTGTTTACAGACTGCGGGCAGCGTTCTCCTTTCATGCGCATGACAGCTGGCCAAGCAACGGACTTTGATCGGACCACGGAGCACTAACTGAGTTGATTCGTTCCCAACTCATGTTCTAATGACAGTGCGTCCACGGGTTTACCATTTAGATTTAGACTTCAGAATTGTGCGTCTAACAGAAATAAAATACAGCCCGTCAGTCAAAACTAAAATCAGTTTAACTGCCTGCTACATGTTTCGACTTTTGTGAAACGTCATCATCAGAGAATTAAAAAGCACACATAGAAAGATGATATAAATATAATCCATTAGAATCATATCCTTTCAGGCACCTAAGATCTTAATTTTACAAGAACTGGAGCTGTGAGACCGGAAACTAGATTCAAGTCAGGACTGAATATTAAGACATTAAAAACTAAAACAGACAAAAATTTAGCTGTGACAGACAGGCTGTACTTCACTTCTGCTGTTCACGTGTCAGAACGGGATGTCACCGCTGAAGATAACACCATTACATCTCAACGACATCGCTAAGAAATTATTATTTTATTATCCAATTCGTTCTCGGTGGCAGCAGGTGGGTAAAAAGGTAAAGCAGTCCCATTACAGGCCTGGACAGGCCCTGACGGTACCAGGAGCCTGAGGCTCCCAGATTTCAAGACAATCGGTACATGAAGGTGATAAAGTTGTCAGCCCTACGCACCGGCCGCCTTTACGCCCAGGAAAAACTCCTGGTACTCATTTCTGTTAGAGGCCGAGTCGACCCCAGGGCCATAGTGCGACCGAAAGGATTATGCTGTAACGCCGGGACTGCGGGCGAGAGACAACGGCCCGCGTCCCGTCTAATTTACTGTGCTCTCCGCTCTGGTCACTGCGAGCGGTATGGAGGGGTGTCGGTCCTGCGTCAGCCCACGTAACTTCCTGGTGCCTGCTGGGGGTATCTGGGATATAGGGCAAGATGGCGGTACCCCCTCCGTTTACCCTGAAGATGGTATACTCTCTTCCAAGATACTACACTACACTACTTTATTTCCACTCAGTTACAATAAACAATTTTTTTCCATCAGGGAAAGGACCTAGTCACTGCCAACTGCAGGTGGGCCACGGAAATGAGCGCCCAATCTCATCTACTCCACCCCCCGTCCGAATTTCCCAACCCACACGCACAACAACGGTCTTAAATAATTCCAACACGTCTGCCGCTGAATCTTATTCGAATTCCTCTACACAACAACGCTTACCTGAGGTAAACAAAATCAAAATTAAAGTGCAAAACATCTCTTCTGTCCGTCTCCCGGCCTCCAGTCAACCATCACCCACAGCACCCACAGTAAGAATGATGTGAAATCACATACTTTTACCCTACTTTGCACCTTCAAACATCCGGCTAGTAACCGAAGTGCCGACTCATTTCTCTGTTGCCAGCAGTGGCTAGGCCTTGCATCTTTAAAATAATAGAAAGAAAGTAAAAAGAAGTCTAACCCTAGAATACACTAATATCTACACTACAATGTCAATGAAAAATTCCAATGACACCACCGGGAATCGAACCCGCGACCTTCCGGTTTGTAGCGTGGTGGCTCAATCAACTGCGCCACCGCGTGCCGGCAGGAAGTAAATGTTGAAATTCTGTACACAGAAAGTAGGCCTGCATTATAACACCCAAATATTAAAAAGAGTTTTGCTGTTGGCACCAAAGCTGACCCGTTATATCATACTTTAGAGGACACCAGGGGACACAAACACTGTTCCACTTCCTCACTGTACTGCGTTTTGTCTCGACGGTGAGAGGCCTGGTGAATACGCTTCAAACCTAAATGTGCTTTCAAAGCTGTCTAATGGTACGACTGGATGGCTGGCGGCGGTAAGAGCATATTCCAGGCCGTTTCTTCACTCATTAAGTCAAACTTCGATATCAGTCATACAAACGCGTATTTTCTGTTTCCCTTCTTGGGACTGAGACACCGGGATATCCATCATAAAAACGTCGCGTCAGCCATCGCTCCTTGTTCTGATCCATCAGCTGCCACTCCTGTCTGCTGCAGACTCTTCGCCCGAAGACGCAGAATTAGAGACGGCAGGCGTCAAATTCATGATGAGCATTGGAAGGTGAAATGCATAATGGAGAAGGCGTAAATTCACAGGCTTTCCTTAACACGACGCCCCAGAAATACAAGTCACAGGAACCCAGGAAATGTTCATGCATTCTTTCAGTCATGTCAAACCTGATGCCTTCTTAGAAAATTAAGATCTGTTTGGCACTAATATAAAGTGGGAAATACATACTTCATGCTCGATATATTTAAGAAAAAATCTACGTATTCCTGATGTACACAGACATATGTACCGCACAAAATTATTCGTTTTAATATGTCCGAATTTTTTTGCAAAACGCCCCATTTTTATTATGCGTAAGAAGATCCATCCGTTACAGAGATTTAAACTTCGTCGCAATTAACAAAAAGGCAACCGTGTGACATATAACGTTACATTTAGCTTCCCTGAAGGCTATACAGAGTGTTCAACAACAAAAATTAGTAGGATTACCTCAGGAATAACATATTGCCGACCCCCGATGGAGCCATTGGAATTTTTCATTGACATAATCCTTCGGGCCGCGATATGGCCCTGGGGTCGACTCAGCCTCTAACAGCAATGAGTACCAGGAACATTTCCTGGGGTGTAAAGGCGACTGGTGCGTAGGTCTGACAACCTTGCCACCTTCATGTGACGACTGTCTTGAAATCTGGGAGCCTCGACCTCCTACAAACCTCACGGCATGTCCAGACCTGTACAGGGATTGTTATGCTTCAAATCTTTGATGGAGTACATCACGATGCCTTCTACTCTGGAATCCCAGATTCATATCTCAGTCTACACAAAAACATTCATGAATAAAGGCAATCGTCTGTCTACACATCTCCAGCACATGCTTACACAATACCCACAAAACTGGCGACGGCTTCTCCCGTTTGCTTCAAAAGTATAAGGTGATGCAAAATACTGGCTGCCAGATTTTGAAACAGCATATCGGAACTAGAGTAGAAAGTCGGGTTCCATTATGTGCTAACATACGCTTGTTCATCTGTGTAACAACACTCCCAATCCGTTCAACTATCTATAGCATACACTTCACTGTTGCAACATCTGTGTAACAACACTCCCAATCCGTTCAACTACTTACAGCATACACTTCACTGTTGCAACATCTGTGTAACAACACTCCCAATCCGTCCAACTACTTACAGCATACACTTCATTAGCTGCAACGTCTGTGACTAATCTCACTGCAGTCCGGCCATCAGTGGTATTTCCAACCGACAACCACCACAATGTGCAAGGAAGCCTGTGATCCCTCGTTATTACGGCTTATTGAAATGTATAAGAACACTGCGTTATTTGTCCGTATGAATGTAACGCAGCGATGGTAGTTCATGTTTGTTCGCTGTTTTATTTACAGGTAAACTACGGACCGAATGATGTGGATGGCAGATACAAATGTCAAAAGGGAAGTCAATGTGATCTGGAGAGATTACATAGTATTAACATTACAGGTAGCAGCCGGAGTAGCACAGTCGGTACAGCGACTCGCTACGAGCTGTACAGTCCCGGGTACGGATCTCGGCACGGCAAAACGATATCCATTTGCAAAGTCATATTAATTTGTGGATACGAAGTCCCTTCCGGCCACAGATGCGTATCAAATTTCTGAATGTACGGACGAGGGTAACGTTTCATTCATAGACTCATACTGTTCCTAAGAAGAGTATTTTTGTGAATAACAAATTCATTTTTCACAAATCACCGGTAACTTCAATTTATTTCAAACGGCGCAGCAGCCCCTAGTGGGCCAGGGCCTCCTCATTATCGAGGCTTCACGATCACACTCAGACACACACCACAGTCCGTAGGACTCCTCTGGACGGGTGATCAGCTCGACGCAGAGACCTGTACCTGACAACACACAACACTCACAAGAGACAGACATCCATGCCGCCGACGGGATTCGAACCCACAACACCAGCAAGCGAAATGTACTAGACCCGCGCCTTAGACCGCGCGGCCACTGGAATCGGCAGTAACTGCAGTTTACTAGTCGATTATGCTGGATTTCCATTAGTCACATGTCATGAAACCTGAGACAGCGTAATCCGTATCAGCGCCACCTCCAAGAACTGTACGCCACATTACAGTCCACGTGTCCACCATGCCTAGCTGCACTCAACAGACCCACGTTTCCACTCCACCAGTGCCGTGGTTGCCATGAAAGTACGTAAAGCCGCTATTCTCCAGAGAAGTCATGCAATGATGCCTATTCAAATCTCGCTCCACACCAGCAGCACAGACTTACAGACTTCTGCTTCCACAGACAAGAATACTGCATGTTCCAACAACGGTTGCAAATTTATATTGCTGCACGCACTGAGCTTGAAATTGGTTACAGAGTTTACTGAAAAAAAAAAAAAAGGTAACAAATGTGGTATACTCCTTGCCTCATTCTGTATAATTGATTTAATCCCTCCCCGCCACAATCTGAAGGGATGCAAACCCGCAATACAACAGTAACCTCCCCTTACCCCACGCCACGATTCGCAGTCTTACCATGGAATTAAACAACTCTGCCAAGGGCATAAAACTTTCTCAACCTTCCCTCGATGGCCAAAGACAAATAGCTAGAATACTGTAGACGCTAAAGTAAGAGTGAAATAAGCAGTGACATTTCATTATCCTACACGTGTTAACTTTTAGGAAGCAGAAAACAGAACTTGCAAGTCTGTGACCCTAAAGAGAATCATGCGATGCAAGCACAGATACGGTCACCGTATATAACAAAACGGTTTACACATTTCTAGCAATTACTGTTTCTTTTAAGCACAGCAAGTAAAATTAAGCCGATGCCAGGGGCCGCGCGGTCTAACGCGTGGGTCTGCGGCCAAGCGCTTGCTGCGATCGTGGGTTCGAATCCGACCGAGGGCATGGATGTTTGTCTTGTACAGTGTTTGTGTTGTCAGGTAGAGTTCTCTGCGATGGGCCGATCCCTCGTCCAGAGGAGTCCTACCGACTGTGGTGTGTGTCTGAGTGTGATCAATTGAAAACAAGAACCCTCTACACCTGCTGTGAACAAGTAGGTAGAAGAGGGAAGGACTAAGAAAGAAGTGAAGTCAAATTAATGTGTGGAGTAGCACATCCACTACATAATAATAATCAGTTGAATTAATCTCCCTTGCGGTGCAACATAAGACAGTTTTCCACAATTTGTCACTGAAAGTAGACGCATTCCATATTCTACTAGTCAATAACCCGATCAATAACACAAATGTTGATTTTTCGAAGACACTTCTTGAAGTCAGATTGTGCTCAAGCGGCACGACCCATTACACCGTTTTCTTTTCCACGTCTTCTAAGTTGCGTGACGTTAATCGCTTAAGACAGGTTCCTCAACACTCTGAGTGGTGGACAAACACTTTACAACTTCTGTTAGTTTCAAGTCTGTTTAGGTAGAATTGGTCTGAAAAAGTAGGTTACAATGCAGCTCTGCTAAACCCAAACAAAATCGAAGTGAGGGCTACAGACACTCCCAGCTAATAGCAGTCAATACAAGAAGTCTGTACGTTTCTCAGACATATTTATATAAATACTGTATGAGCAAAGACGATCCCAGTGGCCGCGCGGTCTAAGGCGTACGTCTGCGGGCGAGGGCTTGCTGGGATCGTGGGTTCGAATCCCACCAGGGGACATGGATGTTTGTCTTGTACAGTGTTTGTGTTGTCAGGTAGAGGTCTCTGCGACGGGCCGATCCCTCGTCCAGAGGAGTCCTACCGACTGTGGTGTTTGTCTGAGTGTGATAACGTGAAAATAAACAACCTCGACACCTGCTGTGAACAAGTTGGTAGAAGAGGTAAGGACTGCGAAACCAAACTGTATGAGCTAACGCAGGGCCACTACGTTTGGGGACCCAGCAGACTCCGATAACCTGTAAAGCACTGAAGTACTTGAAATCGTGACGTAATAAGTTCCAGCTGCGTTCATACGATTGTTTTGAAGCACTTCTTCTGCTATCCCCAGACGAAACTGAAGCATTACTGTACAGCAAGCCTACCTTAAAACCAACCAGTACCTCTTTTGTTCAAGTTTGAAATCCAGTAAAAAGTAATATTTTTTTACATAAATTCTTAAAGGTTTTGACGATGGTGTATAATATTGTGTGGTGATGGGTTTATCGACTTTATCCATCGTCCGAAGAGTAAAATATTAAAAATATTAAAATAAATTAAAATCACAACGTTTCGGAAGCTGGCTCTACTTCTCTCCTCAGGTGAATGGAGGGGCAGAAGAGAAGAACACCTATTCTGTTGGGCACCCTTAGACAGAGCTAGCCTCCATCACTGTGCAGTAAGGGGCCCAACAGAATAGGTGTTCTTCTCTTCTCCACCTCCATTCACCTGAGGACGGAAGCAGAACCAGCTTCCGAAACGTTGTGACTTTAATATTTTACTCTTCGGACGATGGATAAAGTCCATAAACCCATCATCACATAATATTTTTTTACATTCTCGAAAGCATAGGTAAATATCAGAATTCCGTTAGGAAAAGTCGGTGTTAGGGAAAATGTGCGGCAAAAGCAAGGTGAAGTAACAGGTGTACTGCAGTAACATCTGTAGTGGGTTACAGAAGCAGAAATTTTAGATAACACTTACGCAGTCGGCTTCCCTAATATGGATAGGATGGTAAAAATAAATACAGAAAATGGACTTGACATTATCTTGAACAGACGAAACATTAAATGCATACCAAATTCTAATTGGGCAACCGCAGGTACACTCGCCTACAACTATAAGGTGACATTACAGTAGTTGATAAAACAACATACGCACGACAGCACAATAAGTCGCTAATATGCCGAGTGCCGCATGTAGGCGTGTGTGCATAATTCTTCTACTTTAAAATTATATTTACCTCAAATATGCGGATAAGAGCAGAATTCTTCTCGGAATTATATTGAGTACATAAGATTGTTTGGTCGATCCCAGGGCCCACGCGATGTAAGGCGTTGCCATTCTCAGGGCGTAACCCGACAGCCGAGTCACCGTATTGGACGTCAGTTCCGAAAGCCTGATTTACGTCCCTCGGTTGTTCCCGTCTCAGCATTCAGAATTTTCTCGTAGCCAGTATTTTTTCCAATGCTTGTTTTTTGTCAAACTAGCTCTTACACTAGCTTCAACATCAGTACATGGGGGACTCCTTTGTTTCCGGAAGCTTCTGCTGCACTACAATCAGCACTTAACAGTCGGCCGTGCCATGGGTCAGCCGGTTAGCCGCCGGCCTCCCACCGCAGAGGCCCAGGTTCCATCCCGGGTCAGTCCATGTGGGATTTGTGGCGGACAAAGTGGCATTGGGACAGGTTTCTTTCCGAGTACTTCGGTTTTCCCCTGACAGTCTCACACCACCGGTGCTCCATTACACGGAAAAGTACAAAAAATAATAATCATCATCACAGGGTTGCCCAAGAAGCCTCAAGGCTGCGGTGCCCTCGTAGCGTCTGCTGCGGGGCCCTTCGCCACTAAGAAAGCACTTGACAGTTAAAGGATGACCACCAAGCCATTTGTTAGTTTGCGTGAGAAATGTCGAGTCCACGAAAATTTACGTGCATTTAGAGAACAAAAGGGGGAAGACGGGGTAATTACAGACTTGCGCACGTAGTAGACATCACTACGCTTCTTCAGCGGAAAAGAACCTGGTTGAGAAACTTACTGAGTGCAAGGCAGCGTCCTGATTTCTTACTTTCATGCGATTCTTCCGTCAGTTCTGGGAGAATTCAATAAGAAGCCCCGAACGCTTTCTTCTGCATCGCTACTTGTCATTCACATCATAATGTACCTGAACCAATGAATGTGGAAGAAGTACGGCTACACAATGCAAGCAGCGCACAAGGCGGGGGATTACTTTGAGGTCGATATTTAGGCAGCACTCCCAATAAGAACTCTTATGCCTGCACCAGCAAGTCAGAGTCCTGCTTCACCGTGAGACACGTGAAAGTATACAATAACTAATAGCATGCCGTTACACGTGGGTTTATAAACAAATTACGCAGTCAATTCAGAAGGCACGCCAAAGCGCCAGTCGCGTTACATTTACCAGTTCCTTTAACCTTTTAAAGCCTTGCGGTAACTTTACATACCACCAGGTTTAACATTAAAAAATTCTACGTGGTGCCCACATTGAGTTTATATGTTTTGTACGGATCTCAGAACAAACAGCAACTTTTGCCTTATAAAACATTAAGAGATTGGTTTTTATAACCGAAGTGGAGAGTGTTTACAGCGCGGTACGCACTGAGTCCTTACATAAAACAGATACGCTTCGTCATTAAAGGGTTAAACTGTCATTCTTTGATTTCAGGCTTGTGCCGCGATGCTGATGAGATCTGTGATCTTCGGGGATATGACGCAGCGTCGTGTGGTAACTGTTTACCGCCGTTTCGGGTCAAAAGTTCAAGAAGAGTAGTTTTCTTCTTGAACTTCTGACCGTTGAAGATGGGACCGATGTTGTCCCGAAAAATCGGTAAACAATTGCCACACGACGTTGCGTCATATCCTAGAAGAGCGCAAATCTTGTCATTTCTTACATGTCAAACTCTGATCAAAATGAGTGCTCCTCTTTGTCCATGTAATTTGTCATAATATGCAAAATTGTGTGTTATAACCAAAGAGAAAATGTCAAATTCATGTACCACTTTCAGAAAATGCATCGTTCCTCGATAATTTTACAAATCTGATAAAATCAACGGTGCCCCTGTCGACTCCATGAAGGCATGCATATAGGGGGAGCCGAGGCACAGCTCTTAACCCCGGCGCTAGGAGGAAGTGGGCGCTGAACTCCACGCCCCGGCCACTTTACTCTCGGGAAGGAACCCCGTCACCCAATGAATGTGCGGCTGGGTGGGCCCCACAGACGGTCTGAACGATTTGGAGAAGGGAGGATCTACAATTATATATACTGAGAACCAATAATTTAAATTTAAAAACTTTACTTGTGTATTTTTAAATGTTTTTAGATGTAATTCCGCCCTGAAGATGACGCACTAGGGGATCGAAACACGTCGGGGTTTGTATAAAGATGATTGAGTGTTGGTTTTATCATCTGTGTACCAGTTGGTTATCAAGACATATCATTGCATGTAAGCATGTACACACCATGGACAACGTTAAATTTAAAAAAACGGGAAAACCTGTTGCCGGTACCGCTGTTTGAAACACAGACCGTCCATCCTTGTGGCCCAGTCACTAAACCGGCCGCGCTATACCGCCCCCATACAAAGCGCATTAATAAATGTACACAGTGCGGATCTGTCTATCTGTCCCCTTATTTTTCCGAACTTCCACTCAGTAGAAAAAGGTGGTCGGCGATTTTGTACACGGACAATTTAGACAATGCTGTATAGGTGTTCAATTTCTTCACAGGATAGGAAAACTGCGTTTTGTGGAACAGTTTAGTAAGTTGTACCAGAATCATAAAGGTAATGTCTACGTATTGGACATGATAGAAGCCAGACTATTATGACGTGTAAAGGACACGCTAAGCCCGAGACAGAGAACTCGGTTTGCGTGTCAAATAACGGCCTGTACTAAAATGAAGAGCACTGGGTGGTACCTCGCTGCTTTGTCTGAAATGTATCATTTACGTCAGTATACGCCACGTTCGAAACGATCGGGAACAGTTGCCACAGAAAGGACGAGCGTGTCAGAGGCACAGTAATAGAGGTTCGTCAAAAACACTTCGTGAAAATAACAGGACTTAGTGCAGCACATAACTAAACTTAACGGCTTGCCGCACAAGGAATTTTACGGGAAAATAAAATGTGAAATTTACTGGCTCTTATCGCACGCTGTTTCAGTCTGTCTGCTCCAGTTAAAGTACTGTAGAAAGCTGTAGAATAGATAAGGTGTTAAATATAAACATGAACACAAATTCTCTGGGTCAAATTTTTCGAAGATTCGATAAAGTGGAATGCTAGCTGTAACTCATTTTAATACACCGTACTTTACGCACTGATATCCCAAACACACACACACATACACATCGCTGGTTTCTAAACTTGTAAACCGCACCAGACTGACAGTCACCTTACACGAAGTAGGAGTGTTACAAACAATTAACTAACTCCTTCACGGATGACGGGTGCGAATGAGCACTCGACAGACGATTAATCGCGACGCACGATAACGACAGACTGGCGTAACCATCGGATCAGTGGCGTACATAAGGCCACCGCGGACCACGAAGGGCATGGGGCCCGTGGAGCGCGGGGGCCCGTAGGGCAGAGGCCCAGTGGGACGGGAGGTCCCGTGGGACGTGGGGGCCCCAAATTTTACAGACTACCAGAATTTGTTGATCGGTCTCTCTAACTGGTTTGCGTTCGTCTGACAGAAGGCAGTATTTTGAATACCTGCTGTAGGATGTGGGAATAACTTCGCCAACAATTACAGAGGGACCCGATTATGAGTCACGGGGGGGGGGAGGAGAGGGGGGAGGAAATTATCTATCTACGCTACCGTGTCGGGTCTATTCCACTCCGATCCACAACTGCTCACTGCAGTCCTGTAGAACTGTGAGCCACAATCACTGGTGTCAACCTTTGAGACATCAGACGTCGCGTTGCGTGGCTAAACGCGACGTCCGCTGCCGACACTGCAGCGCCTCAACACGGCATCAGCCGCAACCACACACTCGCAATTACTCTACATTTAATGCAGGGGTGCACAAATTTTCAAAAATCTAGGAACGAGCTTAAAATTCCAGGCGCCAGAAGGGTAACATGGAGCAAGTTTAATACTGAGGAACCCCCCCCCCCCCCCATTATTAGACGCCACTGTACAGAATTTTGACGCCCCGACTGCTTTCATGGATAATCTGAGGCTGGTTGGTAAGCACTCTCAACGAATCTAAAATGAAACGCACATATGAAAGCAGAAAACGTTTCTGAGAGGTGGCCTTTTCACGGTGATGACCATGCAAGGGTTCGAGAGGAACTGCAGGCGTTGCACACATCAGCTTCCTCTGAAACTTCGGCAGTATAACTATCTACAACACTGAACGGTGTCACTAATATTCGGATCAAGTTTAAATTTGTGACATTACAATCAAAGAACTATGTAGCTCTCTGTGCCCGTACAGACCTTGTTAGACAATGACGTGACTTCAAAACCAGAAGTACTGACAGCAATACCATCCCGACCTTCTTTAACCGAAGATCCCAGAACAATACTATTCCAGTTTTTTTCAGTCGATCACTTCTTCCTTTTAATATTATTATTATATAGCTACATGTTTCGGCCTGTAAATGGCCATCATGAGGCATATAAATGTAAAATACAAAAGAAAGGTGTCAAGGTAGAGGCATGCCCTTTTTACATGGAAGTGAACAGTTACAGAGTTTTTTAAAACTCTGTAACTGTTCACTTCCATGTAAGAAGGGGGAGGTCTCTACCTTGACACCTTTACTTTATATTTTATATTTGTATGCCCGATGATGGCCACTCACAGGCCGAAACATGTAGCTATATAATAACATTAAAAGGAAGAAGTTATGATCGATTGAAAAACGTGGAATAGTATTATACAAACACAACCGGATGGGACATCTAAAAATCCCAGAACAAATTATATTAATATTTATGTGACAAAGTTTGTTTTGTATTCACAGATTACACATTCGTAGGACCAACACTGGCAATAACTTGCTGAAAGAAAACAAAATAAAGGAATAAGGAGCACACTGTCAGCTGCACGTACGACTCACGGTGCAAGACCCGGACACAAAAGGCAGACAGAATTTAACAGTTCCTGGCAGTGATGACGTCTGCGGACCCACAGGAGATACAGTTATAGGGGCAGTAGGGAACAGATGGAAGAATTAACCTCCGAAAGTCGACACAGGGATCAAATAATTTAATCGTTTTGGGGAAGAAGACAGAAATATTACAATATACAAGACCGGCAACGTACGTATAATGTGATAATGAGGCGCGTTCGCGTGACCATTGTTGCTGTGGAAAAGAAAGAATTAATAAATATTCTGAGTGTTTGTTTGTAGTCTTAGTCATGCGTCGTATTCTACTGTCACCTGTGGCCTGTCCGGCTGTACCATATGTTTCCACACTATCTCATAAACGGCGTGATTTTCGGAAAAAAGTTATTCGACATAAAATGTGTATTTTCATTTTCTCTGCACCTTTTGTCTGAAAATTTTCTCATTCTAAGAAGAACTCAGCGAGATATCATCATAAATGTACATAGCTCTTCACGTGAAGTGCCCGTTATTCTTGTCAGATTTTAATGAAACTTGAATTTTTCTAGACAGAGTTTAGCGAAATCCACGAATATCAAATTTCATGAAAATATGTCCAGTAGCAGCCGAGTTGTTACATGCGGACAGACGGTCGCACGGACGGACGGACAGACAGACGTGACGAAGCTGGTAGTCGCTTTTTGCATTTTTCCGAAGGCGCCTGATAAATGCAGGTTCTGACAGAACCGGATCAGTAAGTGGGGCAGTGCAACCCACTGTGAGGCACCTGCAAGTAACCACAGCTTACATCCTTCCATGACAGCGACGCTGATAACCAACCGCCAGCCCCTGCAGTAAGCACACCATGCACACTTCTGTGAATACCCTTTGCCCTGCATACACAGAACTACCAGACATAATATCACTTAAGTACTCCTTTTTTTCCTTCAAGCAGTTACCTTTTGAAGATAGGATGCGTAATGAGACTGCAGGTAGAGAACAGTGTTTTGTTTTATATTACTGCTCGAGGGAGGCACTCGGCAGGTTAACCTGTCCCTGAAGCGCAATCCATTTGCAGAAGTTCGCACAGTGAGAAATATTACGTAATTATTACAGCCGTTTGAAAGAACAGCGACCGCACTGAACAGGTCCGTAAGGTTCTTTTACTGCTTCTATGCTTCCAGTTACGATACCAAAAGCAATGTTCTGTTTTTTTTTTCCTCATATGGATTGTCCTGTTTGTTACAATCTGTACTGACCTGTGCAGAAACATTTACACGGCAGCCACTGTTTCTAACAGTGACCTATACGATATTTCTTTGGTCAAGCGTCTTGGGGCAGTAAAGTGACACAAAAAACTTAATAAGAACAAAACGAAGCAGTATTGTAAAGGTAAAGCAATCCCATTACAGGCCTGGACAGGCGCGGAGGGTTCCAGGAGGTTCAGGCTCCCAGATTTCAAGACGGTCGGAACATGAAGGTGTTATGATTATCAGCCCTAAGCACCAGCGGCCTACACCCCCCCCCCCCCCCCCGCAGGAAATATTCCTCCTGGTACTCATTTCAGTTAGAGGCTGAGTCGACCCTAGGGTCACAGTCCGGCCGGAAGGATTACGATAATGACACCATGGGGAGTCGAACCCGCGACCTTCCGGCTTGTAGCGACTCAACCGACTGCGCCACCGCGTGTCAGAAGCAGGATTCTATCAGGAGGAAATTGAAAATAATGCAAATGGAGTAACGAGAGAAAAAAAGTGACAAAATTAAGAACATCTGGAAGGAATGAATTATGAGAAGTACCAATAACATAGCTGTAAGAAGTGACTGAAGAGCACAGAGACCAGACAAAAGTAAAGCAGTAGAAGAAATAAGAAGCGGAAACAGAGACAACACGTGGGGCGAAGATCTACTAGTGAACTGGAAGAAAGACGCCCTCTACACCCAGTTACAAGGTCAGCTGGTTCCAGAGTGCTTTGGGTGGAGAAAAGCTACTACCTGCAACTCTGCAGGCGCTATATACCTTTGTGTTCGCCACCGCGACTACAAGCAGCAGCCTGAAGGTACAGAAGTGTGAGAGGGAGAGAAGGCGAGAGAATCCCGTCGCAGACGCGGCAGCCGGCAAAAGCACTCTCACATGTGATTACTCTCTTCACGGCCAGACAGCAATCTCTGCCCTTCACCGAGTTAGAGCCGAGCCCAGTCTTTAACATGCAGCAAAGACACGCCTGCAGCTGCGGCTGCCGGTCTAACGACGTTGCGCAAAACGTGCACCAACCGACAGAAGCACACGTCTCCACCGGGTCGACCGGCCTCCGAGGGCGCGCTACAACGCGTTAAGAACAACGGTTCTGAATTGCTCGCTGCGTCAGAGGCGCACCGTGCCCAGCTAGTGGCATTCGCTCAACCGAAGACGTTAATAATAATAATAATAATAATAATAATAATAATAATAATAATAATAATAATAGATCATAATCTGGGATAATGAAAAAGGAACATGTATGCTAATTGACGTAGCGATCCCGGGAGACAGAAATATGATAAAGAAAGATGCCGAGAAGATTCTAAAATATAAAGACCTTATAACAGAAATACGGCGCAGGTGGAATGTAAAAACAAAGGTGATGCCAGTTATAATAGGAGCAACTGGAACCATTTCAAAATCCTTCAGAAAATACTTGAGCAGCGTACCGGGAAAGCACGATATCAAGGAACTGCAGAAAACAGCTGCACTGGGCACAGCACACACACTGCGGGAAGTGCTAATGTAGAAGCACAAAAGGGTTTAATATTGCAGACAGCGCTATATGCACCATTAACAGTACGCGCGGAATAGCTGCGACACTGTGTGCCCTAGAAACGTGGTTTGTTTCAGGTATATAAGTGTGAATACCTTGTCTAAAGGGGATGACGATGATGATGATAGATACCGACACGATAGACAAATGGTGTACAAACCCACACACACACACACACACACACACACACACACACACACACACACACACACACACACACAAATCAGTATGTCGAACTGAAGATGTGACAGTGTTCTGGAATCAAGGAAGGCATACAGACAGAGAACTTACGGCAAATGAACCATATATAATAATTAAAAACAAAAAGACAAAACATGCATACTGACAGATGTGGCAACACCAGCGGACAGAAACATGCATACTGACAGATGTGGCAACATCAGCGGACAGAAACATGCATACTGACAGATGTGGCAACACCAGCGGACAGAAACATGCATACTGACAGATGTGGCAACAGCAGCGGACAGAAATGTCACGCAAAAGGAAGCATAAAACAAACTAAAATACAAGAATTTGACATTGTCCAATTTAACACAGTCCGTACCGTGTACGTGCGTATGTTACAATAACATAATATTGACACCAACTGGTACACAATGTTATTAACACAATATGCAGCCACTTTACATAAACCCGACACGTTTCGGTGCACCAGTACACCATCTTCAGGGGGAACATATTTAACACTTAAAAAGCACAAGAACAGTTGTTAAAACATTCCTCAAAAGGCATCATGTCGGGGTTCATCTAAAAGTGACCGCAAATTGTGTCTTAACACTGCGTACGAGTTGGTGCCAATATACATCACTGCAATAAAATACAAGAATTCACGTATAGAGAAGCAACGAATGGAAAACTTGAAATGTGTGATTAAACCGACAATAATTGGAGCTACCGGAAGAGTAACAGAAGTTTTAAAAAAAATTTGGAAGCCACACCAGGAAAACATTCAATATATTCACTACAGAAGGCAGCTGTACTTGGAACATCACACGTAATACGGGAAGTACTGCAGTCTGAAACTGGCGTGGTGCGGACCACCGCTGTTACAAGACGAGACGTACCAGGAAGAAACAGCCTCTGACAAGAGACAACATATTACTACTATCATCATCATCATCATCATCATCATCATCTGCAGAAAATGCCGACAGAAATCACAAACCATTCAACATACAGCCGGTACATGTGTACTTGCTCAAAGCGATTACAGCCACCGTCACAACCAACCACCAAACACTAACACTACTACCACTACACTATCCAACACTGCCCAGCAAGAGCTACACGTTATGCAGAGTTTATAATGGATCGATTCAGTTCGCCACCTCAGTCTTAGTTTGTTAGTCCTGGGCCTAAAGGATGGACAGAAGCAGACAACTACAAGTCACAAGTGCCCCCTAAATGTTTAAGAACTGTATTATTTCGAAATCTTTTACTTTTGTATTTTTAATCTCCTAGAATCCGGTGCGGTCACGTTCTGCGCTGAGAGTTATCGTGACCTCACAGAGGATCTAGGGGATTAGCTATACAGGGTGACAATGGAAACGCACCACCACGTCCACCAATCAAAATTCTGAAATTGGTAGTAAATCTGGTAATTATTTTGTGCTGTATGTACTAAGAGGTCAACTGACCAATCACTAACCGTGAAACTTATTTGAATTTGTCACGGGGAGGCGCCTAAGTTAACACAATAGTTTGCACAACTAGGCGAGGGAGAGCGGAATGAAAACATTTGGTGTTACATTACTGAGTTGTGAAGCACAGAGGTGACTTGGTTACTCAGCTACGGAGTTCTAGGAGAGAAGTTAGTCATTTAGTGTGAAGAATAATTCACATGCAGGATTAATTCCTGGTGTAAATTACTTCTTGTGAACGCTTGTTGTGACACCCACTGGATCACTCCATAAATCCTTCTCATGGACACTGCCAGTTATTTAAGGAAGCCAAAATAATTTTACCAGCTACCCTGAGATGACTTCCAATCCACCCTGGCTCACCAGGCCCTGTGTTAATAACAGAATCACGGGGTAGTTCTTCGGACGAAGAAGTCATTGGAAATTCATCGCACATTGACCGAAAGTAAAATCCGGTACAAATTCTTATACAAAATAATTCCATGAGTGACACTGACAATGGCAGAGAATGTACATAATTATTCTGAAAGCGTTTGAAATTATTTTAGTTGTTTTTGAGTTATAAGTCAGTTGTACCAGCAAAATGAAATTTGATTCTAATATCCTTAATTCCCTAATTTCAGATACTACATAAGCAGCTTTCAAAACTTTGACTGGTCATAATACAATATGATAATCCAACTAAAGTACCAACAATTCTACTCTAACATATTTAAAACACTGAAGATGAAGTGCACGTAGGTGTCGAAACGCTTATGTCGATTTCACAAACCGTAACAATATATGAAGATTGGTGGGTTAATTTCAGAACTTTTTCAGCCATAACGACAGCGTCAGCGACGGAAATGTTTAAAGTTTCCAACTATATTTTGCTCTTCAAAAACGATCGATTTCATGTCATTTAAATGTGAACCGTAAAAATATTCGCTTATCTCTAGACCTTATTCACCTTCACAGCATCGCAGGCAATGAATACTAGGATCAGAATAACGCCGACGGTTCCACATCACGTCGTCTTAAAGCATGTTAACGCAGGGCTATCGATACAGACAGGCCTGTATCCAGTGTCCAGCGATCGGCCACAAGTCCCAGGAGCTTGCAGCCGACAATCGGAGAGCTGTAGATATGGTCGACCGACCGCAACAGCCGAACAAAGTTGCACTGTGAAACGCCGTGGAAAAACGCTTCTCCTCCGTGTGGAATTCTCAAGGCACGCTGCCGCAATGCGTCAGGAATTTACTGTCGCAGCTAAAATTTAATGTACATTTTCACTCAGCTATTACTTTCTTCTTCCTTTCTGTAAGTTGTTAGTAATTCCTTCTTGTCTTACTTTATGAGACTTAAAAATGTAATTTTAACATACGTACATATATACACACACATACATATATACATTTGTAACACAAATGTCTTACGAAACTTAACGACCTGTACTCATCACCAAATATTATTCGGGTAATCAAATCGAGAAGACTGAGATGGGCGGGGCATGTAGCACGTATGGGGGAGGAGAGACGTGCATACCGGATTTTGGTGGGGAGACCCGAGGGAAGGCGACCACTTGGGAGACCCAGGCGTAGATGGGAGGATAATATTAAGATGGATATTCGGGAAGTGGGATGGGAGGACATGAACTGGATTGAGCTGGCTCAGGATAGGGACAGGTGGCGGGCTCTTGTGAATGCGGTAATGAACCTTCGGGTTCCATAAAATGCGGGGAATTTCTTGACTAGCTGAGAAACTGTTAGCTTCTCAAGAAGGCCTCTGCTCCATGGAGTTAGTTAGTTAGTTAGTTAGTTAGTTAGTTATGTCTTACGAAAGGAAATTTATGGAAAATATCAAGTTTTATAATTAACGTACCCACGTATACGGTTTTGGTTGGGAGACCTGAAGGAAGGAATAAATTTGGAAGACCTAGGTGCTGATGGGAAAATAATATTAAAACAGAAATTGTTGCACGACTGTGTGTAGTCTAGTACACAACTAACAACGTTTCAGAGAACCCTGCTGCATCCATCAACAGTACAGATGATAGTTCGGCACGTATATATCAGATTATGCAGCGTCATATCACATTCACTGACCTTAAAACCTCAAATCTCACTCACAAAATCTTGTAACTACGCCGAATAATTACAAAAATCATCAAATGTCTCTTGGTAAAGTGGGGCTGGAAATGAGATCTATGATATTTTACGATTTTACGCAGCGTAGAGCAGTAGTTTCTTACCGACGTTTCGGGACAACCTATCTGTCCCATCTTCAAGGGCCAAGCAGCCCTTGAAGATGGAACAGATAGGTTGTCCCGAAACGTCAGCAAGAACCTACAGCTCTAAGCTGCATAAAATCCCATAAGAGTACAGATCTCACTTAGACCGCGGCGGAAGACTGAAATCACGTACGCAAGTGGAACTGTCAGACTGTATTCCTCACGGAACATGAATCCCCTTTGACGTGTGTCAGTCTAAAATTCTGACGGCATAGTAAAACTTCATGTTAAGCTACTTTGTTAAATTTACGAACGAACTCCCAGTTAGCACGCTGTTAAAATAAAATTAAATACCTCCGCACATAACACGCAGACACCTCGCCACAGGACATTTACATTTCATACGTTGGTAGCTTCTCACTGATTCACTGGATGATTACACCTTGCTTCGCTTTCGATCCCCTTCAAATTAGCGCAAACCCGTTATAAAATAATAACAAAAGCAATCACTCACTATCAAAGTATCGGCTCGCCCTTATGCGTCCACACTGCTACTAGTTACCGCGAATTATTAACCTTTTAAAGCCTAGCGGTAACTTTACGCACCGCCAAGTTTAACATTAAAAAATTCTACGTGGTGCCCACATTGCGTTTATGTGTTTTGTACGGATCTCAGAACAAACAGCAACTCTTGCCTTATAAAACATTAAGAGACTGGTTTTTATAACCGAAGTGGAGAGTGTTTACAGCGCGGTACGCACTGAGTCCTTATATAAAACAGATACGTTTCGTCTTTAATGTCCCATCGCCTCATTGTAATCACAAATTACTGCAGCTAAACTACAACAAACGAAGTCTTTAGTCCCTGAAATTTGAACGGTTTCCAAACGTTCTGTTGAACCATATTCCCTCTCTTCCCTGGGGATAAGACACAATACTTTGCTAGGATTTAGGCTCCCGTCGCAGTGTAGACGGGACCGATATGTTGTCCCGAAACGTCTGTAAAAAACCAGTAAACAACGTCGCGAAACATCCCAGAAGAGAGAAAACGTTTATAAAATACCTGTTACACAAAGTAACTCCACTTACTAACAAAATATACTGTCAAACGTGTTTCACAGTATTTCATATCAGTACAGCCCATTTTGCTGTGCAAGACTTTAACTTCACAAAACGTAATTCTACACAGCCGTTAATATATACGGGTTTAATGGCTGTTGTAACTAAGGCTCTGAAATTTATCTAGCTATTCATTCGTAATATTCACTCTTTTATATAAATATTTCTTTTTTTATTAACCTGGGATGAAATTAACCCTTTAAAGACGAAGCGTATCTGTTTTATATAAGGACTCAGTGCGTACCGCGCTGTAAACACTCTCCGCTTCGGTTATAAAAACCAGTCTCTTAATGTTTTATAAGGCAAAAGTTGCTGTTTGTTCTGAGATCCGTACAAAACACATAAACGCAATGTGGGCACCACGTAGAATTTTTTAATGTTAAACCTGGTGGTATGTAAAGTTACAGCTAGGCTTTAAAAGGTTAAAAAGCAACAGAAGTCTTCATGAAATGCATACCGCTGTGAGTATACTATAAATGTAAACATAGCTAGGTGCCATCCTCACAACTTGTTTATTGGTTTATAAATGTAAACTGACTACATCTCATCCGATAAACCCAAAACATAGCGATCCCACTACAACCCCAGCTTCAATTCATGCACACTCAGAGCATCTTCTAAACCTCCAGTTACTGTATGCTGATATTAACTAAACTGACGGCCTCTTTTAAAATATTGATTTTTTACCTTTATAATTTACAACTCTGTATTTTACAAATTTAAATTTTATATATTTGTACCAATTAAGTTGTATGCACAAGAATTACTGTGACATGTAATGCCAAGTGAGATCTCACTGGCAAAAGTTTCTTCCTATTACATTTGTAATAAGGCCTGGTGATGATGACCACGTGGGTGGTTGAAACACGTAGCCAATTTTAACTTTTGAACCAATGAACAAGTTGTGAGGACGACATCTAACCGTGTTTACATTTAAGGTAACAGCAAATTTGAAACTGACGAAAAGACACATTCATGCCAAGTTCATTACATGTCACAGAACAAGACTTATCAGTATGCGGAGCAGTTTTACCGCCAAGTGTACGTATACCCGCACAATGGCAACACATCAAGCTTTGTAGAACTTCTCGGGTTTTCACGGGCTTGATGTGCAAACAATGATCGTCTTTTGGGCTTTCTGCCCCGTTTATGGGGAAGGGCGTCGGGCCTCCATCGTCTATAGGTTCAGGTGGGTGTTACGTGATGTAAAACCCCAAACTACACCCACCACTTGAAGCGAAGCGTTCATTCGGAAAGGCCAAGTTCTAGTACGTGCAGGTATCTTACCATTCTTTTCACTCGCTCCAGACACATTCCCCGAAATGTTACCGTAAGAAGGAAGGTTCAACACTTATGTTCATACTATCGTTTCCATATCTCGTTTTATTTAGTAAGGATAAGCAATTTTATTATTATGACATAATAAAAACGGAATTGTTAAGAGGATGAAAAGTTATCACTAAATGGATTTAATGATAGTTTTTCATCTTATATGTGTAAAATTCTTATTTGAGACTAGGATTTATGTATTTATGAATCTACCAGAACTAACAATCCTAAACTTATGTTGTAAATTAAAAAAAAAGATAAGTTTAGGATCGTTAGTTCTAGTAGATTCAATGGGCAAGAAGTATTCCTGTGACTTTTATGCGTAATTTGTTGTTGCCAGTGCGTGTTTCTGGTTTCTGTAAGATACGCCACAGACGATCCTTCACGCAGTCTGACGACACTGCGACACCGCACAACCTTGACAGCTGACTTAAGGTGAAATGATGGAATAAAATATTTGTGCCTCGCACTCCCATTGTATAATAACAAATATACTGAAGTTGCTTTTTACTCAAATTTTAAACATGCGTATCTGGAAAAATGCGATGCAAAAATATTAATAAAGTCTCAATTTATGCGCAAAATTTGAAATAATGTGAACCCATAACACTAAGCGGAGAGACAACGCGTCCTAGTTAGACGTCTGTTGCATCTTCTGTTCTTTTCATGCCGTCGAAATATGAGTTTTCCAATTTTTTTAGGTTATGCATTACAGTAATTAATAAAACTGCGATCAAAATTAACTTTTACTGAGGAGATCTGCGCTCTTCTGGGCGCAGAGTGGTAATTCTGTAACGACGTCCGGAGAGAATCAATAACTTTGACTTCTTGACCTTGAAAATTGGACTGATAGATTGTCCCGAAACGTCGGTACAGAATTACCACTCTACGCTGCGTTATATCCCAGAACAGCGCACATCTCATCTACATCGCGGCGGAAGCCTGAAGGCACGCATAAGTTTTATTTATTTACAGTGTGCTTAATAAACAACGCGTAAAAGCAAAAATGCGCTAAATGTTTGTAGATTTATGCCCTTCAAGAACGCATCCCCCCTAGTTTACATTTATTCCTATGCAAAAATTAGTCTTGAATTACGCGAGGTCTTCGGGAGCGAGTCCCTACCACTAAATGCGACGAGACCACATTGACATTGTACATAAGACACGGCGTTATTTGCGGTGCATCAGCTGCAACGCCATTTCGCAGTTGCATACCGTACCCAGCATTCTCTTCGTCTTGACTATCAGCTTTACGCACCTGTATCAATGACGTAACGATGACGCAAAGCGACGCAACACAGTATTTCACAATGAGTGACCAACGGACCTTGGACACGCTGTCATGATCAAGTGAAAAGCACAGCACGAACAAAAGCCTGTTTGCTTCATCTCCCGCAAGGCCGCTGTTTGTGCATATTTTCCAGCTATCTGATCCGTGCGCCATAGCCCTTACGCAAGACTATTGATTCTAGCCTTCTGTGTTTATTCGTTGTTTGTTGAGGTTCGTTATACATTGCAGTGCATATCGTCAAAGGTAGCTTCGATCCGGACGGACAGACGGATTTATCAGTAAGCCACCCACACGTCGATTACTTGCAGCAGTAAAAGAACCTACAATCCACCAAGCACCCACCTAGCTGTCCATCCGTCCATCGATCAATGTCTATTTAGGTTCCACGACGTCTAAATAACACTACGCATTCCGACTGACACAACTTGTATTTGTTATTATTTTCTCAAATACTACATGTTTCGATCAAGCCGATCATCATCCAGGTGTTTGTTTATATAAAAACTTGAAGTTCAAGGTAAAAATGTAAAATATAAATTTAATTGTCATTTTAGTACTTAATTAGAAACTAACATCCTAAAACTTTCAAAATTTTAAATTTTAAATTATACACCGTACCGGTTATGTTAAATCATGCACCACCCAGAATTACAAGTCGATTGTAATTTATATTTATACAATTTGCGAGATCTCGCAAAATTTTACACTTTTACCTTGAGTCTTAAGTTTTTGTACGAACAAACACCTGATGATGATCGGCTTGCTCGAAACATGTAGCGTTTGAAAATATAATAACAAATACGGGTTGTTTCAGACGGAATACTTAGTGTTATTTATGTACGTCTATATACACAGCGGGATGGATAGCGTCATATTGTTATGGTTGTTACTGTTACCGACACTGTTAGTGTTATTTAAATTCTAAAAGGTTTTGACGATGGTGTATAATATTGTGTGGTGATGGGTTTACGGACTTTATCCATCGTCCGAAGGGTAAAATATTAAAATATTAAAAAATTAAAATCACAACGTTTCGGAAGCTGGCTCTACTTCCGTCCTCAGGTGAATGGAGGGGGAGAAGAGAAGAACAACTACTCTGTTGGGACCCTTACTGGACAGTGATGGACGCTAGCCCTGTCTAAGGGGCCCAACTGAGTAGGTGTTCTTCTGTTCTCCCCCTCCGTTCACCTGAGGACGGAAGCAGAGCCAGCTTCCGAAACGTTGTGATTTTAATTTTTTAATATTTTAATATTTTACCCTTCGGACGATGGATAAAGTCCGTAAACCCATCACCACACAATATTATACACCATCGTCAAAACCTTTTAGAATTTAAATAACACTAACAGTGTCGGTAACAGTAACAACCATAACAATATGACGCTATCCATCCCGCTGTGTATATAGACGTACATAAATAACACTAAGTATTCCGTCTGAAACAACCCGTATTTGTTANAAAAATTAAAATCACAACGTTTCGGAAGCTGGCTCTACTTCCGTCCTCAGGTGAATGGAGGGGGAGAAGAGAAGAACAACCATTCTGTTGGGACCCTTACTGGACAGTGATGGACGCTAGCCCTGTCTAAGGGGCCCAACTGAGTAGGTGTTCTTCTGTTCTCCCCCTCCGTTCACCTGAGGACGGAAGCAGAGCCAGCTTCCGAAACGTTGTGATTTTAATTTTTCAATATTTTCAATATTTTACTCTTCGGACATGGATAAAGTCCATAAAACCGTCACCACATACTGTTAATGTTACTGCTGTCAAACTCGGAAGCCGGTGACAAGAATTCCATGAAAATATAAGTTTACACGAATAATAATCTCGTATCAATGTCGCGTGTGTTACAGTTACTAACCAACTCTAAGACTTTATACGCACACAGTAAAATTGCACCGTGTTACAAGGTACTCGACATTTTCATGCATTTTTGTTAAGCGACACGAATCCCCTTTACGCGTGCGAGTTATATCATCATCACTGCCAACAGTACCCATGGGTGCATCTATCTTCCTACACGACGGCGTCTTGAAAAGGTTTGTAACTACCTGCCTGCATTAGTGTTAACGTGTTGGGTCATCATTGCCGCACACACAAAAGCAAATTACAGTAACTGTAGGCATGTTGTCACAATCGATAATTACAAACGAATATATAAAATGTATGATTTTTATTAATCAACAGGCCGGTCCCGGTGGCTGCGCGGTCTAAGGCGTGGGCCTGCGGCCGCTTGCTTGCTGGGATTGCGGGTTCGAATCCCGCCGCAGGCATGGATGTCTGTCTCTTGTGAGTGTTGTGTGTTGTCAGGTATAGGTTTCTGCGACAGGCTGATCACTCATCTAGAGGAGTCCTACCGAGTGTGGTGTGTGTCTGAGTGTGATCGTGAAGCCTCGATAATGAGGAGGCCCTGGCCCACCGGGGCTGTTGCGCCATGGAAAGAAAGAAAATGCCTGCGGCCGTACTGTCTGAGGTTAGTTCTGCAGCCGCTTGATTGTTGGGATAGCGGGTTCGAATCCCGCTGACGTCATGGGGGTTCGGCTTATGTGTTTGTCGTGTAGGAAGCGGTCTCTTCGACGAGCTGATCACTGGCTCAGAGGAGTCCTATCGTGCGTGCGTGTGCGTGTGTGTGTGTCTAATTGTGTGTGATCTAGAAACCTCAATAATGATGTTGCCTAGGCCCGAGCTCGACTCTTGTGTCACAGAAGAAAAACAATATATAGCAAAACTGACTAATCTTACCGCTGGTTTTTCTTACAGCAATGATTAAACAGCTTGCTGTTTTAAAAACATAGTGTAATACACTTTCTGCTATTTGCTGTCAAGTCACACCTAGAACATTAAAAGAAAAAGACTGCAAGGCAAGATACAAGCGGCAGGCATAGGTAGTTTTGCTCTGCGTAACAGTCTGGTAACCAAATGTAGGAATAATCTCATAGGTCGAACAAATATTATACTTCAGATAAACTGGAATACTGTAGAAGGAACTGCTGCAGGATTTCTGTTCCTGCATATTGCCAAAGGTATTAACATAAGCCACGAAATGCCTCTCAGGGCATCTGGTCTACCTTGGAGTTTCGAACTACGCACAACCCTTGTTTTACGCCTTTCTCTTTAATGCCCTTTGTCAATTTACACCACAACTCAATTCACACCTCTCATTTACGGTTTAACGCCTTTTGCTGGCTCTGTTCTATTACGCTAACCCCTTGTTTCTGATGGGCATATCATTTTTTATTTACCCGTTTCTATTTACGCCCACATTTACAGTAACGCAACTAGGACGTAAGCGGACCCCAACTGCCGCGCGGTCTAAGGCGTAAGTCTGCGGCCGAGCGCTTGCTGGAATTGTGGGTTCGAATCCCACCGGGGGCATGGACTTTTTTGTCTTGTACAGTGTGTGTGTTGTCAGGTAGAGGTCTCTGCGACGGGCCGATCCCTCGTCCAGAGGAGTCCTACCGACTGTGGTGTGTGTTTGAGTGTGATCAAGTGAAAATAAAAACCCTCTACACCTCCTGTTAACAAGCAGGTAGAAGAGGGAAGGACTACGAAACGAAACGAAACTAGGATGTAAACCAAGGCTGGGTTTAATTACCTCCCGAAACGCCACGTCTGCCCTAGCCATACCGCTGCATACGCAGGTAACTAGCACTTTGCCATAGCCAACTCTAAATGTCTACCTGGTATGGTGTGGACAAAAGTTACATTTTTTCATTAACAATCAGTCGAAACTCACCGGCAACATATTTTGAATCCCGTCACACCGACACTGTGCTCATTGACTAAGGCTACAATAACGTCAATTTGACATTTCACTTGTTTGTACAAATTTAAAGATATACGTAGTCTGTTGTAAATAAAAAATTAAAATTGTCATGTGCATGCTGTATATGTATAGAGATAACGCATACAAAACGGCGTATGTCATTTGAACTAATTAGTTATAACTAATATGACTGTAAATATTGCGTTGAACATTTCACTACATCAAGTATAATAACACCTACTATTCCAAAAACCATACAGTCGTACTAAATTAAACAACGTACGGGAAATGCTCACACTTTTTCGAGATGGAAAATGACCAAAAATTCTGCGTCCTTAAATTTAAACATTATGCAACCAAACCCCGATACAGCGCCGCTGTATACTCACTGCAATGTGTGGCCGTCTCTCAAGAGTGGGGGGTAAATCGAAACATTGTATAATAGGGAATTTCTGTTAACAGACTTGTATGGGCGCAAAGTGAGGGTGCTACTATAACGGGGTTTGACTCTACTTCCAAGATTGCGGCACGCGGTGGCGCAGCTGGTTAAGGCACTGCGCTGCAAGCCGGAAGGTCGCAAGTTGGATTCTCGGTGCGGTCACTGACGTAATCCTTCCAGTCGCATTATGGCCCTGGAGTCGACTTAACTTCTAACATAAATAAGCACTAAGGATATTTCCTGGGGGGGTAAAGGCGGCCGGTGCGTAGGGCTGACCTTACAACCTTCATGTGCCGAATGTCTAGAAATTCTGGAAGTCTCAAACTCGTGCAGCCCTACGGGCGCGTCCAGGCCTGTACTGGGACAGTTTTATCTTTGCTTTACCTTTAGAAGGTTTGATTCATTCAGTACGTACGCTGCCTTAAAACAGGTCCACCGCCTCTTCCAAAGCAAGTTCTCCCACTGTGCGATCTAGTGCTTCCTCTTTCAATTTCCAATGCCCTCTCATTTCCTTACGCTCATCCAATAGCTGCTTACGTCGTCTTCCCGTTATTTCTATCCTTCCATCTAACTTTCCTTCAATCACGTGATTTCGAAGGCAGTTTCTATGCAATATGTGACCAATCCATTTAGCCTTTGTTCTTTTTATTGTGTGCATTATATTGTTCTTCTTGAACAGATCATTGAAAGACGACGCCCACGTGCGAACTTAAGTAACACGTCTTACAAAACTTATCTCACACCTCCATCGGCCATAGCGCAAAATATAACCAGATTTGTCATTTCCCAGAGAATGCAATGTTAAATATTCAACATTAGGAAATGGACTTCCAAGACACTTGCCCTTCATATGCGTTATAAATGTGAGTTATGAATTATTGAGTTCCTGTCGTTGGGGCGTAGCGAACAAAGCGCAATCAATAGGTGCAGCGGGCTTGGTCGACTCATTAGCATTGCTGGTACAAGACGAGAATGTCTTGCTGCGGAAGGCCTGTCAGGCGGAGCGGTACAAGCAGGGTTAGTGTGATGATTGGCACTACTGCTTCCTAGCTAAGAGACTCACGCTTCGATTCTTAAGCGGGAAAGCAGCTGTTCCAGTGTCTTGTGCTTCCCTCAGTCCTTCACACAAAATGGTAGAACAGCCACAACTGTCACTGACCACACCCTGTATAACGTAACGGACATTACTATTCTCTTATGTCTTACTAACTAACTAACTAACTAACTAACTAACTAACTAACTAACTAACTAACTAACTCCATGGAGCAGACGCCTTCTTGAGAAGCTAACAGTTTCTAAGCTAGTCACGAAATTCCCCGCATTTTATGGAACCCGGAGGTTCATTACCGCATTCACAACAGCCCGCCACCTGCCCCTATCCTGAGCCAGCTCAATCCATTCCATGCCCCCATACTTCTTGAAGATCAATTTTAATATTATCCTCCCATCTACGCCTGACTGTCCCTAGTGGTTGCCTTCCCTCAGGTCTCCCCACCAAAATCCTGTATGCACCTCTTTTTTCCCTTATACGTGCTACATGCCCCGCCCATCTAATTGTTTTCGATTTGAGTACCCGAATAATATTTGGTGATGAGTAGAGGCCTTACGTTTTACTAGATTTTATATCGAGTAAAATGTAAGTCTTACTCGATATAAAATTTATGCAACTAATAAGATAATCGTTGGATGACAAAACACAGAGTGTCCCACATAAAGTGTGCCAAACTACAGAATGTTATTATACGAATCAACATTTTAATCAATGTATCCAATTTATTGTACCAACCAAATGCACATTACTGGTTACATATGACTGTTCAACACGTAGCTCCGACATGTTTCGGTACAAGCGTGCCATCTTCAGGGTGCGCAATATGTCAGGCTTAACACCAACTGCCAGTGATAACCTATCATTTGCAAGGTTCCACAGTCGGCAGTAGCCCCCCTTGCTGATGTCATTTGTGTATACAAGATACAAGTTGTACTGCTTTAAAATACTGCGGTTCAAATGTGATTAAAACATTTCTTACATAATATGTATGATCTATACAAATTAAAATTATTGTTGTGACTGGTACTGGAAACTTCCAGTTTGTGGCATTATATGTTCAGGTCTCTAATGCGTGCCTCAATCCAGGGTAGATCGGGTCCCTGTGTTTATGCTGTGTCAGCAGATTTTAATACGAGTATCAGAAATCAATCCCACTAAAATCCTCCCAGCGGGAGCCGAGAGGATACATGCGGATAAACCTACCGACCGACCGACAGGCAGGCAGGCAGGCAGGCAGACCGACAGACAGACAGACAGGCAGAGAGACAGACAGACAGACAGACCGACAGACAGACAGGCAGGCAGGCAGACCGACCGACAGACAGGCAGGCAGGCAGACCGACCGACAGACAGGCAGGCAAACAGACAGACAGACCGACAGGCAGGCAGGCAGGCAGGCAGACCGACCGACCGACCGACAGGCAGGCAGGCAAACAGACAGACAGACAGACAGACAGGCAGACAGACAAGCAGACAGACAGGCAGGCAGACCGACCGACAGACAGACAGACAGGCACAGAACTGACGAAGCCAATACGCGTTTTTGCGAAAATGCGAACGCGCCAAGGAACTTCCAGAACCTTTTCCAAGGAAATGCCTATGTACGTCACGGTAGGACTTTTAGACAAAATTTGGCACCTGCGAGGATTCGAAATGCTCACTCCCGCAAACAGGACAGCCGTCTTCTGCGATATGACACTGCACTGTACGGTAGAAATTTACCGACGTTTCGGAACATGCTGTGTCCATTCTTCTACACTGGAGAGAGAGAGAGAGAGAATGTTCCTACGAAACATAAGTAAATTTATAGCAGACTACACGGCGTCACATGGCACAAGACGGTAAGCTTCGTGTTCACTGCTGTGAGAACCGGTAATCTCGCAGGTCAAATGTGTTTAACGGTGTACCAACCTGCTGTGCAACGCAAACTCATCCGCAGCCATTAATTAATTTAGAACTCTCCAGGATAATGCCACGTCACAAAAAGATCTGTTACATGTATTATTTACAGCAGTTGCACGATCTGACGAGGGTCATAAACGACCTCGGGGAGAGTTCGCTGCTCTTAGCACAAACTCGTACGTACCATCAGTTACTGCTTCTTTGCAGCAACTTGATGCCTGCATGCCGAGACGCCGTTAGCTGTCACCCTTGGCAGTGCAGACTAATTAAAAGTTTTTCTGTTTCCTGGAAAATTCGAAGCAGTATCTCAAATTAGGCCAAGAAATTTTTTTTTTTTACATTTTCCATTTAAAGACGTTGAACGTCAGTACCGCCCCCTATAAACTTCTGAGTTAAATATAATGGGAAAGTGAACTTCGGCATGAAAATCTTATGGAAAAAATTGAAAACTGCGTACAGCTTGCCTACACACTAAAATAAGCTACGTTTGTACAATAAAAATGTAATGAGACTTCAAAGCCTAGTGGTTATTCTATATACCACTAACTTTAACATTAAAAATTCTACTTTCTGCCTACAGATTCCACTTGCGTGTGCTGTGTGTTTCCCAAAACAAACAGCGAATATTTTCCTCCACACAGAAATAACTGACTGGTTTACATAATCGAGACGGAGTGTCTACTGCGCGGTACGATCTGAATCTTGAACTATAATTCTTGTTATATTATTCTTTAAATGGATAAAATTTATTAAATATACGCAATTATAATGCCATGAAAATGGATTTTAGCCTAAAAAGGAAGTCCAATAGTTCATAAGAAACAAAGACAGAAGCAATCTTCACGCCCTTGCCTCCTTTACAGCATGGAAAACATATTAATAATAAAATCCCGCTACTTTAAATGACGCCAAACCACTTTCTAAAGAGAGCTCCACTACAACGCACATTATGTCACAGCTGTCTTTAATAAGTTACCCAAACTCGCGTTCCAGTGGTTGTCATTCCTGATTTATATTCCGCAGGTTCTGGGTTCAAATTTTAATCGTGAGACCGACATTCCTGACAGGTACATCGTTAAGGCCGGGACAGCACCCGTTATTACGTCACGCCTGCTTCATTCCATACACTTGCCAATTCACTACTCACAATCTATCTATTATTCGACGTCATACATCCTCAGCTACTGACAGTGTTGTCAAACAACGTAACAAACAAACTGATACGTAATAATCAAGGACCAACAAATTCATATAATGTGCAAGGTCTAATATGCAATCTTTTGAGATGGGTAAGTAATATTTTACCTACAAGTCTAACAGAAAATAAAAAAAGCCGATGTCACTGCTGGTATTAACGCGACTAACCAACTCCATGAAGCACGAGAAACAAAACCTCCTATGATACTCAAAAAACGCCCCCCACTCTTCATTATCCTGTGCCAGATGAACCCAATCCGCACCTTCTCATCCTGCTTCCTTAAGATCCACGTCAATATTACCCTACCATCTACGCCTAGTTCTTCCAACTGGTCTCTTTCGTTCAGGTTTCTCCACCAAAATCCTGTGTATTTCTCTTATCCCCCATATGCATCACATGCCCCGCCGATCTCATCCTACTTGATTGGAGCGCCCTAATGCTGTTTGCTGAGAAGTACGTATCATGTAGCTTTTCATCAGAATATTTTCTCCAGCCTCACGTTACTTCCGCCCTCTTACAAACCGGCTACAGTTTTGTACTACCGCCATATATTTATATGTACACAGTCATTCACAATCCGTACATTGATTTTTTTCGATTTGAACTGACACATGCTTTTCATAACAGAAACAAAATTAGTCTTCGTAAATTAACCCTTTAAAGACGAAGCGCTGTTTTATATAAGGACTCAGTGCGTACCGCGCTGTAAACACTCTCCATTTCGGTTATAAAAACCAGTCTCTTAATGTTTTATAAGGCAAAAGTTGCTGTTTGTTCTGAGATCCGTACAAAACACATAAACGCAATGTGGGCACCACGTAGAATTTTTTAATGTTAAACCTGGTGCTACGCAAAGTTACCGCTAGGCTTTGAAAGGTTAAACAGCCCTCTTTGTTTAAACTCTGCTATAAAATAATATCGCATACACAACATTTCTCCCTTTTTTGTGAGACGACAATCATGTCCTTTAAACACAATACCTGTTAAGTTTATTTTTAATATATTTGCATATAACTGGGAATAACTTATACTTACACAGTTTATATCACACACCTATACGAGTAATTATTATTATTATTATTTTTAATGTTGTTGTTGCTGTCGTTGAGCACAGTCTTTGTTTCCTTAGCGGTGCCTCTCTACTAACCCCAGGCTGTGAGGGTAGTTGCCCCCTCTCCACTAAGTACAAGTATTACTTACAAATTCTTAACTCTATTCAATCGTTTTTATTTAACTTTGTCTAAGGATCTACCTGGATTTATGACCGATGCTTTATTAGCACACCATAATATTTTCTTGCAAGCTACCTCCTGCTTCACATTCAGCCATTTTTTATTTCAAAATTCCGTTCTCCATTTCACTGTTTCAGATAATCTCAGCCACGTATGTTTCACTCCCTGTCCACCTTAACATAACGTGCATAATCCTGTACGTGTTTGGCTGCAGTTCCTCTCAATTTCGACACTCCCGCTAACAATCACGCCACATTACTTTCGTCCCCAGTACAGCAGCATATATAGAAAGTACACAGCAAATGAAGTGTACGTCTCGATGCAGTGCTAACCTAATTAACCCTTCTCCCACTGTTTTGCTGCAGTTTTTAGCCCTTCTGTAACTAAATCCATGTAGCAGAGGCCTTCTTGAGAAGCTAACAGTTTCTAAGCTAGTCAAGAAATTCCCCGCATTTTATGGAACCCGGAGGTTCATTACCGCATTCACAAGAGCCTGCCACCTGTCCCTATCCTGAGCCAGCTCAATCCAGTCCATGCCCCCATCCCACTTCTTGAAGATCCGTTATAATATTATCCTCCCATTGCCCTTCTGTACCATTCCATGTTTTTTAACGTTCCACATACTCCACTTATATTACACTCTTGCCAGTTGCACGGGTGTGAAACTGGGCCTTTCATGATCAAGTTACTTGCTAAACGTTACTTTTAATTCACACAAAAAAGCGATATTTCTTACGTGCCACTAAGAACGCTGTATGTCCCTCTAGCAATTGCAATTCTCACAATGCCTGTTGCAGACACAAGAGTATGATTAATTCGTAGCGGAAGGCATATCCTATTTGGCGCGCAGAGATCCAGTACAGTGTTCCTCCATTTATCAATCAAGGAATTTCTCTGAGGCAGGACTCTTCAACCCATTTCGCCACAGAGGCACATTGGCCATGCTGTCATGCAGCAAAGTTGTTACGCAAGGCTTTTTTTAAGTAAATTTACTGTCTGACGACTAGTCACTCCGATATGGGCGCATTTTTGTCTTTCGGCAGACAGTAGGTATTTATCTGTTTCAGTTGACAGTACACATTTTTTTGTTTCAGTTGACAGTAGACAGTTTTTTGTTTCAGTTGACAGTAGACAGTTTTTTGTTTCAGTTGACAGCACACATTTCTCTGTTTCAGCTGGCAGTATGGATTTATGTTTTGACAGCAGACACTTGTCTCTTTCAGTTAACAGCAGGCACTTTCGTGTTTCAGTTGACAGCAGAAATTACTGTTTCAGTTAATAGCATAAATTTCCCTTTTTCAATTGATCGCACACGGTAGCTCAGTTGGTTGAGGCACTGCGCTACAAGCCGGCAGGTCGCGGGTTCGATTTCCGATGTGGTCATTGGAATTTTTCATTGACATAATCCTTCCGGCCGCACTATGGCCCTGGGGTCGACTCAGCCTCTAACAGAAATGAGTACCAGGAATATTTCCTGGGGACGTAAAGGCGGCCGGTGCGTAGGGCTGACAACCTTACCACCTTCATGTGCCGACTGTCTAGAAATCTGGGAGCCTCGACCTCCTGGAACCTTCAGGGCCTGCCCAGGCGTGTAACAGGATTGCTTCACCTCACCTACTGTCACAAGAAACACTGCAGGTACCGTTCCCCCGAGTTCCGAATAGAACGCTCACATTCCATCACTCACCATTTGCACTCTCCTGTCGAATTGTCAAGGTGAACAGGACAGAGTATATTGTCAACATACGGTCAACAACACAGCAGCTTTGCTTCAGTCACGACACCGTGTCCTAGGCCGAGATCGGGTCACATGACCCCTTAAGTACAAGTCACAACCGTTACCTCACGACATAATTCGCTCGATAGACACCAAATAAGATGGTTCATTACGGATTCATGTGCTCCACATATAAACCACTCTCGTGTAGAGGGAAAATTTCAGCAATAAATATAAAATTCTGTTTCGCAAGTATTCAACGGGGCAGTACTTCATTCTATCTCACCACTTTGCAGGCCTATAAAAACTTCCAAGTCAGAAGTTATAAAAGCAGCAAACGATCGATATAGTGATAACTGAAACGGAAAACCGAAGTGTTGCGACGTGCTGCGCCAGTGAAACTTCGCCTGCCACAACACTCATGTAAGTCAAACTTGATTTAAATACGAAGATACGTGAGAATTGACGTTCCAAACTGCGTATTTTCTTTCCACGAAATCTAACAGAAAATATATTTAAGCATCCAGTCGCATGTATTTTCTCCGTCAACTTTTCATAACATTTCGATAAAATTTGATGTTTTTTTCAGCTCTTTGAATCTCCGAAGATATTTAATTTTGATTTCTTTCTCTTCGACACAAACAAGCCTTAGTTTACGTAAAGGAGTTCGTAACTGAAAATTATAGCGTGACATAAAGTACATAACGCACTGGCACATGCTAAGGTACATGTGAAATATTTTTCAATGTTGTGAACACCGAAAGAAATGAAAGGAAAAAATATTTTCTGATAACGCTGAGTCTAATACCTGTAGCAGTGTTAGTCTTGTGTCAGTAGATTTATCTCTGGAACAAATGAAGATAAAGACCAGTGAGGGATACAAAATAGTAAAAATCGCCTTGAAAAAAATAACCGGCTCTATTTCATGTTGTTATCGTTGCTCGAATAGAAGCTAACATTAGGCAATAAAGTCTCAGCCGAAACCATATATTTGTATAAAAAAAGAGCAAGGCGACGGATGACTTATATGAAACAAAAAGTTCTTTAACTGAAATTATCGTTTTTTTTTTTCTTTGTAACCCATATGTCAAGTAAAACTCCTCTTTCTACAGAACACGGCTTATAACCTTCTTAAACATTGTCCTGTAGGAAGTCGTTTGTTAAATGACACTTTTTTCGCGGTCGCGGATCTACGTCGGTTTAAACAGATTTGAGTAAGGGGGCAGGGCTCGATTATCAGAGTTTCCTCTCAGGAGGTTCGCCGTCTGTGGCAACTTAAAGCTACTCTTAAGACTGATGAATGCTAATGTGCTGAAAAATGCACGACTGATGCAGGCTACAGAAAGTTTCAGGGCGCAGTGTACACACCATCTTACACAATTTATCACTTACACAGTATAAGCCCGAGTCATAACTACCAAAAACTTCTACTTGTTTCCAGTTACAGCTATACACCATTTCAATTTCTTATGTCCCATTTTTTATCATAATCTGTACTTACATTTAGCATCAGAACGGGAGCAAATTCCTCAACCAGAGACTTACCTGAAAAGAAATAAACATATAACAAATATGAAAATGCTGAAAAGCAGAAACAGAGACAAAACTAATGCTTAGTGTTCTGTTGTTTACGCCTTCATGTGTTTACATGCTCGAAAACCAGTAAGCTTAATTGAAACGAAAAATAAACAGATATCAATGGGCCAGTTACTAAAATTTTATCAACAGTCTCCATCAACGGAGGATCAGGCCGTGAGGCGTCTTCCGGTGTAAAATTTAGTTTTAATCATCACCATCCTGCATGGTTACAGGCTTGCACGATTTGTATGTCTATACTTGCGTCTATACGCCACAGGCCTACTATAACTTGTTATTTTCCACTCTTCACATGTCATTTCCAATTAACTCTGCAATTTTGTACACATTATATTTTAAAATCGATTGCAACTTCAGTCCTTACAAAAATGCCCTTATTTCCTTGTGACCTAACTGACCGTGCAGTTCAGTTATGCTATTTTAATGCGAGCCAGTTCATTGTGCTCTACGTTTCATTTTGCATTTGCATCATTCTAATTAAATGCTTATATTTCGTTCTGTTATACATCTGATGTATATATTCTCCTGTAAACTGATTTGCTAATATGCAAGGTTTCGCTTCCACAAACCAACACAGTTATTTGCAACATTATTGAATGTCTAGTCAGTTTTTGTACTAATGAAAGGTTAGTTAGGTGGCTACCGCACCACATGCTTACATATACTGAGAGCCAGGCAGTTACTCACATCGAATTCTTGCAGCATGTTATTACTGACGCGAAATGTGTTCCTCATAAAAGTGTGCGTCTTTAAGAAATTGCCCTTGTTTCTACAGTCTTCGAACTTTATTTGTATTGTTTCCTGCACTTAACATTCATTTTTGAAACAATGTATCTTTTGCACTACACGAAAGGCGTAGTGGCCAAATCCAAAGCCTCCATCTACAGAACACAATATAACACGGGCATATGAACATCTGGGAAGGCACTAAAAATGTTTGCCCTTCCTCGTTATATTTGTTTCATAAACGGATGAAATACATAGCATATCCAGTAAAAACTGCCGAAATCATAATGCGATACCAAAAATGTAGACTACACTTTAAATTATGTGTACTTTACAGTTATTTCTGTCATAGCTCAGTCAGTATAGGGACTAGGCTACTGGCTGGACGATTCGGATTTCCAATACCGGCAGGAGCTATATCAGTCCCAACACAACGTTGCGTTGGGACTGATGCTGATTGTACCTATTCACATCGCGGGCACATAACGGCATGTGACACGTAAAAAATACAAAACTGGAAACAGATTTTCAAGTAAATAGAACCATATTTTGGAATAATCATCACATTACGGGTACAATCGATTATTTAAATTTTCTGTCAGAATAAACACAACTTATTACATGCACTATTTATTTGCACTACAACGTGTTTCGGCCGCGTACGCCGGTCATCATTAGGTAGATATCACACATAAAATGAAAAATATCTTTTTCATTTTATGATCTTGGAACTTCTACTTGGTGATGACCGGCGCACGCGGCCGAAACATGTTCTACAGAAAATAAACAGCGCGTGTAAAAAATGTTGTGTTTAATGCGACAAAAATTTAAATAATCAAGTAAAACCATTCTACCGTAAGATGACAGCAAGTGTTTTAAAGTTCAAGGCACAGCACCCCATTTAAAGTCGGAGATGCGAACAGGTGTAACTGTAGTCATTAGGCCCCAGCATGGCACTAATGATAGACACACATGAGAACGTACAATTTTATATCAATCGAACATGACCCGCAACTTTACTGCGCTAGAAATGAGAACGAGCAGGCAGCGTTCGGTCACACCGTACTCGATTTGAATTGCTGCTTTTGTTTCGAAAACCTACGAGAACTCAATATTGGTTGAAAGTTTCTCACTTTTATCTCGGCCAAACCTAATGAACCGTTAAAACGGGAGGGACGACAGGAATTTTTAGCGAAGGCGTATTATTGAATTTATCATGACGACGCCAGCGGAGGGACGTCGGAACGCGTCTACAATCGGTCGATAGCCGTGACTCATTCAAATAAGTTCCCCCATGAAGCTTATTTCAGCTCATGACTTGCCTTCATTCACTCTACCTGGCCTTTATTTCCGGTTATCAGAATTCTCTTTTAAACTAGAAGAAATGTTATTCATTCTCCAGTTCGTGTTTTTCACTTCACTTCCATTGCGGAAGTGTACTAATAATAATTCTTCATTGTCATTTCTAACTCCGTACTGCGGCCCCTACAGACTTACACCGTCATCAGTACAATAATGACAATTCATGAAAACTATCGCAGTCAACGTGCACTGACGCCAAACGTCTACTTAGAAAATACATAAATTTGTCCATTACAATATAGGCGCCAATATAATCGTACAGAAACAACTCGGAAAATGTACAAAACGGAATAAAAACATTAATAAGATTTCAGACATGCGTGACTCCAGGCTTCCGCCGCGACGTAGATGAGACCTGGTCTCTTCTGGGACAATGCGCTGTGTTGAGTGGTAGTTCTGTACCGACGTTTCGGGATAACCTATCGGTTCCATCTTCAACTGTCAAGGAGTCCAAGATGAAAGCACTAAATTGAGGTAAATGGTTAACTTCACGCGCCGGCCGCTTTGCACCTCTGGGAAAGAACCGGTGGTGCCCATTTAATAGAAAGCTGGATGGAGCTCAGAGGCAGTGAGGGCATTCTGAAGAAGACAGCAAGTCTCTTACCCCTTCAGGGAATCGAACTACGGACCGTCCAGCCCGTAGCACAACAGCTATGCCGACCGAGTCACTGTAGCTCTGATAAAACTGCTCTGTGAAACGTGAATGTGACGTACAGTCTCGGAGTAAAGATCCGAGCTCCGTGCAACAGCGTCTGTTTCTCTGTGCCGATGCTAGAGTATGTACCGACCGTTTTCTCTCTCTTATCCTGACGTATGACTGTATTTAACACGGCGTCACTGGAACATAATAACAAAAATCTGTAGACGAATGGCTTGCGACCACTCTTCCCCACATCTTTTTATTTTCCGTGATGCACTGAAGGCAGCCTTTCTAGTTGAGACAGTTTCATGAAGCAGTCTGCTAAATTATCACCCATATTTCAGCAGCAAGCATTAGGAACAAAAGGAGAACTTCGGCCAGCTTCAGCTAACTTCTCCTATTTTACTGGCGAGTGCTACTTGCAATATAATGCACACGTACGTACAGTCTCACATTCTGTGCCTACATTCCTTTCCAAATATTCCTGGCTTTTAATTTCCTGCCTTCAATAACATGCATACGATGAGAAAGAGAACGCCTTATCTCAGAAGAGTATCAGCAGTCTCTTAACCTTTTAAAGCCTAGCGGTAACTTTACGTACCGCCAGGTTTAACGTTAAAAAATTCTACGTGGTGCCCACATTGCGTTTATGTGTTTTGTACGGATCTCAGAACAAACAGCAACTTTTGCCTTATAAGACATTAACCCTTTAAAGATGAAGAGTATCTGTTTTATATAAGGACTCAGTGCGTATCGCGCTGTAAACACTCTCCACAACGGTTATAAAAACCAGTCTCTTGTTTTATAAGGCAAAAGTTGCTGTTTGTTCTGAGATCCGTACAAAACACATAAACGCAATGTGGACACCACGTAGAATTTTTTAATGTTAAACCAGGTGGTATGTAAAGTTACCGCTAGGTTTCAAAAGGTTAAGAGACTGGTTTTTATAACCGAAGTGGAGAGTGTTTACAGCGCGGTGCGAACTGAGTCCTTATATAAAACAGATAAGCTTCTTCTTTAAAGGGTTAAAATGCATGGTCCTGTATTCTGACACATTCTCTACAAAAGTGGGACCGTCGCTACTTTCCGTTGCTGTGTTATTTGTACTCCGTGGATGATTCTGTCACCTACTCCGTCTAGATAGCCTAGAATAATAATTATGAATTATGAATTGGGGAAAATATTCACAAACCAATCGCGCACTATGCGAGACTTCACGCTTTCGCCGCGGTGTATTTGAATCCTTAGACGTTTTAGGATGTTACGCGGCGTAGGTTGCTTGTTGATTACCGAAGTTTCTGCACAACACGTCAGCTCCACCTTCAGTAGACCATCAGTCCAACACTGGTTACCAGTCTAAGCCATTTAACATCCAAGAAGAGTGAGGACGCAAGTCACAGTCTAATTCAAGCTCCTGTCGCACATTGGTCCTACAGGACTCAGAAAACCGCGAAAAAAAAAATCAGCTACACTAGTTCGGCCCCGAGTTCTGCGTCTCTGTTTACCATTAATTTCCACAGCTTCTACAGTCGCAAAACTGAGTCCCGGACTGTAGTCGGTGTCTCCTCAGTGAACGTATCTGGAATACCGCCGGAGCTCGTCACAAGCTTTAAGATTCAAGCTGAATTATTGTTATACCTGTATGGCAAGGGGCGCAGAAATGTAGTGAGGCCAATTAGTCCGGGCAGCCAAATTTTGTACGGTAGTGCCTAGTATTTGTGGGTCCTCAGTATGGACCTTGCTTCATGTCACCCTCCCGGCGCCTAGAATTTGAAGATGACTCTTAAATTTGCCCACACTGTGTATAAGGAAAAATAAAAGTATGGGATTCCTGCCGAAAGCTGCATTTCCTTGTCCATTCACTGTCATTAACCCAAGCAACATTTAGTACTGGAACAGACACAATAAAATAATGCCAAAAAAAGTTTACGTACGGTCAACTTTTGTGGGTTGCAAATTAAAATAACTCGATACTTTGAGGTTTATATTTTGTATTGGAGCACGCCGTCTCATGGTGTGACATAAATCGGTCAACATCGGGCTATTTGTTGTGTCTTCTGCGTCCTGACACCGTGTAACAAGTGGCAAATGCAGAAAATACGTTACAAAGAACCAATAAGCATCCGTCAAACATCTGACACAGAGAACCTACGAACAGCTGTCTTTAGGTTCTCTCTGTCAGATACATGTTGTGTTTCCTGTTTTTTAATATTTAGCACAATGGGACGTGTCACGTTGAGTTCATAAAACATATTATTCCGAAACGTCGGAAACTTTTGTCACCGCACAGTGTTATAAACCGCACAAACGCCAATAAACTGACACGACTTCTTTAATTTATCAACACTTTCTTATTTTAATCATACGACAAGACCAAATATATTTAACAAATAGATTTCTTAATAACTTGGTATCGTGATTTCAGGCTTCAGCCGCGATGTAATTACAATCTGCGCTCTTCTGGGATGTTACACAGCGTAGTCAGTCACCGACGTTTCGGAACAACCTATCGGTTCTGCCTTCAAGGACCAAGGAGTAATTCTTGCACTGCTTAAACCTTGAAACAGTCCAAGATTTTCTCTTTGAAGTCTTTGATGCTTCAAAATGGGGCGGATATGTTGTCCCGAAACGTCGGAAAATACCGAACTACGCTGCGTAACATCTCAGAAGAGCGAAGATCTAAACTTGGTATCTACACACGCAGCTTATTACGTAAAAGGCGGGGCATGTAGCACGTATGAGGGAAACGAGAGGTGCATGCAGGATTTTGGTCGGGACACCTGAGGGAAGGCGACCACTTGGGAGACCCAGGCGTACATGGTAGGATAATATTAAAATGCATATTCAAGTGGGATGGGGCATGGACTGGATTGAGCTGGCTCAAGATAGGGACAGGTGGCGGACTCTTGTGAATGCGGTAATGAACCTCCGGGTTCCATAAAATGCGGGGAAGTTCTTGACTAGCTTAGAAACTGTTTGCTTCTCAAGAAGGCCTCTGTTCCATGGAGTTAGTTAGTTAGTTAGTTAGTTAGTCAGTCAGTCAGTCAGTCAGTCAGTCAGCCAGCCAGTCAGTCAGTCAGTCAGTCAGTCAGTCAGTCAGTCAGTCAGTCAGTCAGTCAGTCAGTCAGTCAGTCAGTCAGTCAGTCAGTCAGTCAGTCAGTCAGTCAGTCAGTTAGTTAGTTAGTTAGTTAGTTAGTTAGTTAGTTAGTTAGATAGTTAGTTAGTTAGTTAGTTAGTTAGTTAGTTAGTTAGTTAGTTAGTTAGTTAGTTAGTTAGTTAGTTAGTTGGTTGTTTGGTTGGCTGGCTGGCTGGCTGGCTGGCTGGCTGGCTGGCTGGCTGGCTGGCTGGCTGGCTGGCTGGCTGGCTGGCTGGTTGGTTGGTTGGTTGGTTGGTTGGTTGGTTGGTTGTTACGTAAACGCAGCGCTACGATTACAGATGCCAAGCGCTGCGCCATACGAATCAAGCGGCTATCGTGCTGCAAGCCTGTAACGCAATATTTCTCGTCTCTTCCGTAGATTTATTAACTGTCTGAAAACAGGCCATCTGTAGCTTGTGGAAGCTAAATGAAGGTAATAAAGGGAAGCAAAAACAAAAGTATCCGGCTACCGACGTGTAAGTGATCTCAATTAAACCAAGTGCAACATCTCTAACATAATTTCTCGGGACAAAAGTTATACAGCTATCTGACACATCTATACGGCTTTGAAGGTCATTTCAGAATACTGTTCCCACGTATTATGTTGTGCTTTAATTACCGACGCAACGCTATTTCCGAGGTAAATCTCCTAACTTGTGTGCGACAGATGTATACACTCTCCTGGGATGCCACGCGGCGTAGGTTTGGCACTTGTTCACCGACGTTTCGGAACAACATATTTGCCGCATGTTCAACAGTGAACCAGTCCAAGAAGAAACCCCGTCCCTGTATTCGACAATTTCCTTTTCTATCTTTGCGGAGGAGTGGGCCCATAGCCATATCATTTGCTGTTATGCGAACGTGAAGACAATCCTCCAGTTTTACAGCGTATAATTGGAATATTATAATAAATGATGAATAGGAAAATAATGTGACAGGATATGGCCTTGGCCCATTTTAAGGTACGACCCCAGTATTTATCTCCAGTCACTTAGCTAAAGGTAATGCTATCCCTATTTAGGCCTGAACAGGTCCCCAGGTTTCCAGGACGCTGAGGCTCCCAGATATCAAGACAATCGGCACATGAAGGTGGTAAGGCTGTCAGCCCTACGTACCGGCCGCCTTTATCCCCCAGGAAATATTCCTGGTACTCATTTCTTTTAGAGGCTGATTTGACGCCAGGGCCACAGTGCGGCCGGAAGGATTATGTCAATGAAAAATTCCAATGAAACCATCGGGAATCGCACCCGCGACCTTCCGGCAAACCGTAGCCTAAACGACGTTCCTGATAACCTTTATTACGAACGTGACTTTCCACAAAAACCTGTTACTGCAACGTACACAAAAATGTAACAGTCTGTCGTCACCCTTACAATGCCATCTGGATACGCTGTCATCATACTAGTGGGCTCACGCAAACGACAACCCCATCGTACTAACGTACAAAACGTCAAAACTTCTCTACTGTGATTCAGTTGCTAGAACCAAAGTCAAGGATTCTGACGTGTCAGCTGTTCTGACCTGTCACACCCCTAAGGGGCGGTGATATATGAGCAAGGAGACTGCGAGAGATGGGCCCGAGAAAATCTGCTCCAGTGACACTTCGTCCACCACAAAGTCGCTGCAATTAAATGTTATTTGAAACACATGCACCCTGCACCAAATTGTTTCCCTCCATTCTAATAAAATGGTAAACACGAATAATTTAAAACCCACCCAGTGTTTCAACGCCACCAGTTCCACCGATTTAAAAATTGTAAACAAGCAAAAATAAGGTAGTTTTTATTTTCATATAGTGTTATTTTGGGTTGTAAGACAGTGTCATTTCAGAGGTGGTCATTAACTTTCGTAGAAGCATGTTGCCTCCATCTTCAGAACGAAATGAGGATGACAGCAGCGGGTACGTTTAAAAAGTTTGTAACCACTTAGGGGGCTACACCGTGTCATAAATCAGAAGACGCGAAACAAGTTTTTAAGGCTGTGAGCACCATAAACCTAAAAACATAACGTACTGTGACTGGTACGGCTTGGCAAGTGGTGTTCACAAAATTTCGGTACCAGCGCTTCTGAAGACAATCACAGAATCCACGGCTGAAGAGCACGAGCTTAAAAGGCGATATTTCCTTCATACCTTTAACATCTAAAATGCTATTCGTATACAAAATGCAGCACGAAATTGGCTGGATTACCGGGGCTGAAGTCTCGACAGGGGATCGGCAGTTCTCTCTTGCCATTACATCCACACCGGCTCTGAGGCGCACCAAGGCCTCCCTCCAGTACGTAGCGCGGATTACGTTCCGGGATTAAAGAATCCGGAGCATGAACCTGGCGATTCGTGTCCACCCACTGCCCAGATTAAGAAGGCATGGAGCCATAACCCCACTTTTCCATAAGTCGTCATAGCGTGTACAGCACAGGGAGAACATCAGCTTTATACAAAAACAGCAGACGTTGAGGAAAAGCCAGAACAATAAACGCAGAGATGTACTACTCAACACACTTGCTGTGTTTTATATGTTGTGTAACGTGCATATTTAGCAGTTAATTAGAACAAACCAACAATTTGTTTTTGTTTTTGTTTTTTTTTTGTAGTCCACCTTTTCTACCTACTCACAGCAGGTGTCGAGGTTTTTGTTTTTCACTTGATCACACTAAGACACACACACACACACATACACACACACAGTCGGTAGAAATCCCCTGGACGAGGGATCGGCCCGTCGCAGAGACCTCTACCTGACAACACAAACACTGTACAAGACAAACATCCGTGCCCCCCCAGTGGGAATCTAACCCACGATCCCAGCAAGCGCTCGGCCGCAGACCTACGCCTTAGACCGCGCGGCCACTGGGATCGGCTACAAACCAACAATTATGCAAAAAATTCACAAGGTTGTATTTACATTAACACTATCCTTACATGTTTCAATGGACATGTCATCATCTACACTTTTTATCCACTGAAGATGATGGCAAGTCCATTGAAACATGTAGCGATAGTGTTAATATAAATACAACCTTGTGAATTTTGTGCATAATTGTTGGTTTGTTCTAATTAACATTTGCTGTCTATCCTGAAGGTTTCGGTTTGAGTCTCCGGCAAATCGCGCTATACCGTTGCTTGCTTCAGTCTGCCAATGGAAATTGAGGGTCTTCTAGAACGTTACGCAGCGTGGGTTGGTAGTTAGTTCCCGAGACGTTTCAGGGCAACCTATCGGTCCCACTTTCAACGGTCAGACAGCCCAAGAAGAATGCAAGCAACACTTGGGCACGCGGTTAGATGGGGAATAACCGCGTAAATAAGTGTTCCCGGCATTCTTCTTGGGCTGTCTGACCCTTGAGGATGGGACAGATAGGTTGTCCCGAAACGTCGCCATAACTATCTACCAATCCACGCTTCGTAATATTCCAGACGAGCAAAGATCTCATTTTCATCGCAGCGGAAGCCTGGAATCGGGCTTAGGGTAACGTGTTAATCACTGCAGCTTCCTACATCGCGACATTTTGGGCTATCACAGCGGTGTTTCAATGAATTAACCCTTTAAAGATGAAGCGTATCTGTTTTATATAAGGACTCAGTGCGTACCGCGCTGTAAGCACTCTCCACTTCGGTTATAAAAACCAGTCTCTTAATGTTTTATAAGGCAAAAGTTGCTGTTTGTTCTGAGATCCGTACAAAACACATAAACGCAATGTGGGCACCACGTAGAATTTTTTAATGTTAAACCTGGTGGTATGTAAAGTTACCGCTAGGCTTTAAAAGGTTAATGTCTGCTGAAATGTGACACTGCAGTGCCAGGTTAGCAATTCTCGTCCTTTCGAAGGATTGTGGTGCCTCCATATAAAGGGATCAAGAATTCTTGTACTCCTTTACCCTTGAATATTAAGGCACTACGAGCTTTCAAAACGTCGAAAAAACACTAAACCTCCTTAACCCCTAAGGTTAAAGATACTACGATCTTTCGAAACGTCGGAAACAACTAACCCAGTGACAAAGTGTCACATCCCGAAGACCTGACTCAACTTCATACTTGTCTAGAAATGGTTTTTCCGTATATGAGAAGCCGGTTTCATACGTGTACAACTAACTGAATGTGAAATGTCTAAAGAACGCTGTTCCTTAAAATGAAAATCGCTATTTCCTAAGACATGCCGACGTTTAATCTGGTAATTACGGTATTTCAGACAAAAATATGTCTTCACCTTCAAGGAGGACCCTGAGTTCGGGCGTGGGAACTTCCTGAGGAAGATACATATTTGCCATGAGACAAATAACATTCTAGCAGGCACTAATCTTCACCATCACTGCTGTGGTACGTTCAGATCTCCGAAGGGCCCTTAAGACTATCAATAATAAAGCTACGGAAAGAATCCTGATTAAAGCTAGTGTCGAAGAATTTAAGGTAGAAATCCTTACAGCATTCTTATTGCCTTCCATATCGGTCGATTAACAATAATACAGACATCATATTTCAAAGTTGTTCAGAGAACTACCCTTATATTTAAATAACCATACGGCCATCGATTCGCCCCTAATATGACATTGGTCATTCCATAAATCTGTTTGTTTCTGTAATCACCCAGTTCGGTGAGACCGTTGCCTGGCGACTGGACCCGCCCGCCGCAAAAAAAAAGAAACGATTTAATTTCGTTTGTGCAAACATCAAATCATGCAACTTAACGAAAAACGTCTCGTTCAGTGCATGAAATATTTACAAAGGGATTCATACAGGGTGTTCATTTCGTTTCAACTCGCCATGGTATCGTTAATAATGTCAGAAAACTTAAATGTCATTATAACCAATATGGTAACAGATTGTGAATTTAACAAATGAATATTAATATGAAATTTGGTGTCATGTACAGACATTCGGCTTTAGATCACACTGACACACTACCTGAGTGCGGATAAATACATTCTTGCCAATTAAAACGTAAAAAGAATCATAAAACGAAGATCTGCGTTAACTGAATTGTCTTAGAAACGCTGTTACGTTCAAATCAGGACAATTCCAGTAGGTACTTTTTTCTCAGGGTGCAACAGCCCCCAGTGGGGGCCAGGGCCTCCCCATTATCGAGGCTTCACGATCACACTCACACACCCCATACGCGGTAGGACTCCTCTGGACGAGTGATCGGTCCGTCGCAGAGACCTCTACCTAGCAACACACAATACTCACAAGAGACACATATCCATGCCCCCGGCGGGATTCGAACCCGCAATCGCAGCAAGCGAACGGCCGCAGGCCCACGCCTTAGACCACACGACAACGCTCCAACAGGCATTACGGACAGCAAACGAACATTTCACGGCTAGCCACTTTAAGGAGTTTAAGCAATTAACTCTCAGGTTTAGTTTTCCTGGGCAACATCCGCATAGCAGCTGCCATAACACACAGTAGCACAGATACTAACGAACCACGGAACTTGTAGCAATATAACATGGCATGTGGGCAAGTTTTCGTCGAGTTTTGGACCTTCGAGTGAGACAAACAAGAAAGAATTCCTAGCAAGAACTCATTCACAGACTACAATTGACAAACGAATGGTTACCTCGTACAACCACGGTCAAAACTTACTATCCGTTGTAAAATATCATACTCCGTTGTGTGTTAAATTAATATCATAAAATTAAATGCAATCGAACCCGGTTATAACGACATCGGTTTAAGCGACACCTCGTCTATAACGTCAGATATCCTGTGGTACCAATTAATTCCTCGCTGTTAACCATAACATTATACTCCTCGGTTATAACGACACTCGTTTATAACGACACAAAATATTCAGTCCCTTTCATGACGTTATAACCGGGTTCGACTCTATATATCTACAAATATCTGACTAATACAGGAATTTCGTTTTTCCATGCAACTTATATTAAACCACTGCAGCATTCATCTCGTCTCAATACGATTCACAATCCACTTCTTACAGCACAGAAAGAACTCTGATTGCCCAGTACAAAGACCGATCCATATGTCGTTTAGGGAGACGGTCGCTATCTGTTCTCAGCACCTTACAAGCACGGAAAAACACCCTACGAGCAAAATGATGTGTCAATGAAATGGTGCACACAGTTGTCACCGTGCGTTATAGAGATAACAGAGAGGTACGAAAAACTGCTGCCTACCTTTGTCACGTATGTTGCTTGTATTTACTGCAAAGGCTTGCTCATTACAAATTGATAACTGCGTTACGTATTTTGAAATACATAAACACATTTCACCTTTCGAAATATGAAATTTAAATAAGCAAGACTAACAACAAACACAGCGGTATAGTCAGTTCCACGTCAAGTAACTACTGACAGGCTACCAGTTCTTCAAATTTCGTTGCTGGGATGAAGGAAAATAATCCCACTTGGCAACGTTCCACATAAATAATTCACTGCCTGTGCACACGGACTGCTAAGTTACGCATACTATTGTTAGAACTCTCCCACTGTTAGGAAGGGTACATCAGCAGGCAATAGCAATACTATCGATAATTCTAATCCAGTTACAATTTCAGTTATGACCTGAAATAGACGACTGCTCTTTCCTATGAATTCTAAAGCAAACAACGCTTTAAAATCCACAGCGATGAAGACAGGCTACGCCGAATCTCACACAACTGACACCATTCCTTGTGTGGAAATTCAATTTACAGGAGTCAGATCAAATTCTTTAGCGTATAGACTTTGTGACACGTGGAGATATATATGTAATATATATTACATATATATGTAATATATATTACATATATATTACATATATACAGACTTTATTACCAACAAAACCGGCAACGGACATACAACGTAACATTGACTTGCGTTCGCGTAACCACTGTTGCCGTATAAAAGCAATAAGTATTACATATTCTGAGTGTGTGTCTGTAGCCTCTGTTATACAGCATACAGAGTGCATGCGCCGTATTATATTGTCATCTGTGGCCTGTCTGGCTGTACCTTATTTTTGCCACATTATCTCATAACTGGCACGATTTTCGGGAATTGGAAAAGGTGCGAAAAGGTGGCCGTGGCCTCATTTAAGGTAATGTTTCCATTTTGCCTGGAGGTACACAGCAAATCAGTGAACGTCTGAGAAAAGACAGTTCGTATGATACTTTATACTTGAGACTCGAAACGCGGCCTCCCGAAATCAAGTTAAACGCGTTACCACTACAGACAACAAACTCAGCCACAAATTATGAAAAGGAAATTAAAGCTACGGTATTCGGATGTAATAGGTGAAGCAGTCCCATTACAGGCCTGGACAGGCCCACAGGGTTCCAGAAGGTTGGGCTCCCAGATTTCTAGACAGTCGGCACATGAAGGTGGTAAGGTTATCAGCCGTACGCACCGGCCGCGTTTACCCCCAGGAAATATTCCTGGTACTCATTTCTATTAGAGGCTGAGTCGACCCCAGGGCCATAGTGCGACCGACAGGATTATGCCAATGAAAAAATCCAGTGACCCCATCGGGAATCGAACCCGCGACCTGCCGGTTTGTAGCGCAGTGCCTTAACCAACTGCGCCAGGTATTCGGATGTGTTTCCTTCAAATTCACATTACTATCAGCCGCGCATACAATAGGCAGAACGAAATATCAAAGTTACATACTTTTTACGTTGGAAAACACGTGATACCGCCACCACTACACCAACAAAGAAAATCGTGAACTATGAGTTCCATTAATTTTTTTCCTACTAACCCTATCGCTGGCTGCCACACATTTCTCTTTCCCGCAGACCACCAAAATGTGTTTCAAATAGCTAGAGAGTGCGGCATGGATTCAGAGATAGCACAGATAATTTATGTTACGTAGCTTTGGAAGGTGTTATTGTGTTAGTTGCATTAAACGGTAAATAGTGAAATAAAAGTACAAACATTACATAGACAAGAATTCAACTACTGTATTTGGTAAGCAAATAAACAGAGCAAAGTTTGATGAACAGAAGGCTTGACAGTACTACTGCATCTGCTCCAACAATTGTGCTGGCTCTATGTAAATGGAACAAAACTTCAGGACAACCTGTAACTGAAGATAAAGTGACATCCTCACTACAGCAGATGTCGCGCAAGCTTTGCAGAACCTCACGTCACACTGCCTGACTGACTTCGGTAGTATTTGTTATTTCGGATTTTGCATACTGATGGTCAAATTGTGTAACCCTGAATTACTCAAGACTACATTTATGTAAGGAAAAATTCAAGGAATGGACAACTTTCAAACAAAGAAATTTATTCATATAAAACCTATACCTGTTTTGAAAATAAAACTACAAATCTGAATAAAAATGGCCCCTTCTTTAAGGTTCAAAAATGACTGAGGCGCTCCAACATCTTACTGTTCATTTTAATTCTCTGTTGCAATAATCAGTTAACTTATTATCTTCAAGTGGCTCGTCCCATTGTGTTAGTAAACAATTAAACGATACTTATTTTTCAAAATACAAAATATAAAATACATAATTAAACCTTAAGTATTTCTGCCAAAAACAACTTACCGTTTGTTATAAAACCAACAGCTGCATATTTAATACTATACAGATCCCGTGCAGTTGTTCTACACATGTCAGTTTATTTGTTACCAACTACTGAGTACAGAGATGCATCACGAAAGGAATAAATGCCGGGGCCCGCAGCCAGGGCTCCATACCGCACAAAACTGGAAGTACTTACGAAAGATGTTTGGAAACAGATTTACGTATTTTACATTTCATACATTTTATACTAAAAATAATTTCATGTATTAACATTCTAGTTTTTATCACATATCAGTTAAACTGTGATATCAGTGACTGCGGCTGTAATATACATATATTTTACTATTCTGTGGCACACTGCACGCTGCTTATGTCTACAGAGGATCAACCCTTCATGATGACTGAGTAGTTCAGCCGAAACATGTAGCAGTATTGTGTGGTGATGGTTTGATAGACTTTATCCATCGTCCGAAGAGTAAAATATTAAAAATCAAAAATTAAATCACAACGTTTCGGTAGCTGGCTCTGCTTCCGTCCTCAGGTGAATGGAAGGGACGAAGAGAAGAACACCTACTCAGTTAGGCCCCTTAGACGGAGAACTGAGTAGGTGTTCTCTTCTTCGCCCCCTCCATTCACCTGAGGACTAAAGCAGCGCCAGCTTCCGAAACGTCGTGATTTTAATTGTTAATATTTTACTCTTCGGACGATGGATAAAATCCATAAACCCATCACCACACAATATTATACACCATCGTCAAAACCTTTTAGAATTTATGTAGGAGCATCTACAACTATTGTGCAGCAGTTGGTAACAAACAAACTTGTATATGTAACAGCTACATGTTTCGGCCAGTAGCAACCTTTCTATATTCTGTTACTGCCTGATAATAACTTGCTGAAGAGGCGAATCATACAGCCGTCAGTTTTACAACATAAACATGAGGCGTGTTTAAGGGATGCCCGTACTGGTTTATCATTTTACTTGTACCGAACTGAAAGCATACAGCCGTGTACAGTAACGGGCTGTATAACATTGCACCGCTACAGAGACCAGAACTTACAATAACTGCATAATTAAGGGCAAACAGAACGTGACTAATATCAAAATACATAAATTTTTTATCCCACGTTTAATGCTCAGAAAGACTAATTACGGAATAAATAATTGTGAAATAAATGTTTGATTAATAATTTCTGAAATTCAGCTAATATACTGCGAATGGTAAGACAAAACAAAACACATGTTTCTTACTTAGGAATTACCAGACACCGAATTACAGAAAACTGAAGTTCGGTGATTTTAAAGTTATTAAAAACCTCGTTTCAGCTGCACAGGCTACATACCATTGTTAATCATGTCAGGTGAGGAAAATTCAAGGAGGCCTAAGTTAAAAATATATTCACGCTACATGAAGGAGAGACTTGCGCAAACATCTCCAGAATATACCGTGGAAACCAGCAGAAAATTGAAAGAGGATATCCCAAGAATATGAGTTTAGTGTGCTACATATGAATATAGACATTTTTATTTTATACTGTTATAAACGCGCAATAAAGCTGAGTATTGCAAGTGCTGCCCTTCTGACCTGTATTCGGGACATGCTTTACACTACAACTTCTAATGACTTTACAAGTACTTAAAATCAAATTCTGTTTGCATGTTTTTTGGCTGTCGACCAGGTATCCAATTTAGTGATTTTTCCTTCCAAAATTCTCCAGAACGACTATTCGTAATCATTCTATAATGTCATTCTCCAGAATACAAGTACATGCCTGTGGAGAACACAAGGTACTTCACAACACCGAGAAGAAACAAACGTCTGACCCTGCGGTCCACTGTTACGGGAAGAAGGAACAAACTCGGAACCGCCGCACCCACGCACACACAAACCCGACTCGCTTGTGCACGAGACGGCCTGTCGCTGGTACACGTACAAGAATTTTGATCATTTTTGGCGCGTTCGCAAAATTGCGAAGACCGACTATTAGCGTCGTCATGTCTGCCTCTACTTCCGCCCGCCTGCCTGCCTGCCCGCCTGCCTGCCTGCCTGCCTGTCTGCCCGCCTGCCTGCCTGCCTGCCTGCCCGCCCGCCCGCCCGCCCGCCCGCCCGCCTGCCTGCCTGCCTGCCTGCCTGCCTGCATGGAACAACTCTTTTCCCATTAGACGGATTTTCATGAAATTGGACATTTGAGTATTTTTCGGAACTATGACGAGAAAATTCTAGTTTCATTAAAATCTGACAAGAATAACGGGTACTTTACATGAAGACCTGTGTACATTTATGGTAATATCTCGCTGAATTCTTCTTAGAATGAGAAATGTTTCACATACATGTTATATAGAAAATCAAAACACACATTTTATGTTCAGTGACCTTTTTTTCAGAAAATCGTGCAGTTTATGACATAATGTGGAAAAATATGGTATGGCCAGACATGTCACAAATGACAACACAATACTGCGCAAAGAACGCGTTTTCTATGCAAAAGTTTCCTTACCGAGGACCCAAAATTCTGTAGTGACCCACGAAGCTGTTACCCGGCGCTTTGTGCTCGGTGTGAACTGACACACATTTTTTACGTAAGATAAAAATTTCAGTAATTAGGCTAAGACTAATTGGACACAATATAAAAGTAGTCGCCAGCGCATTTAGAAGCGCGGCGTTTGTGCGCTCCTGATTATGATCATATAAAACACATTGCGCACTGATCAAGACAGTGACAGCGAAGTAAGTTTCGTCATTTCATTTATTTTTTTTTGTGTTTGTGCTTTGCTTAACAACACTGCCAGAATCTCAGATTTACATAATGTCGCACAGTACACTGGTAAGAGAAAAATTAACAGACAAGTTGTGGAAGAAAGCTGTCGTGTCTAAATTAGAAACAAAATATTGGCTGTTTTTCGAGACACTGAAGAAAACCACGAAATCTTGAAGACATTATAACCTGTGTTCCGACCGAAACGAAACTCACAAGTACACGTTGTGGGCAAAACACAGAAGTTCCTCCTTACATGATAGACTACGATACAAATAGTTACCACCGTCCTTTGAATGGTTAACCGCTGGTGTGTTCCTTTGCTCCCGAGTGTACTGTGGCGCTGCAAGAATTCTCTTTTGAAACTGTCAGTTCGTGCAGACACTTGCCGGAGTTTTCAAAAGGAATTTTATGAAAGACTAAATACGAAGGTCATAATGAGGTCTCTTTTGTAGACACATTGCTTTTGTAAGATTGATGCAACAGGCCACGGGAAAAGTGGACGTGGTCTGTATGCATAATAAACGCACGAGGACGAACATGCGGCTAAGGATGAAGAAGAGTCAGTAAATTGCGACGTGTTGGGGTCAGCTTCAGGTACATAAAGTTGTGGTGTGTCGAAACAAAGCCTGGCTTAAACCAAATGAGTCTTCGCGCATGCAATTTTCAAGGCAGAACAGCTCTATTTGATGAACAGGCATACTCCTTTAGGTACATCGACAAAATATTTCATATTTTTTTAACTGGTTGAAATAACTTAGCATGAAATGCATTGACCATTACCGAAAACAGTGTTTATGGACTTTATCCTGTAGAAAGTGCAGAGAAAATGATACTTTCGGTGAAAGCTGGGTCCTTGCAGAAAGCTAACTTTACATAAACCAGAAGGCACTCGACATGTTGGAAACCCCAGAGTGACGTGGCCTGAGTCAACTACGGAAGTTAAAGCCAAGCGGTAACTTTACGCACCATCAGGTTTAAAATTGAAGAATACCACACGCTGCTCACACTGCTTTATGTGTTTTGTGTGGATCTCAGAACAAACAGCGATAATTTCCCTGTACAGTATTAACTGACTGGTTTTTATAACCGAGACGGAGTGTTTACTGCGCGGTACGGACTGAATCTTTAACATTCAACAATTCTACGTTCTGCCCACACAGTGTATTCATGTGTTTTGTGTGGATCTCAGAACAAACAGCGATTATTTCCCTATACAGCATTAACTGACTGGTTTTTATAAGGGAGACAGAGTGTGTTTACAGCGCGGTACGCACTGAGTCCTTATGTAAAATAGATTACGTTTCGCCTTTAAAGGATTAACCGTCGGGTTTATCTGTTGATTTACAGAACACATATTTAATTTCACTAGAGACACTTGGGCAGGTTACTTATACTCGAATTACGGTAAAAAAATCAGCTGTTCCTTGGATCAGGGCAGTTAGTTGTCAGCCCCTAACCGCGGAACCCCGGGTTCGATCGCACACCATTCCATGTTGGATTTTTGGTGGACAAAGTGGCGCTGAGACAGGGTTTCCCTCGAGTACTTCGGTTTCACTGTCACTGTCATTCCACCAACGCTCTATATTCATGTATTCACTATCACTTGCACTATATAATCTCAGCAAATGACATTGTCCTGAAAAAGGCACTTAAAAAAATCAGGAAGATAAGGATGAATTTGTTGTACCCTAGTGTTAAAAAACTGTTTATGTTTCTGGAGGTACTGAAGAATACCGCGTCTTATTCATGACAGCGAGTCCCCGGAATTCGATACAGGATATTTCCGAATTCAGAAAAGCGGCTTCACCTCGGAGATAGCACACCCGGTACTTCAGCCTTTCCGATGTTGTCTGGAAAGAGACAGGCTTAAAATTCAGCATCAATCCTGCAAACACTTGGAAGCACTGGCGTTACTTAAGATGCCCCACCTTTACATAAAGCTCTAAAGAAGCGGGCGTACTGCGTTTTAAGAAGTGCAGCACACAACTAACGCACACCAGAATAAACAAGTTCTACAAACACACCTGCTACCCTCATTTCCAGAGAGTTCCAATCACTCACGTTCCGCTTGCTAATGACAATAACCACTCTCAACTCGAGAATGACAAGACATAAATAAAGAAGGCTCCGTGCAGAATTTATACAGCCTGATTTCCTGCTGCATATATGGCTAGTCCAACGAAACAATTACCATCATTACCAGAATTTCACTACAGTTCAGCTCAGTTTCACGAACAAAGTATTGCTTTAGTTCTTACTCTACACGTTTGTATTCGATTAAATTTTTCTAATATGACGCCGTCCTTACGGTCCCCATTTGTATCCGAAATAACGTGTAAAGTTACTTGAGTGAGTTCACACCTTTATTGATCTATCATCCACACATCAACTAGTGGAGGTAGCCACACTTTATCACTGCCACTATGTTTACTGACGCCGGTTACAACGGGCTTACAGATTTCTCTAATTCTTGAGGACAACTTCCGTTGGTTGCGGCGGGTCTCCCTCTTCTGCCCTTGTTTTATACTTCCCCCCCCCCCCCTCCCGTTGTCCCCAACTTCACTCCCTTTTCTTATTTCCCTCTATCCCTCTACCCATATCGTAGCGAAACTAAAAGGTTAATGGGTCAGACAGTCCTTTCTCAGGGTGAAGTTGGACACACACATGTGAACTAATGTTTCCCCACTGTTCAACTACAGATACAAACTCGAAGTCTGTCATCGCCTCCAAGAGTTGTGTTTGAAGAACATAACCTCAAAGCTTTATACCGTCTCAAATGCTTGTTGTTGTTAACTTCAAAAGCATTCTCTGCATATGGATGCGGTACGCTTCTCTTAAATTTCGAGAAATATCTACAGACTATAGAACGTAAAAGCCTATAACAGAGTATTCTTCCCCCTCCAAATTAATAACTACACACTAAAATTACATACAAACACGCCAACATGTGCACAAGTTACAATAAAATGAAAGATGTCCGTTTTCAACCCGACACGTTTCGGTGCCCTGTGGCACCATCATCAGGGGGCGAAAAGAAAAACAAAAACACTTGAATTTCCGGAAATTTTTCGATGAAAAGCATATAATGTCTTGCAGACCCAAACAAAAGTACCGTTAAGACACCAACTGGATCCACATGACATTATTCTCTTGTCATCAAAAAATGTCCAGAAACTGTAGCGACATTGCTTCGACCATGGCTGCACCCGCCCATCTGGTGTTTCGACGCTCCGTGTTTTTATGTTATCAATGTTGCCCCTGATGATGATGCCACAGAACACCGAAACATGTCGGGTTCAAAACTGACACCTTTCACTAAGATTTTATTGTAACCTGTGTACGTGCTGGTGTGTTTGTAATTTTAGTGACCTTACGTGCTCGGCATGGACAACATAAAATTGATAACTGTACAGTTTAAAAAACATGGCCTGGATATATTTCGGGCTTAAATACGAGTAAAACGGTGTCATTAATCCAGCCAATGCAAAATCTCCAGAGTGCAGAATGACAGCCTGAGTCCGCTCTCCACTCTTACAGTGGTCACACAAATCTGTCACGTGTCTATCGGCAGGCTTACTGACGGAGCGCCAGGAAGGTGCGGCAACTTCTCCGACAATATTAGTAAGCGGGTAGTCTAAACGTATCGTTGCAGGCGGTTAAGTCGATATTGGAAAGCCTTGCAGGCACTGGGGAACGACCGCTACTACTTACCACTAATGAAATATCTGATTTACGTAATATTTCGAACTAATGCCGAAACACGGCTTAGACAAACTGACAAGTCAGTGCACACAACAGCCGTACAGGCAGTTTACGGCTTACGGAACATGGAACTTGTGTAAACTCGCAACTACGTAAAAAATATTTATTAATTATTAATAATATATTTTTTCCATGGCACAAAGCCCCAGTGGGGCAGGGCGTCCTCATTATCGAGGTTTCACGATTACACTCAGTGATACACATTACACTCGGTAGGACTCTGGACGAGTGATCGGCCAGTCGCAGAGTCCTCTACGTGACAACACACAACACCCGTAACAGACAGACACCCATGCTCCTGGCGGGATTTGAACCCGCAATCCCAGCAAACGCTCGGCCGCAGACCCAAGCCTTAGACCGCGCGGCCACTGGGATCGGCATTAATATTATACATAATATAATATTAATATTATTAATTACTAATACTGTAATGATTGCATATATTTTGCTTAGTGTTTCACAAAAAATGATATAAATAGCATTTGCAACATGTAGAGTAACACTACAAAAACGTGTACGTAACGATGAGTTGTGATAAATAAGTGGGGGTAGGGCCAATTCCGAGTTACGTAAATTTCGGGTTACGTAAATGTTTCGGGAACGGAACCCTTACGTTAGTCCGAAACTGTCCGTATATTCGCTCCAGCGGCTGTATTACAATTCGTCTCAACTGGAATTATGCCGTTCCAATGGCTCTGTAACTCGTGTATGTGCTGACATAAAGGTGAATTCTCTTTGGTAGGACAATGTGAGTTTAGCAGCATGACAGGTACCAGATGTAAATAAACTTACTTGTATTTGAAATGACACGTACGGGAAGTAAACAATTTACCTGTATTTGAAAGACAGATATTAAGAAGTTCAAACTGAAGAAGGATGAAGAGAAGAAATAATTTTTAATTGCAGAAATTAATGAGAGGAGAGGATATAGTTAAATACAGACCAGTACAGAGGATATAATGGTGGGGATATCTTAACAGGACGGAAAAAACAAAAACGTGAGGAAGATTGCGGAATAGAATCCCAAAGGAATGATATCCAAATGACGTCAAAAAAATAGAAAGATTAAGTGCTAAATGATTTAAAGAAATTAACGTGAAGAACTGCATGTATCTCAATAAAGACAGAAAATCCTGGTATGAACTGGTGCGGAAGACCAAAACTCTCAAAATATTGTGTCAGCAGCAGCAGCGACAGCAGCAGCAGCGGCGGCGGCGGCGGCGGCGGCAACGGCAGCAGCAGCAGCAGCAGCAGAAGAAGACGAAGTAGTAGTAGTAGTAGTAGTAGTAGTAGTAGTAGTAGTAGTAGTAGTAGTTCCGTGTTTAAAGCGACGGTAAAGTGATGGCTCCTCTTTGCTCGACAACCTTCCTTAAAGACCGGTCCGCGCGATTTCTCTACATGTTACAGCAGAACAGAATTCGGTACGACAATAATTAACGGGCACACTCGCACCGCACAAGGGTTTAGTGTCATTACAAAAGTTATTTTGATCTGATGGGACAAGAATATTTCGGAATTTCCTAATTCCATCTCTACAACAACATAAAAGGGATTTTCCACTTGCCACATACAATTCTGCATTTACGTTGCATATCCACGCCACTTGCAGCATGAACGGACTTCAGTTTCACGTACGCGTTTCGCAGCCCCCTAAGTGGGATATCACAAACTCGTGTCCAACCTACACCAAAAATCATTCACAACTACAAGAAGTATAGATAACCCCACGAATAATATACCAGGAAAAGGTCTTTGCAAGTTCGACAGATTTTGACACCCCAAACTCTGATTACAGTTAATGTTTCACTCTTCTAGTCTTACATTCACAGTTCTTCAGGGACACTGCAGTGGCGGTTAGTGAATACACGTTTCATAATCCTTCTCTCTTCTACCTACTTGTTCACCGTAAGTGTAGCGGTTTTTCTATTTTCACTTGATCACACTCAGACACACACCAGTCGGTAGGACTCCTCTGGACGAGGGATCGGCCCGTCGCAGAGACCTCTACCTTACAACACAAACACTGTACAAGAGACAAACATACACGCCCCCGGTGGGATTCGAACCCACGACCTCAGCAAGCGTTCGGCCGCAGACCTACGCCTTAGATCGCGCGGCCACTGGGATCGACGTTAGTGAATACACACTCTTTATAAATTTCTTCGAGAAAGGTCGAAACTGTACCATTGCCAGAAGCATATGTACTTTCCGCCGCCGTTTATTGCTGCCATCTACTGCACCCACACTTCATTATAACCAATTCTACATTCCTACATAACACACAGATTCAGTAACACAAATCTACTCTATCCTACCACCATATACGTTCCGAAGACTAATATGAATTGTCAGTTATGGAATTAGAAACACAGGAATGGGAACTGTAATGAGATGGCTTTACGCTGTACGAACCGATCTTCGATAAAATAACTATATAGACCCTCGCATCTACCGTTTGAGGACGTTTCGAGTTCCATTGATTTTAACAGCTCTCGCTTATATTACTGACCGCACTAAACATTACGTTTACGTTGCGTGCAACTTCACAGACCAATCGATCGAAAATTCCATGCATGTCTCACAACCCTCTGTTGAATGGTAAATTATTTATTTATATTAAGGGAAATTTATCTTACAAGCACTCGTAAAAATTAGTTCTTGTTTACTGCGACCTTACCTGGAGGTGCACGAGCCCGCGCGTGTACTATGTGCACACACACATACACACAAACACACTCGTATATATCCATCAGGTATATAAAAAGAACATGGACAAACATAGCTACAAATTCATTGTAAAAAATACTGTGTTCACAACAACCAACAGGACGGAAAATAGGACACAACTGCCTACACTGTGTCAATTTATGGAATAACCTAGTGGTAACAACAACAACAACTTAGAACACTCTCGCAGTTGTCTATATTTTCAACTTTCGCATTTTTAATTTTCGACATTTTTATTCAAAATTATAATCGAAATGTATAAATGAACGCTTATAACAAAAAGATAACGAATAACACTCCAACAAAGCGTATAAGACAGTCAATAAGAAATTATAAGCTACACACTAGGTCTTCACGCAGCAGACTCCTTCCTCAGAAGCTAAAAGTTCCCCAGCTAGTCAAGAAATTTCCCGCATTTTATGGGACCCCAAGGTTCACTGCCGCATTCACAAGTGCCCGCCACCTGTCACTATCCTGAGCCAGATCAATCCAGTCCATACCTTCCCATCCCACTTCATGAAGATACGTTTTCATTTTATCCTTACATCTATGCCTGGGTCTTCCAAGTGGTCTATTTCCATCATATTCCACCACCAAAACCCTGTATGCACCCGTCCCCTCTCCCATAAGTGCCACATGCCTCGCCCATCTGATTATAAGCTACAAACAGAAATATTTTAAGATAATTAATAGTTAACAAGTATTAATGCAATGCGCGAGATCTCACAAATAGCTTAAGACTTATTTAATTTCTTTTTATATGTTTATATTTATATAAAGCGTGATGATGGCCCATTTGAGCCGAAACATGTAGCTTATGAAATAAGTATTGTTCTACAATAACTTTATAGTTGAGCGTGGCGGTGTTTTCATTGAAATAGTATCTGCAAAACACAAAGGGACGTCACTGGTCAAAACTGTAACCACATGTAGACCTATAGTACACTCCTGCATAAAATTTTATGTCCTTCCATACCATTTTCGTCATTACTAATAGCAAATCTCGTCTAACTAACACACAGAATGCGGAAATAGCCTCAACGCATCACACATCATCACTGCCACAAACACCAGGCTGTTAATTACACCCTGTGCTCAGGTCGAAACGAAGCCCTTAAATATTACGACGGTCACAGTTAACAGATACTGAATCACGTGTTACGTATTGTTACCACTATGCTTCAAACAGTTAAAGTCCTTAGAAAGTAGTTGTGTTTAGAGGAATCCATGTGACAAAGTGCTTTTAATATTTGCGGTATAACGGCATCTCGTAGTTTGTTTTCGTACCAAACGGTTTCGGCAGAATATTTGGTGTCCTTCTTAAGGTAAGAAAATGATGTAGGGAATCCTACTTGTTCTGACCCCGTGACAGAGTCAGTCTCAAGAAATATATACCATCAGCATCACCCGGAATCGGCTGCATGTCTCTCACCCTCTGCAAACCGCATCTACTTTACACCATGGCTTATAATACAAGCAGTCGATACGTAAAAAACTAAAGCAATCCCTGTATAGGCCTGGAGAGGCCCCCAGGGATCCAGAACGTTGAGGCTCCCAGATTTCAAGACAATCGACACATGAAGATGGTAAGATTTCAGCCCTACGGACCGGCCGCCTTTACCGCCCAGGAAATATTCCTGGTACTCATTCCTGTTAGAGGCTGAGTCGACCCCAGGGCCATAGTGCGGCCGGAAGGATTATGTCAATGAAAAATTCCTATTACATTATTGGGAACCGAACCCGCGACCGCGACCGTCCGGCTTGTAGCACAGTGCCTCAACGAACTGCACCTCCGCCAGCCACAAGTAGTTGGTACATACTGGTTAAATAACCTACGACTCGGCCTGTCAGAGTCCTGTAAAGTGTAAAATGAGCATTCTCGTGTTAAATAGACCAGCATAAATAAGATTATTAGTGTTGTAAGATTGTCCCCTTTCAGATGCGTGTGTTGCGTGCACGCCAATTACTCACCTTACAGAACAGCATTTTCTTAACAACAGACGGAAATACTGTAATTACTCAATTTTCTGTCGCACAGTGCTGGGCACCTGCAATGTAAGTAGTTACAAAGTAGCAAAGCAATTTTAACATACAGGCAGACCAGCTGGCTTCCATCAGAAAAGCACACCATTCGAATTTCCACTTTACACTGTAACATTCAGTTATTTTCATTTCCTTCAGTCACTCAAGCAAGGACCGGGTAAAAATCTTTTCCATCAGCAACCCTTTCGCGGTAAGGCATAACAGGCCCGCTGACGAAACTGATTCAAAACACTCCGTTTGTTAAGAGCTGAAGAGATCACATGTGACACAACATAACATAAGGTACATCAGAAAATACACTTGTTACTGACTCCATACGGAAATTACGGTGTGTGTGTGTGTGTGTGTGTGTGTGTGTGTGTGTGTGTGTGTGTGTGTGTGTGTGTGTGTGTGTGTGTGGACACACAGTGGAAACCGGTTATAACGACATCGGTTTATACGACATCTCGCCTATAGCGTCAGACATTCTGTGGTACCAGTTAATTCGTCACTGTTAACCATAACATTACATTCCTCGGCTATAACGACACTCGTTTATAACGACACAAAATATTCAGCCCCTTGCACGACTGTTTGTGTGTATACATATATGTGTGTGTGTGTTTGTGTGTGTTATATATATGTATACATATGCGTGTGTGTGTGTATATATACACACTACATGCAAAAAAAAGGAAGGCTAACTGGATTGGTCACATCTCGCGTAATAACTGCGTTCTAAAACACGTTATTAAAGAAATTATGGAAGGACTTAAGTGAAGGGAAGGCGAGGAACAAGAGGTAAGCAGCTACTGCATGATCGTGAGGAAACTAGAGGATAATGAAAACTGACAGAGGAAGCACTAGATCGCACTGTGTGGAGAACTCGCTTTGGAAGAGGCTATGGACCTGTCGTAAGGCAGACAACGGCAGGAATACACATATACATACATACATACATACATACATACATACATACATACATACATATATACATATATATATAAGATGACCCACATCATCACCTCTATTACACCCGCTGAAATCTTCTTCGGTGGAACGTCTTATAAGCACTGTGTATACTGCAGCACTTAATTATGCACCGAAACTGCAAAAGAGGCGAGAAGACAGATGTGAATTATTTCGTAACACAACAGCCCTACCTCAGACCTGCGACAGCTACGTTGAAGCATAGGGACGACAGTGAAAACAACACCTGTAACTTTTGCTTTGAAAACAGCACTATATAACGCCGGAATCAGCTACCTAGAAACAAACATTCCCCTGCGGAAAGGATACTTATTTACAGTCACTGTACTTCTAAAATAATAGACCTACAGGCCAAGAATCAATTACTAACCAAGTACCCACATTGGCACGATTTTCGCTCCTTTTATGAATCTTCCATGCCCTTAAATGGTGCCGTGTATTAGAGAAACACCCTGTACATATATATATATATACATTTCATTTTTCTTTCGATTTGTAGGTGATTCAAGAATGTTGAACAGTTACCCAGACGGGGCACGTGAATAAAAGTCATTAATATCCTGATATCGAACAGCTAAAATGAATTAAAAGCAACAAACAAACAAACAAACAAACAAACATACAAACAAACAAACAAACAAACAGACTGCTGCCTTTGTACAGGTGTTTTCTAAAAGTTGCGTTATGTAGGAATTCATCACCGTCACAATTAATGTCTGTTAGTTGCATCATTTCCTGGAAGCTAGTCCAATGGAATGACTTTTTAATTATCTCTTCACATCTATTTCTGATTCAACCTAGCGACCACTTCACTTTACCTCTGGTCTCCCTCATGCAGTCCAGGTCGCTTGAACATGACTTAACATTTTAAAGCCTAGCGGTAACTTTACGTACCACCAAGTTTAACATTAAAAAATTCTACGTGGTGCCCACATTGCGTTTATGTGTTTTGTACGGATCTCAGAACAAACAGCAACTTTTGCCTTATAAAAAATTAAGAGACTGGTTTTTATAACCGAAGTGGAGAGTGTTTACAGCGCGGTACGCACTGAGTCCTTATATAAAACAGATACGCTTCGTTTTTAAAGGGTTAATACCAGAAGTAATGACCGAGTCCACAACCACATAAAGCAATAATCAAAATCATACTTAACAATCTTTATGTTCAGCCAAAGCTCATCACAGAAGTTTAACAGAGAACCAGCGACGATGAATTAATTGTAATTAACACTTAAAGGAACACGAAATAATGAAACTTAGTTAATGTGAGCTTGGTGCAGAGGAAACGTCAAGACGCATTGCGTCCATGACGCACTGCAACACAAGAAGTAGAATGGAAAGGTAGATTAAGTAAGACTTCAGTGGGTTACCAGCCCCTCCTTGGAGCACGGAGTGCAGGGGGAAGCAATTAGAACGGAGACAAGCGGGTGAGAGAAACATTCAGTGACAGTGCGACAGACGAGGGTGCAAAATGTTCAGTTGCAATAATACTGTTATTGCCCTCCTAACTTGTACAGTATTACTCAGACTCCTCTATTGTTTCCTTCTCGAACAATAAAGTGGGCAGTGCATGATGACTTTATATTTCAGAAGGCAAAAGGCAAACACGTCTCATTAAAAGCGTGTATATTCACTACTGTTAGAGTGCATATGTTTACCGTATTGTCTAACCAGAGCAGAAGGTAAATAGTAATTTTAAATTCAAACACAAAGCAAAAATCTTTGAAACAACGTGCAATTAGCAAGTTAATTAAGGCAACTTCCATCAGAATAAACGAGAAATTGCAAACAAAAATAATCTGCAATATTTTAGAATTAATTTTACATTAAAATGAGTTAGCACTTTTCACAAGGCGAGAATTCTTTGCGGAATTTAATAAATATTTACTCTTAGAATTAAAATAACGCAAGCGTCTAAGGTTTAACGCTATACATTTTTATTAACGGAATTTTCGAGTTTATTTTGTTAATATGGCATGAATAACAGATTTTTGCAAACTTGCATGGCCTAATTTTAAGACAACTTCTTCCAAGACACTGGCAGGGAAATTAAAGTAAAACAATATCTCTAATCAAAATCCACACCACTCGACCACAAAACAGGTTCGAAAGACTTTAACAGAAAAATATGTGCAAAAACAGATGACGTTGTTGACTCAAATTGTAGAAAAGAACGAAACAGTCTCAGAGTAAGGCTTTTGTATTATCTTCCAGGAAGTATATCTACTAAATATAATGCGGGTGAACACACAAAAAAAATAATTCGAAAACTACATTTCCAACTTTTGTATTGTTATAACAAGCCGTGGACGATGACGATATACTTTCAAAGTATCATATTAACTTAACATCCACCACAAAATGCAAACTTTTAAGAAAATTTCTCGTGAACACTGCTCAGTGGCCCCTCGTTTATGCCGCCGGAAGTGTCTGTTGGAAAAACAATTTTGAATATGAAACGATACACCGCGTATCAAAACACGAAACTAAACTCGACCAACTCCAGGTACCGGTTATTCAGAAGAAAGTAATTTTTGTGTTTGAGTCGGCCCATTAATGATTCCGTGCAGCTAGAAATTTCAAAGGGCAGAAAATTTGTAATCATTAACTAAAAATGGGAAACACAATATGTAATACAAAAATCGATGACAGAAGCAGGTGAGCACAGTTGAAACATATGGAGACTCCTTACCAAACATTTTGGAGTTATCGGATAACTTGGCACATACCATATCTCCTTGCTTTCGCACAACACTGCCTACAAAATTCTAAAGACACGCCTTAAAACAGTAAATGAATTGTACACCCCACCAATCAGTAGGCCTATATGCATATTTCATATCGTAACGAGAATACCATCAACAAACACGTAGGTACTCAATTACAAATGAAATATCAACAAATTTCTGAGACCTCTACCTGAAAACACAGAACGCTGAGAAGAGACAGACATCCATGCCCCGGGCGAGAATTTCGAACCCGTAATCCCAGCAAACGAGAGACAGTAAACCCACCCCTGAGACCGCGCGGCCACTGGGAACTGCGGGTACACATTACGTAAATAAATTTTAAATACTTGCTATTCTGGAAATGGAAGGTTTACTTTAAACATCCATTGTGGGTATCAAGGCGTACGGATGTTAATGAACTCACATAACAATTTGTGTAACTTAAAATGTACAGACCTTATTTTATTGAAAGCAGCTGTTGTAACGTAACAAATGATACTGCAAAACCTCAATTACTTTTAAAGTCTTCATAGTCTTGTGTGTGTGTGCGCGCGCGGGCGCGCGCGTGTGCGTGTGCGTGCGTGTTCTCTCCTTCTGCAGACAACCCAGGCAACCCAGACAACAGTTCAGCAGGCAGAGTGTTCCAATCCCGCCAAGCACGCTCCGACCCAGGTTCCACTAGCTCTGCCAGCTATCCACAATGCAGCCTGAGTTTCCAAAGATTCAAGGATATTTTAAATATTAAGGATATCCTTAGTGGGATGGGGAGGTACGGACTGGATTGATCTGGCTCAGGATTGGGACAGGTGACGGACGTTTGTGCATGCGGCAATGAACCTTCGGGTTCCAAAAAATGCGGGAATCCCTTGACTAGCTGAGGAACGGTTAGCTTCTCAAGAAAGACTCTGCTCTATGGAGTGAGTGAGTGAGTGAGTGAGTGAGTGAGTGAGTGAGTGAGTGAGTGAGTGAGTGAGTGAATGAGTGAGTGAGTGAGTGAGTGAGTGAGTGAGTGAGTGAGTGAGTTAGTTAGTTAGTTAGTCAGTCAGTCAGTCAGTCAGTCAGTCAGTCAGTCAGTTAGTTAGTTAGTTAGTTATTCGGTCAGCCAGTCGGTCGGTCAGCCAGTCAGTCAGTCAGTTAGTCCGTCGTTCGTTCGGTCGGTCGGTCGGTCAGTCAGTCAGACAGTCAGTCAGTCAGTTAGTCGGTCGTTCGGTCGGTCGGTCAGTCAGTCAGTCACTTAGGTAGGTAGTTAGTTAGTTAGAAGCACATCCTTCATTTTGTGTACACCTTCTCGCAGGCTTTATGTATGCTAAATAGCTGTAATGACGCTAAAGACGAGGCTCTCCTCTCTGCTCAATTACGAAACACGTCACGACGAGATATGGGGTAAAACAAGTTTCAGGATACGGTGTATGTTACGCAAGTGTATAATTTTCCTCTACTCAGACCCACGTGAACAATATGTACCTGTTCCACACTTTCAAAAACAAAGCGGTGCCTGCGTATGCCTCCAAGACGTACACGGGCAACAGAAGCATAGCTCCACACATTGTTAACCTCGTCGCTAGAGGGAGTGGTCAGCGTCACGTCCTGGCCGCGTTACCCCCAGTAAAATGGCACCCTCTACCTGGGTAAGTCCCACAGTCTGTCTGGACAATCTCGAAGAAAATGTTTCTTGCTCCAGCTGGAAGCGAACCCGGCACCTTTTCCGCCATTTTAAAAACACACAAATCGAAGCCAATGATGACGACGACGACGACGATGATGATTATGATGATAGAACAATGAATAAGAAGTGCTTGGTCAGTTAGACCCATACTCTATTGAGAACCATCTACACTGCTGCGAAGTAAGGAAACTGGATGATGATAATGATGATGATGATCATTATCATCATCATCCGTCACGAGTTAGGCCTTAATAGACCTGTTTCGGCCTCGTCTAATAGTCTCTGCATAGGTCTTCCAAGTCATCTTCGTCCGTGATGACGACGACGACGACGATGATGATGATGATGATGATGACGACGATGACAATTGAAGTTAATAAACTATCCGGTAAGGAAACCGCATCTGCGTTGGTCCAAGCACGTGCTGACACTGGAACCGACTGTTCCTTTACGGCAGGCAGACAAGCATGGGCCGTCTGACGTTTACAATTTCCTGTTCGTGACTTTGCTGTAACGCAGTTAGGTTGCTGTAATACACACATCACTTCACAGTGTCTCTAGGTGGGAGAAAACGACGCCGAACAGTGTATCTACTGTTGCAGAGAGCCCTCAGTCGAGAGCGACACCTCACGGCACAGTGGTACCTGTCATCGCAACCCCAAACAATTCTCCTTTTGCTGCACTGCCTCAAGCCGAGTGCCACCAACCGCGTATACACTGCTGTAGATGGAGAACGGCGCGTGCGCCTGATCACAAGTGTTCAGTCTGTCACGTCAAAATCGTTCCGTTTAATAACTGACCTACAGACTAACTCAATGGCGAGCCGTGCCATGGCTCAGGCGGTTAGTCGCGGGGTTCGATCCCGGGTCAGTCCATGTGGAATTTGTGGTGGTCAAAGTGGCACTGGGACAGGTTTTTACCCCTGTCCGTTTCATTCACCGGTGCTCCATTACACGGAAAAACGAAAAAAAAAAAATCTTCATCACAGGGTTGCACAAGAAGCCTCAAGGCTGCGGTGCGTCCGTAGCGTCTGCTGCGGGGCCCTTCATCATAAAAATAGAACTCAACGGACCAGAGTCCTTCCCAGAAGGCTAACAGTTCCTCATATAGCCGAGAACTTCCCCGCATTTTACGAAACACATTTCATTACCGCGTTCGCAACAGCCTGCCACGTATGCTTATCCCGAGCCAGATCAATCCAGTACTTCCAGTGACCTCGGCCTACACAGGCTCCTTACATTCAAAGTTGCGAATCTCCTATCATTTCCCCTTGCTTACGCAGTACCAAAAGATCAGTCCAAATCCGAGATGCTCTGAAATGTTTGGCAACACGTAAAATGTTTACGGTGAGGGGCTGTTAGCACCTCGCCGAACCCCCAAGCTGGAGGACCACACCTTGTCGGCTGTCCGCGACTGCGAACTCAATATATTCGCAGCTTGTACAGACGTGACACTGCAAGCAGCAGAAAGTTCCAAACTGTGTCGCATTTCTTTGCTTTACTGATACAACCCACATTCGGCCAGGATTTGATCAACTGGCACTTGCTGTAACCTGCATTTTGACAACAATCAATGGTAAATTTAAACGCGTTCCTCTGCAAGTCACAATTCGTTTCGTAGTCCTTACCTCTTTTACCTGCTTGTTCACAGTAGGTGTTGAGGTTGTTTATTTGCACTTCATCACAGACACACCACAGTCGGTAGGACTCCCCTGGACGAGGGATCGGCCTGTCGCAGAGACCACTACCTGACAACACAACACTCACAAGGGACAAACATCCACGCCCTAGAGGGATTGAAACCCACGATCCCAGCAAGCGCTAGGCCGCAGACCTACGCCTTAGACCGCGCGGCCACTGGGATCGGCTGCAAGTCCCAATTACGTACAAAATGTCAATAACCTACCATTAATTAGTTACTATTTATAGTTACACACAAACAAAATCAGCATTAACATTGCAATAAGCACTGTATCCCTCCACTTGGTGGTCTGTTTGTTCAGCGTACGTACGTGTGTACACACATTACACAATCACTACCTCTGTTAGGGGAAAAAATGATCGTTTGCCTTAATACCCGAGCCTTTATATAGGGCGGCAGAATGGGTGGAGCTTACGTCGCTTGTTGTAAATCTGTTCAAGACAAAACAATGTAATTTTGCAAAGAGAACTTAATGAACCCACAACAAAAAAAGAGCCACGACCCACCTCACTCGGAGCACCGTAAGGTCGACAGCATTTTTACAAGAAGCAATGCGTATTTTCTGTGCACAGTCGAATCCAAAGAGGCCGCTCGTATGCGACCAAACACCATAAAATAATGCAGATCACGTTAATGGAAAGCCGGAGATTAACCCTTTAAAGATGAAGCGTGTCTGTTTTATATAAGGACTCAGTGCGTAGCGCGCTGTAAACACTCTCCACTTCGGTTATAAAAACCAGTCTCTTAATGTTTTATAAGGCAAAAGTTGCTGTTTGTTCTGAGATCCGTACAAAACACATAAACGCAATGTGGGCACCACGTAGAATTTTTTAATGTTAAACCTGGTGGTACGTAAAGTTACCGCTAGGCTTTAAANTAGGAGAAGCAGAGGTATATGAAATTGCGTGCATGTAGGATATTACGCAGCGTAGAGTGGTAATTCTGTACCGACGTTTCGGGACAACCCATCGGTCCCATCTTCAAGGGTCAAGAAGTCTTCTTGGACTTCTTGAAATTATAAAATAAAATAATGCGTGGCCTATAACCAGTTTTTAAAAACCATTCTGAACTGTTCAGTGTCTAACGTATTGACATCGATTCATGTAAACGGGTTGTTTATATAAATTCTAAAAGGTTTTGACGATGGTGTATAATATTTTGTGGTGATGGGTTTATGGACTTTATCCATCGTCCGAAGAGTAAAATAGTAAAAGAAAATAAAAATGAAAATCACAACGTTTCGGAAGCTGGCTCTGCTTCCGTCCTCAGGTCCTCCTCATCCATTCACCTGAGGACGGAAGCAGAGCCAGCTTCCGAAACGTTGTGATTTTCATTTTTATTTTCTTTTACTATTTTACTCTTCGGACGATGGATAAAGTCCATAAACCCATCACCACAAAATATTATACACCATCGTCAAAACCTTTTAGAATTTATATAAACAACCCGTTTACATGAATCGATGTCAATACGTTAGACACTGAACAGTTCAGAATGGTTTTTAAAAACTGGTTATAGGCCACGCATTATTTTATTTTATAATTTCAAGAAGTCCAAGAAGACTTCTTGACCCTTGAAGATGGGACCGATGGGTTGTCCCGAAACGTCGGTACAGAATTACCACTCTACGCTGCGTAATATCCTACATGCACGCAATTTCATATACCTCTGCTTCTCCTATATGCCTTCAGGGCGTGGACAGGGCCAAATTTACCTTACCACAACACCAAATAAACATAATCTAAAAATACATTTCCGTGGGGGTAAAAAGAGGTTAGCTTTTTTATTGACAGACTAGGGTTTTCTCTCTTGACCGAATGACCAGTGGCACACGAGGAGCAAAAGCTGGAGTATCACTGGTCTAGCTGAGAGAGCGCAAGAAAGCCTGTTCCAGTACCATATTCAAACCAAATAGCTTCCGAATACGCCGAGTTAGCCTGCTCGCTGGATGGCTGTTAGTTACAGCCTTCTGTCAAAGCAAACACGCAGATAGCACTATGGAACTGGTAATTAGATCCTCATTTATAATGCTCAACTATTCATGAAGTGCTGTGCGTTCAGAGAACCAAGTGATACAGACGTATGGGTGAGCTACAGACAGTATGAGCAAGCAGATGGCTATTGAAACAAACGTGCAATACTATTAGGTACTTGCTAAAAAGTAAAGCAATCCCATTACAGGCCTGGACAGGCCCTGAGGCTTCCAGGAGGCTGAATTTATAGACAATCGGCACATGAAGGTGGTAAGGTTGTCAGCCCTAAACACCGGCCGCTTTTACCCCCCAGGAAATATTCCCGGTATTCATTTGTCTTAGCGGCTGAGTCGACCCCAGGGCCATAGTACGGCCGAAAGGATTACGTCAATGAAAAATTCCAATCACACCATCGGGAATCGAACCCGCGACCTTCTGTTTGTAGCGCAGTGCCTCAACCAGTGTTGGTAAAAACAATAAGTTTCGTCTGCCGAGCTCAAATGTGATTTGTTGAGAACAAAGTGGCAATGGGAGAGGCTTTCCCCTGGCACTATCATTCCACCAATGCCACATACACCTACCTAGTCATTGACCACCGACGCTACACAAACTCAGCGCATGGAAAGCTTTCTTAAATAGAACACTTCTACTATCATGCCACTCTTAAGGGACGTAACTTCAATAACACCCATTGGTAGCTGGTCCGAGTCCCTGGATAAGGAAATGGATTGTTTGTAGCTTAAAGAGCCTTCCGCAAGCAAGTAGCTAAATTTGTTCGCTAAGATTGTTCCTCTGGGACTGAAACCCCGAAGTGGCCTCTGATTATCCTAGAAGCTATATTTAGAAATGCTACAGAAAATCCTTCGTAGCGACTTTCAATAGACCACGAAAAGTATCCAAGGAAACCTCGTGTCTATCAACGCTATTTTCTCTGCGAGAAATAATATTTAATTCGAAACGGTATGCATAACACGTTCGCGTATCCTGTCGTTTTTTCGGTCACTTTACAGCGCCGTATAAAATGAGGAACTTAAAAGACGCCTGTGACGTAATGTGGTAGGATCACGTAAACGTTAAGTCGGTGTGTCACGTCTGGTCTAGATGCCTAATACACTCTTGTCTTACTCACCTGCGCTGTCCAGTTATTGCTGCTGGCTCGGTGCAGACAATCCCTCGCCTTTTCTGCTGAGGACGCAGGTATACTGCGACACGGACAAGAGATGGAGGGGGAAACCGGTGCGAATTACCGACGCCCGGCGTTCCAGAAGGCGGCCCCAAGCCTGAATACGTCGCATATGGTTTCGTCTCTCTCTATAGTATCATTATCGGCCGACTGTACAAATTAACCCCTTAAGATCAAGCCTAAGTCACTGCGCAGCTGAGAGTTAGTCTTTCCGATTTAGTGTAAAGACTTTTAGTCGATCCGCCCTTGCTGGGGGGCCCGAAAAAATATTCACCGGGGCCCGAACCCGCTTTCGGCGGCCCTGGTCTTGTCTCCCTCAGTTAATGGATGGTTCAGTTACGATGCTTCTGCACGTGGGATTGGGTACGTGTTGTGAAGCAACATAAAATTGCTACTGACTTTCCTCACTTGGTTCCAGTGACAGCTATGTAAGTCTCACCCTGAAGACTTAAGATGAAGACACTTTTTTAACTGCCATTTTAATTTAAACGAGTCGGACACCGCAGTCCGCCCGTCACACGTACGGTGACCACCCCAATCAGCGGGTCTGTTGGCTGACTCGAGGTTACACAATGCATTAAACTGACATATGCCTTCGTCTGGGATTTTATGCAGCGTAGAATGGTTATTGCATAGCGGCGTTTCGGCACAACCTATCGGTCCCATCTTCAAGGGTCAAGTAGTCTAAGATCGGCAACACTTAGGTACGCTCTTTATATGGGGAAAACATGCTACGTTTAAGGGATACAAAACTGTTGTTTGTTGAATTTAACTTTATATATATATAAAATAATTAATACGGACAGAATCTATGCATCTTGCTGCAGTAGAACTTTTCATATTTTATCAACATACGGCTCCTAGAGGTAGGCTAAATATTGTGACATTTTATCAAGTACTTAGTAAATAAATGGTTAAAAAATCTCATTTTCCACAATATTTATTACACAATTAAAATATTTATTTATAGACAAATTTGATTAATTTAATTAATGAACGCTGTTTCGCTGACAGAATTTTTATCCTTTATTTAATGACTAGCAAGTTTTTACAACGAGGCGGATAAACTGAAAACTGTATCTCGCACACTCACAGTGTTTCTAAAATCAGAAATCTGACATAACTAACCTGAAAACAGATGAGTGTTCCTGAGATCTTCGCTCTTCTGGAGCGTTACGCAGCGTACATTGGTAGTTATTTACAAAGCAGTTACAAAGTAGTTATTTACAAGCAGTCCGAAGACTGCTTGACCCTTGGAGATGGGACAAATAGGTTGCCCCGACACGTCGGTAAATAAATACCATTCTACGCTCCGTATCCTCCCAGAAGAGAGAAGATGGCAGGTATTATCTAATTTCAATCAGAATTTCCTCCAGTTTTCATTGATTTTTGTCGTGAAAGGAAGCGGTTAATACTCGCACCCAACTCTTTTTCAACAAACATATTAACGTCCTAATACGACGGTTGAATACTTTCACCACATTCTGAATTACTTTCCATTCTACATCACTGGAATTATATGACATATGAGGTTCTCCTCGTAGCCGATAAAGTCTTCTGGGATGTGATATCATGTACTTTGGTAGAAAAGTACCAACGTTTCGGACGAACCTGAACACGGTGACAGCAGGTTACACCAAAATTTTGGCACCCGTTAACCACAGTACGGCGCATCACATCGTAGTCTCCTTACTTGTACAAAATGCTTTCAGACTTCGCTTTTCAATTCCTGCAAGATAAGAGACTACTACACTAATTCAGACCAATATTTCTCAACGTGCTCAGATACATCGCAAGTAAGACATTCAAACAAGTAACTAAAAATCAAATATTTTGTGTAACGTAAGGCCAGTTCTGGTTTGTATAATGATTTTACATCAACTGCATTTATTGCATCGCTTCGAATTGAGTTGGGGAAGGAAAAGAAAGCTGGATAATGAGTAATATTTAAGTACTTTCTAACCCGGTTATACAGTCATGAAATGGACAGAATATTTTGCGTCGTTATAAACGAGTGTCGTTATAACGGAGGAGTATAACGTTATGGCTAAAACTGAGAAATTCATTGGTACCACAGAATATCTGACGCTATAGGCGAGGCGTTGCATAAACCGATGTCGTTATAAACGGGTTGGACTGTCACTGTCATAGAAAAACTTAAGGCTAATAATATGAAAACCAGAAAAACGAAAGAAGCCTCGAAAATATGGCAATATGCTAGCTTCAGAGACGCAGAAGGGGCGTTATACCCTGCATCACTACATCAGCGTATGGCACATCAGCTTTCAAATTTTACACAACAGAAAGGGAGCGTTTGTTTCGCAAGACTGGAAATTCTGTGATATTATTGAATATAAGTCTCACAAGATGTTATGCTGTGTCCCTTGGTAAGCAGTCACCGACGTTTCGAAGGATCGTATGGCCTCCATCTTCAGGGTCAAGCAGTACACGAGGAGTGTTCTTGTTAGACCTGTCCCGAATTGCTTGACCCCGAGGATCAGCGCCATAGATCTTCCGAAACGTCGATAACTGCTTACCAACGGCAAGGCATAATATGCCAGGAGACTTGAGTCTTCGGAGGGGGGCGGGGTGTGATTTTTTGGTTTGTGGATCAAAGAGTGTGGGAAACGACGAAGCATAATGACGTGCGGTGTTCATGTCATTACATGGCTGTGACTGTCCTGTTGTAATGTTAAGATAACATGGCTACCCAGTTCACACCACAATCAACGTCTGTTCAAATAAATTATAACACAATTTCTTGGAATCCCTTATGGCCTTTTCGAAAGAACATAATGAGTGTTTGGTGGCGAAAAAATTTTAGCAGAAGCACTCTTGTCTTGTAAAAGGCTGTTCATTTTAACATAATAAATTTAAGGGGAACGCCGTTACAAAGGCGGATGTAACCGGCAAACAAGGGAGCCCACGTTAATAATTCCGTATACCTAACATATCTACTGGCGCTGTTGCCGTGACGTCAAGACCCAAGCACGGCAAAAATAAGATGTGCCTTCAGCCGGCAAAAGCAGCACGTGCCTGGGTAAATGCACCACTCGCGTCAAAGCTTAGAACATAAAACCTGATGTTGAACACGGATTTAAAATAACACGTCTTATAAGCCATAGCACCTAATGTACAAGGGGATGTGTGGACGACCCTCTACAGGCATCACAACACAGATTTTGAGCCTCAGAAGGCCTGACTAGAGAACTGCGATTGGCCCACTTACAGGTCACTGCACCTTAACAAAACACATACACAGCACTGGAATCTTTACCGGGAGTCCCATGCGTAGGCTTTGTGCACTGGCAGAGGGAACTGTCTGGCAGGTTATACATGAATGTGAACCACTAGGCCTTAAACGATATCAATTGTTTGGTATGACTAAACTGGGGACAAAAATTTCATGAAAAGAACTTGTGAATCGACTCTGAGACTAGTCTAGGATGCAGGGCTCTTCAGTTGACCCAGCTTTTGTTGCGTGAGGTAGGCACAAGGGCCTATATTGGCCGCAGCGCTCTGAGTTTTAAATAGGGACTCTCACGTAATAGCTGTCCGTCTAGGTAAAGGTAAAGCAATGGACAGACCCTTAGGCCTCCAGGACGTTGAGGCTCCCACATTTCAAGACAATCGGCACATGAAAGTGGTAAGGTTGTCAGCCCTAAGTACCGGCCATCTTTACCCTCCAGGAAATATTCCTGGTACTCATTTCTATTAGAGGCTGAGTCGATCCATAGTACGGCTGGAAGGATTATGTCAAAGAAGAATTCCAATGACACCCTCGGGAATCGAACCCGCGACCTTCCGGCTTGTAGCGCAGTGCCTCAACCAACAGCGTCACCGCGTGCCCCATCTCGCTATCTAGTATATAAAAATAATTTTTCTTTTAACTTCTTTTACATTTGCCTTTATTAATTGCTTGAAATATCCTGTTTAGTAGGACTGAATGCAGGTCGACCCATTCCTCCTACCCTTCCAACAGATACACAATCATTTTTGCACATGCAAAGTTACTTCACATACGTCTGGCAGTCTAATGATGTTAACTGGGACAGATCTAATATCAAACGTTGGTACACTATTGAGGATTTCTCTGCAGTTTAAAAATGTTCTCCAACTTCCCAGACACTTGAAAATGTTAACGAGGACCTCGCAAAAGATGAACTGCTCTACACGCAGAACGTCGATATCATATGACTGTCGCTCGCTGCCATGTAACCTAGGGCTTGCAATGAACAAGACGTCGTACAGGATCTGATGTTCATGCACACTCAGGTTACATCCAATTAGCGTGTCAAGTGCTCACAATATAACGTAACAGACATGTACGACGCAGGGTTGTGCAGTCGGCACACAAAACCTCCGACTCCGACTCCTCAGTTTTTAAAACTCCGACTCCGACACATTCCTAAAAGCTCAATATGTATTAATAACGGTAAACCTATAAGACGTTTCATCGCCACCACGTGAATCATCAGGCTACTGTTTAGACTTATAACCTATATTTAAGTGTAAGTCTAATGGTTACTGTAGCTATCAGGGCTCTGGAGTTGGAGTATCTAGTTAAGATTTTAGACTGAGGTCGGAGTCGGAGTCGGTACATTTTTACCGACTCCGACTCCACCTAAAATTCCTTCCGACTCCGACTCCACAGCCCTGGTATGACGACACACACAACGCTTACTGAAAGAATGTTTTAAGAATTTTATAAAACTTTTGGTACCATCAACTTACATGATGGGGGTCTCCCAACCCAACCCCCACCTCCCACCCCAACCCCCACCTACCACCCCCATCCCCGGAAGGTATATGTTTTGCCGGAATAACCGCGTTTATCTACCCTTCGTTACGAAATAACATTACTTTACTCTCAACCGAAAGAGCACTATGTAGGCTGCTGCTGGAATTTCTAGACTTGTATTCGGGAGCTGCGGGGTTCGAATCTCGGCCAGCAAAATGCATACCTGACAGTCCTACAGAAAAATAGAGATGTTCATCACATAACATTCCAGAAAGGCACAGACGGGGAGGAGAGGTATAGCTCTATTCTTTCTTCAACCTCGGCGTTACATGGTGGTGGGCAGCCAATGCCACGTCCCCGCCGCTTTACCCCCGGGAATGATTCGGTACCTATCCTACAGGAGGCAGGGCGAGCCTCAGGGGCGGTCTGGACGGGTACGGAAAATCTCGCCTCAGCCGGGGTTCGAATCCCGGGCAGTCCTGCCTGAACCGAGTCGTCACACCGACTACGCTATTGCGGCCTCTATCGCATTTATATAAGAAGGATCTGCTTTACTCTTATCCACCTACGCCTAGGTGAACCTAGAATTCTCGTCCCGTCAGGATTTCGATGAACATTCTGTGTGTTTTTCTTTCGCCTCCCGTAAGTGCTAAACGTCCCACCATCTCACCTTTCCTTACTTGATCACCCTTACGATATAAGTTGAAAACAAACATTATGAAATTCACATAACGAAATTTTCTCCAGTCACCTAGCACTTCGTTCCTCCCACTTCCAAGCATTCTTCTGGAATGTGTTCCCCCTTCAGGTAAGGGCCCAAGTTTCACGCCCCATTTCAAACCAAGACATCACCATTAGCTGTGAACTGTCTGGCGCAGTGCCTGTCGTTTATCCCTCAAGATGAAGCTGGTCCTTCCATCTTTTCCTCAGGCGCCCTATGCTTATCTTCCCCTTTGGCCTATATTTCAGTGCTTGTTTGGATACTACTACTACTACTACTACTACTACTACTACTACTACTAGTACTACCACCACCACCACAGCGGCCGCCGCCGCCACCACCACCACCGCCACCCCCACCACCGCCGCCGCCGCCGCCACCACCCCCACCACCACCGCCGCCGCCGCCGCCGCCACCACCATCCTCACAACCACCACCATTACTACTACCACCACCACTACCACCACCACCACCACCACCACCACTACTACTACTACTACTACTACTACTACTACTACTACTAAGGACCTTGCAGTATTTATCTTTTCAAAACTATATTCTCATCACTACATTCACTATGCATTTACTCCGTTTATGAAGCTCTTGGCTGTTCCTCGCACTGCTGTTTACTCCGCTTAAATTCCTCGACTCTTCACTGGCGTTACATTCCCACTGTAGAACTAAATCAGAGTGCACACGTTCCATGTGTAATTCAATTAAGTTTACAGACGCTAAAAGAACTTGTGCGCATCCTGCGGCAGTTTGTACGCCTCTTCGTTTGAACTTACATTCTCAGAACGTCCGCGGCTACAATTACGCTAATGCACTTCAGCTTCTACGTTTAGACACCTTACAGGGCAGAAGGCTTCAACTGGACGCAATATTAGTGATTAATGTTTTTTCTTGGGGGGAGGGTGTCCGAAGTTTGTCCACCTTCTACCAACATCACCAGTCTTCGAGTTCCCTATCGGATCCTCGCTATTTCAATGTATCACGTCTACTCTGACCGTAAGAACTGTCCGCCTGCCGTCTGTGCATCAGGCACAAACACCCTTAGAAGGCAAGCCACTGCACTCCTGGAGATCTTATTTTAATTTCTGTATTTAAATCATTAATTTGATTTCTTGTATTAATCATGTAACTTTTGTCTTTGTCACTGCTTTTCATTGCTTTATTTTTTTGTGTTACTGTCTCACTGTCACAGTTTTGTAGATGTCTGTCCTCTCTCTGTTACTCGCCACTAGCCTCTTAAATCAGAACTTTAAAAGTAATTTAGTGGAAAGGATTTTTACAATCATCATCATCATCATCATCATCATCATCATCCCCTGCAGATTATCAATACGAAATTTAATAAATATATTTTACCAATTCTTAGTCTTCAGAAATTCAATAACTACTTTGCTGATGTAACATAAACCACTTTAAAATCAAACATTTCCAATTCTTAGCGAAGTGCCTTTTTTTAAATCCACAAACCGTGACCGTAACTAAGTTTAATGAAAATACTGTCGACCAAAAATCTTCGTTTTGAAGCAACATGTCACCACACTTCACCTCCCCACTACTGTTCCGACCTCAGATTACTTAACGTTTCTGTGACAAGTCGTAGGGACGTATAACGGATTAGTACCGTATCAACTACAGACGCTGTGCAGCGCGAACAGACAGCAGGCACTGACGGAAGGGCGGGCTAGTTGAAGAAACTACTTTGCCGTTCCCCTGAGACGAATGAGAATTCAGGATAGCCTGTCAAGCAGTATAACTGCGAACATTCGGGACAACAACCAAACACGTAGTAGAAGAGGAAGCTAAACACGTCGATACCTACAGCCTGCTTCCGGCATGAGGGTCAGGCACCCTTGTACCTTTTTATCTTACTTCATGACGCCATAGAAATGGCACTAATTATTGTGGCAGAAGAATTGAGGCCACTGTGACTAGAAGCAAATCTGGCTGAGCCTGGGAACAAAAATCGTTGCTAGTCACAAAGTAGCAACTTCCTTTTAGGCTACAGTTATACACGCAGTGTCCGCCCCCAACACTTGCAAGTTCCCTAATTGCTGGGACAGAGATTTCTGTTGAACGGACACAACTAACTAACTAACTAACTAACTAACTAACTAACTAACTCCATGGAGCAGAGGCCTTCTTGAGAAGCTAACAGTTTATCAGCTAGTCAAGAAATTCCCGCATTTTATGGAATCCGGAGGTTCATTGCCGCATTCACAAGAGTCCGCCACCTGTTCCTATCCTGAGCCAGCTCAATCCAGTCCATGTCCCATCCCACTTCTTCAAGATCCATCTTAATATTATCCTCCCATCTACGCCTGGGTCTCCCAAGTGGTCGCCTTCCCTCAGGTCTCCCCACCGAAATCCTGTATGCACCTCTCTTTTCCCATACGTGCTACATGCCCTGCCCATCCCATTCTTCTCGATTTCATTACCCGAATAATCTTTGGTGGGGTCGTACCAAACAATCGGTCCAGGCCCGAGGCTTTGTAGGCTGTTTCGTAACATCATAATTTTTACGGTGAGGAGTTGTTAGCACCTCGCCCAACCCCTAAGCTGGAGGAACACCCCTTGTCGGCTGTTCGCGACTGCTTATTCAATGTATTCGCAGCTACCCGCCGTAACTGGAGGCCGTTCCTCCACACGCAACCTGAGGACACGCCATGTCGTGGTGGCAGGGACCCACTTAACACGAGAAAGAACACAAGAACTCCTTTATTACTGCTTTTGTCGAACCAACATCATGCCTTCAATTCAATATTCTGTTATAATCAGCAATCAATACACACGTACAAGTGTGTGTTTCTGTGTGTGTGTGTGTTTGTGTGTGTGTGTGTTACCGGAAGTTATTACCAAAGTGTTATTGATCCAGTTATTTGTCACACAATGGCATACAATTTATTCCCTAACTTTACCATTTCAACGCGCGTTATGTGCCAAAAGACATACCTAAATAACACTAAAACTCGGAGAAAAAAGGACCCAAACAAATTCGAACAAGCAGACATCGCATTTTTAGTTCCACCCTTGCACAAGCATGCAAACTTTCTACCACAAGAACTAAAGCGTGTTGCCCTATGCGTTACAAAATTTATGTTCTTCCTGTGATTCCCAAATCGAATACTGTAACGTGCTGATGGCTACGAAAACTGCACGACAAACAGCAAGTCAAATGACGCCCGTTTCGTATCCATCACAGTGATGAACGAAGGCCTTGTAAAGTGTGTGACAGGCACACAATACAAGCAGTTTTGCCACTGAAGTTAAGAGAAATTCGTACGAGACTATCTGCAATACGCTGTAAAGATAAAAATCTGCACACGACTTATTCATTGACGTGTGCACGTCACGGATTCGCCAGGATTATGAGAGGTAATTTATCTGATAGACACCTTCACTCTTGTGGGATATTACACAACGATGATTGGTAGTTACCGACGTTTCAGAACAACCTATCGGTTCTATCTACAAAGGTCAGTAAGTACATTGGCCTGCTGACCCTTGAAGATAAGACCGATAGATTTTCGGAAACATCGATAACTAACTACCAACCTGCATTGCGTAACATCACAGAAGAGCAAAGCTCTCATTGACACTGCGGCGGAAGTCTGAAATCATGTATACTCTAAGGGACAAAACTTTAAACTTACAGCCTCACATTTCTGTATAATAACATTGTACAGACTAACGCATTATAAATTCAAGTACAGTATAACCCCAATTCTCCGCACGCTGATTATCCGGATCGGCTTTGCCCTTCAGGTAACTTTGTCGAGAATTTTACAAAACTAATTTGCCTTGAAATTACCGCTTACTGTCAAATACATATAACGAATCATGCATTAATGTTTTCTTTGTATGTAAATAAATATGCAGCCTAAAAATAGCCGTTTGTAGACATTTTTTCCACTTTAAATTGCCTATGTAGCCTATTTTCAAAGAAAAATCCAATTATCCGGACTGTCTGAATATCCGGAAGGTTCGCGGTCCCAATTATTCCGGACAATTGGAGTTATACTATATTTTCAATTTTATATTCTGTGTGACCTAACAATTACATTAAATGGTAGTCCAGACAGCAGCACGATTCTGTACGCAGCCGTTAGGGCCTGTGTTGATGTCCTACTGGGAGAGACGCACAAACAAGACTCGATGTATCAACGCAACGTATGACCCCTATCCAAGTACAGAGGGGTGTAACGGAAGGGGGCTTTCGAAGTCCGGTTAACGGTACGGCCACTTCCCTACAGCACACACATTACAGATACAATGTCAGGTCGTCACTGTGCACAACATTCACACTGTTGTCTTCTGGGCTGTGAGACGGTGTAGTACTGTGACTGGACAACAAACGTTTCAACAGGATATGATTCCTCCATCTTCACAGTCGATCCTGAAGATCGAGACAGCATGTTCCTCCATCATTAACCAAATACAAGTTGACACGGCGTCACAACCCAACAGATCATCACCTTAGGAGCACTTCAGGTTACTGAAAAACAGTATGAGAGAGGCCTTCGTTCTTCTGGGATGTTACGCGACGTAGGTTACTAGCTGGTTACCGACGTTTCGGAAAAGCATATTCGTCCCATGTTCAAGGTTCAGGCAGTTCAAGAACCGCTTGACCCTTAAAGTTAGAACTGATAAGTTGACCCGAAACGTCGGGGACAAACTACCAACCTACGCCACGTAACATCACAGAACAGCAAAAACTACACAGCGGCGGAAGCTTAAAACCTCAAAATAAAAGTGCTTTATTTTGATAAAAAAGATTTCTTAAAAACTTCCATAAATTGTGTTTTCTATAAAAGACGAACTGGCTCATTCAACGACAATGTATACACAATTCCAAACGTATTATTTTGGAATATATATTGTAGGTTTAAAATTAAGCCGATACTTTATTCAAATATCACACAACTTGACAACATCCATCAAACTTCCAACGCCAATAATATTTGCTACTTTTATTTGGTACCTCATTACAGAGCGTGACCGGATAAAAACGAATGGTATTAAAATTTTAATACGAGGCAAGGTGGAATTTGATTGATTATTACTTCTGCAAATGTTAATAGTACTACAACACCAACTTAATTTAATATTCAACTACATGACGTTGGCTCATCAAACCACATATATAAACAAACACTGCAGTGTATGTAAAGGATTTTATGCTGCAAAGGTGGAGTCCAGCTAATTTATCACGGCTTTAACTTGCATAACCAGCGGCGATAAAAGTCCTGGAAACCAATGAATCCACCGTCAAAATCAGGGCAGTATTTTCACAGATAGATAATTTCCTTGGCCCAGTCCCAGTGGCCGCGCGGTCTAAGGCGTGGGTCTGCGGCCTTTCGCTAGCTGGGATTGCGGGTTCGAATCCCACCGGGGGCATGGATGTCTGTGTCTTGTGAGTGCTGTGTGTTGTCAGGTGGAGGTCTCTGCCACAGGCTGATCACCCGTCCAGAGGAGCCCTACCGAGTGTGCTGTGTGTCTGAGTGTGATCGTGAAGCCTCGATAATGAGGAGGCCCTGGCCCACTGGGGGGCTGTTGCGCCATTTGGAAAAAAAAATTGTTATACGCAGCTATTTATCACTCCAGATTGCGTCAATCACTCAGTCTCTGCCTGGTATCATTTCAGTTATTGTGTCCCGTCACTGCTATGGCAGGCATTTGTTTCCGTGGTTTTATGTGCTAAGCTTAGCCGACGGTTCACACAGTTTGGCCACTCCTCTCTTTCTTGCTAAGTTCAAGCTAATACAAGACCGCAATCAAAGTTCAGAGCGGATCGCGGAACCGGTCCGAGTGGGTGTTTTAAAAAGAATATTACCTGAAAGTTCAACATGAAATCAAAGATTTCTGGCTTCTCATTCGCAATACTGACTCGTTTTTGTGTTGCTGTTGTAATAAACGAATTCAACGTTTGCGTACCCTGCGTCGTTATACGATTCACATGGCTCCGTTATTACGCATATTGGTAAAACTGCGAAAAGCGACTATTAGATTCGTCATTTATCCGTCCGTCCGTCCGTCCGTCCGTCCGCGCGGAACAACTCGGCTGCCACTGGACGCATTTTCATTAAATTTGATATTCATTTATTTTGCTAAAATCTGTCGAGAAAATTCAAGTTTCATCAAAATCTGACAAGAATAACGGGTACTTTACATGAAGACCTATGTACATTTAAAATATCTCGGTAAATTCTTCTTAGAATGAGAAATGTTTCAGACAAAAGTTGTAGAGAAAATCAAAACACGCATTTTATGTTCAATAACTTTTTCTCGAAAATCGTGCCGTTTATGAGATAATATGAAAAAATATGGTACAGCCAGACAGGAAAAAGCTGGTTTCCATGCATCATAACTAAGACTACAGACACACACTCAGAATATGTAACACTCATTGTCTTTATACGGTAACAATGGTTACGCGAACGCGCCTCAACGTTACGTTATAAGTACTTGGTCTTGTTGTACTAACAGACGTCTTAAAAGTATCTTATAAAAGCTGATCTCTCATTTGAGAGAACAAAACGATGCCGGAAACCAGTTGGTGCTGTCAGCACGTTGTCACTGACAACACAGCTCTAATATAAAAGGCCCTTACCCCATATAAGAAGCAACACAGCCAACAGCAGCCTCGATGTAGACATTGGGTAGCTGTTAGGATGAAAACACTTAAGCACAAACCGGAAGAGCACTGAAAAATTACAAACAGATCACTTGAGACACATATAGACCGTACTCTTGCATAAGCACATGCCGAGGTACATCTAATACGGATCGCGAGGCGGGCACGAGGCGGTAGTTACAATAGGGAGGCGCCGCAGCACAACCCACACGACCGGACTGCCGTCTGAACGCTATCACCGGTGCCAAAACAGCAGCTCAACGCCAAAGCGCATGCGCGGTATTTCTGACTTCACTGCGCAATCACAACCCCACAAGAAAAGAAGTTGTAGGGGTGGGGGCTCCTAGAAAATAAGCAATCGAACCGTGTAAATCTGCACACATCCATCTCGGACCGGGAAAACTCTGGGGGATTCACGGCCACTCCTGTTCTGACAGCAAATAGAGACGGCTACACCACTAACACTTCCTCCGTCAACCTCAATGATATATACCTCCCGCCTCCCCCCTCCCCCCGATACTGAAGAGTTTATCGAACAAGATAGAAAATTCACATAACAGAAGCGCGAAGTCGAGGGAATAAGAGCATACAGTTGCTGCATCTCACTTTTCCTTTTAAACAATTCTGCAACACAAACACACTGCAGGGGACAACAGTCAGATAAATGTACTGCTGACAGATTCATCATGCGGTTGTTTACGCTAAGGGAAAGCAGCGGAAGGTAAAATTATAGCCTATTCTAAAAACACAATTATCAATAAATTTTTAAGCATAAAATGGAAATAAGTGAACATATAACCTTTCGAAACCAAGCGGTAACTTTACGTACCGCCAGGTTTAACATTCAAAAATTCCACATGGTGCTCACACAGAATTTATGTGTTTTGTACGGATCTCAGAAAAAAACAGCGATTATTTCCCTATACAGCATTAACAGATTGGTATTTATAACTGAGGTGGAGAGTGTTTACTGTGCGGTACGCGCTGTCCTTATATAAAACAGACATGTTTCGTCTTTAAAGGGTACCTCCATAAGAGAGGGCAGTTCTTCGTCACCTTACAGTGGCCATGTGAGGTTCCCATAGTGCTACAGAATCAAGTCTTTTGTGACATTACGCCGTTACAAGTAGACACTGTGTGACGCACCGTAAGGCTTCAATCTTCGATCTAGTTATTCTTTAAGCAGTCAAGATGTCCCCCGCGTGTCACAGAAACCGAAGGCTTTTTGCTGTACTTACTCCGCCCGTTACTCTGAGATCAACACAAACCACATCCTCACCCCTTCTTCCTTTGATGTTTGATTTCTTACTACTTACCATTAGTGGCAGCCGGGATAGTACAAGCGGTATAGCGAGTAGCTACGGGTTGGACGGTCCGGAGTTTGAATCCCGGCAGGGGCGAGAGATTGTCTCTACCACAACTGTCTATCTAGTGACGAGGTGAAGAAGGAGTGCAGCTACAATTCTGTTCACCCTGTATGTCTTTAGGCTTGGACACAGGCAACTTTACTGTTTTTGCTTTCTCTGCCATAAATGTTTATATCTCCCACAAGGTCTTCCAACTAAAATTTTCTACGCAGTTCTCATTTTTCCATGCGTGCTATATTCCCCACCCAGCTCATTCTCTTGTCCCGTTAATAATACTGCACACAGAACACACTCCAAACTCCTCATGCAACGTTCTGTACCTTCCCTTTGTTTTTACTCTGCTGGGCCAAGCTGTTCCCAGCGTCTGTGTACGTTAATGCCTTAATTTAGTGGCAAATTTCACATCCATAAAAAGCAACACGTTACAGTTACTGTAAGTCTTGTGTTTTCCAGACAGGAGGGAATACAAAAGAGTCGTAAGTGAACTGCCCATAGATTAAATCCGCTCTTACATCCCTCGTGAAAAGATTCCTGGTTTGTGACTGTTGATCCTAAACTTCTGAAATTTTTCAGACTTCGCAAGGATGTGTTCCTCACTTATACACTGTCATGTCATTACGAATCTTGTGTTCTGTGTGTGTGTGTCAATAACAAAGTCTGAATCATTACTGGCTGCGATGCACACAGGCAGAAAAAAGACAGGGCCCAGATTTTATACCCTCCAAAAAAAAAATATTCTATCAGTGTCAAATTTTCGAATATAACATTACTATAGTCCAGCATTTATTGAGCGTGTTATGGTGGCAAAAAGAGTACACGACAAACTTTTCACGGTAATTTCATTTTTCATAAAATAAAGCAACTTAACACAGTGATAAATCTGAATGTATTATCAGGTTTGAAAGAGAGAAGTTACGAATTTACATTTGTTACGGTAACAAAATTTCTAACAGCCTCCACAAATATTGTAAGAAATACCTGCTAAACAACCAATACGATTAAAAGTAAGCTTGAAAACAGAACTTCCCAGTTTTAAAGTTAATTAATTTATTACCGGGCACAAATTGTGCCTAAAATGTTTATAGCAGCTCATTTTATATTTCACAGCAACTTTATTAAGACGGTGTTAGTAAGGGATGGCGTGGAGTAGATTTATCTGGCTCAGGATAGCGACAAGTGGCGGGCCCCGTAAACACGGTGATGATATTTCGGTTCCCACAAAATACGGAGAATTTGATGAATAGCTAAACACCCACCAGTTTCTCAACAAGGACTCTGTTCAGGGGAGTTCGTTCTGTGAGCATTAAGGCAAAATCGCGTCGCGTATTCTTCCTACAGTTTCTTGAAGTCTTTATATGTTTCACTGTTCAGATCCCAGACAGCATCCTCAGAAATGCCTCCGTCCAATGCAGGCACTTTAGGTGCCTCAAAACGTACACAGGACAGCCTGCACTTAAACAGAACGGCATCAAACTTTCATCGAAAGCTGACGAGAGTGAGTCGTATTTGACACAGCGGCGGCTGCGGGGGGCGGGGGGGCGGGTTGCCTGAAAGTGACGGCCTGACAAGGTCCTTCGTTTGGTTTGTTCTAAGACGCTGTTTGTAGTTAGAACCCTGTAAAACATTTGTCCATACAGAGGACTGTATGCTATAAGTTCCGTAAATTACATCTACGCCGTCCTGCGATAATATGCAGCGTTGAGTGGTAGTTCTGTGCCGACGTTTCGGGACCATCTATCGGTCCCATATTCAAGGGTCAAGAACTCCAAGACGTCTTGGCCCTTGAAGATGGACCGATAGGTTGTCCCGAAACGTCGGTACAGAATTAGCGCTCTACGCTACGTAATATCCCAGAGGAGCGCAGATGTCCTCTACATCGCGGCGGAAGCCTGAAATCACCGAAGTCCCATAAAGATAAACTAAAGGTATCGCGGTATGTCAAACTTCGTCAGAGATTTAACGACATTAAATTGCAATGTTATATATAACGATCTTCGTTATCGTAACTTACATATTACGTGTATTTCCTCAGACCCTCCAAGGAAAGGCGTGGATAGTGTCTGGAAAGGAATCATTTTCCCCCATTTTTTCCCCAATTCGTTATTTAAAATCACAGCAACATTCGACGTTACAAAATCCTCACATTTCACAGAAGGTACCAAATAAATATCACAATACAGGTTATACAGCGTTCATGTATTTGAAAGACTGGAACATTTTATTTAAAAGAACGTTTAAACTACCGATGCATGTAAAAGCTACCCCTGGACAGGCCCTGAGGGTTCCAGTAGGTTAAGGTTCCTAGATTTCAAGACAATCGGCACATGAAGGTGGTAAGGTTGTCAGCCCTACGCACCGGCCGCCTTTACCCCCCAGGAAATATTCTTGGTACTCATTTCTGTTAAGAGGCTGAGTCGATCCCAGGGCCGTAGTGCGGCCGGAAGGATTAAGTCAATGACACCATCGGGAATCGAACCCGTAACCTTCTGGTTTATAGCGCAGTGCCTCAACCAACTGCGCCACCGCGTGCCCCCACTAATGCATGTAATCGGCAATATTAACTAGGAAATTACGAACCCCAAGGCCAAATTAAGTTCATGTCGGTCTAATTACGAATGTTTGTTTTTCTTAAACAAGTGACAGATCACATCAAATTCTCCTTCGCTCTTTTACTTGCAGGGTCACTAGTTCAACCCCTTACAGACGAAACGTAATCTGCTTTATATAAAGACTCTGTGCTTACCGCGCAGTAAACACTTTCAACCTCGGTTATAAAAAACGAATGAGTTGCGGACGTTTACGGTAAAAGCTGCAGTTTGTTCTGAGATATGTACAAAATACATAAACGCGACTTGAGCACTATGGAGAATTTCTGAATGTTGAACTTGGTGATACGTAAAGTTACCGCTAGGGGTTAAAAGGTTAAGAAAGGTTTGCTCGGTAGACACGTACCACGCACGGTAAGTGATTAATACATATACACATCTTACCGTAAAAACCTCGATACCACTGACACAACGAACAAGTGAATGAAAGGTCGATATCATTAAGGAAATTATACGCACAAGATTCTGTAGGTGTGGACTGGAAGCAACTTGCTGCGGCAACAGAACAATGGCCAGCTCTCGTGCATGTATGGCCCACAGGTCCATAATGGCAAGGTATTTATTCTGCAGCTGAACTACTACGAACTGCCCTATGAATAAAGTGTCGCTATTTTTATTCATCCTTTATTTAGAACGTTGTCAGTACCCACGGGCGCTGACGAGGGAAACAGCCAGGCATCAGCTGTTCCCATTTTTTGGAAAAGAAATTAAAATGGAGCAACGAAGAAGTGCCCATAACAAATACCTTATTAATGCCAAAAAGCGATACTTTTAAACGTACAGAATCCCACAATTTTAGATCAATATGGAGGATTATTCTTAATTTATATCACTGTTAATTCGGTGGACAAACTGTGTGTCTGTCCATGTCAGTCACTGAAAACAGGATGACTGGCGACCTCGAAAGGACATGGAATGAAAGGGCTGTGGCCTGTTTGAGGTATTACCCCAACATTATCCTGGGGGACTCGGGAGATTCAAACGAGGAACCACCCCGAATACATCATAAGTGTTACTACTGATTGAGTCACCTTGCTCAGCAGGGTCATGTAGTTAGATAATTTAGTCACCGTGACTGCCCGAAGTCTTCAATCGGCAGAACACTGGCGTCATTCAATAGAACATTCCGATAATGTGCATCTTGGAAATTAATTAAATTTATGGAATACGTTTAGGATAATCTTTGCTGGCATTTATCCCATAGAGACAGGCAATGTAAATGTAATGACGATAGCTAACGCCGAGATGCTCTCAACTTGATAAATTAGTATGAAATGAGAATATTACAAACGCGTCTGCAACATTTGTGTGAAACTGTGTTTCGTCGTTAAGAACAACGCAGTGGCACCAATCGCATGCCTGTACAAAAAGCTGCCGATCCCGGTGGCTGCGCGGTCTAAGGCGTGGGTCTGCGGCTGCTCGCTTGCTGGGGTTGCGGGTTGGAACCCCGCCGGGAGCATGGATATCTGTGTCTTGTAAGTGTTGTGTGTTGTCAGGTAGAGATCTCTGCGTCGGTCTGATCACTCGTCCAGAGGAGTCCTACCGAGTGTGGTGTGTCTGAATGTAATCGTGAAGCCTGGTTAATGAGGAGGCCCTGGCCCGCTTGGGGCTGATGAGTCATGGAAAAAAATGCCAAACGTTATTCAACATCTGTTGGATACGGAGGGTCCCACACTTCTAGAAATCATAGCTATTCCCTATAACTTTGTTTCTCTATGTCACCAACGTCTTCTGTACTCTTTCACTAGTATACTAAATCACGACTTGAACATTTATACAAAGAAACTTCTAATTTCTTGATTGTACTTTTAACCTGCCAGTCGAATATCGTCTTCAAAATAAACTCTTTACAAGATATCACATAAATAAACAGGACACGTAAATATAGCTTTTATCACTCCAAAGTTAACGTAGCTGTGCAAGAATAAAGGGTCTGGCAAAGCGAACAATACCTATATTGGAACTTCACACGTCTTCACCAGACGGTTCATGGTACTGCCTGGTCATAAGCTACATTTACACCGTATCACAGCTTCCACAAAAATACTGCCTGCGGAGGAGGGAGGGGGGGGGCGGTGGTCTAATAAAGGCAATTGAATCGATTGCAGATCCTTCAACTGCTGTAGGGACTCGGAGTTGCAGGTGCAAACAGCCTCTTTTCGTAATGACTTGTTCTTTCTTTTCTTGAAAAAACACGGCACGACATAAATAAATTACCAGAGAAAACGGAGCACAATGCAAACAAATGAAATATCACCTTCAACGGCCAAAACGACTGAACGTGAGATTTTGCATAAGCGTTAACAGAGGAAAGAAATACTGTCAAAGCGAAGTACAGGGTGTTCTACAAATAGGTACACGAAAGAGAAACAGCAATAAAAATACTCTGGCCTATCCCAGTTTAAAAGACACAAGAGACTACACACCCGTTCACTGCTTACAATTTGCAGTCCTCGCATGTAAGGTGTCCTGCTGTGGTATACAAGATAACAAGCAAGCACTTGTTTACCATCACCACAACTTTACTGATATTAACTCTTTAAAGATGAAGTGCGTCTGTTTTATATAAGGACTCAGTGTGTACCGCGCTGTAAACACTTTCCACTTCGGTTATAAAAACCGGTCTCTTAATGTTTTATAAGGCAAAAGTTGCTGTTTGTTCTGAGATCCGTACAAAACACATAAACGCAATGTGGGCACCACGTAGAATTTTTAACGTTAAACCTGGCCGTATGTTACCGCTAGGCTTTAAAGGGTTAATGTTAATTAGTCATATTAATCAGGCAACATGTGTCAAAAATCGTGGTCATCTTCAGGCTATCCAGTGTCATAAAAAGTGTAAATCTTGCAACTGCATTAAAATGTGTGTTAAATACCCTAAGATGCCACTCCTATAATTTACGCACATACCCGTACACAGCATGTTGCTTGTCATTTTGTTACTACTAACAGAGATTGTTAATAAGACGTCACACGTTAGTCATAATGTTAAAACCTGTATCAATATTAAGGAATTAAAAATCTTCAAATAATCCCTGAAGAACTCCTTCTGATCTGTGGTTGAAGTGTGGCATATAGGAACTATCCGTTGATAAATATAAATTGTTGTAATATTACTGTTTTAAGGTGAAATTATGTGTAGAAAAAATATTCCAAATTCACATAGGTCTGGTGAGTATTAGTATGATATTCGCAGTATATCTAAGCTCAAGTATTTGTTGTATATCGTATTTATGCTTCTTGAAAACAGGTTTGGCCGATCCCAGTGGCCGCGCGGTCTAAGGCTCAGGTCTGCGGCCGAGCGCTTGCTGGGATCGTGGGTTCGAATCCCACCGGGGGCATGGATGTTTGTCTCTTGTCAGCGTGTATGTTGGCAGGTAGAGGTCTCTGCGATGGGCCGATCCCTCGTCCAGTGCAGTCCCACCGACTGTTGTGTGTGTCTGAGCCTGATCAAGCGAAAATAAATGACCTCGACACCTGCTGTGAGTAGGTAGAAGAGGGAAGGACTACGACGAAAACAGGTTTGATTTATTCCAGTCACTGTCACCATATTCTTCCCAGTGTTGAAGCCCTGCCCACTATTCACAATATACGACATTTGAAAATTAAAATAACTTTTTGACTCGCTTTACGCAACTCTTCTTTGCTTGTAAACAAATTCCTTTTGCTTACAGCTACATGCTTCGCCTTTTATACGAAGCCACCATCAGGCTAAACTGCTATAAAAGTATACTGTGAAAGACCTTGTACCCAACAATAGAAATTCCAATATGTTAGCGACATCTTACACCTTTCAGGTATTTATTCACATGCGGCTATAATTAAAATTTAATAAAACACAAGGACCCCAAACAGACGTATGAAACAACAAGCAGACTTCATCTAACCCACAAAGGCGGGACTAGCCGCAATTTGACTACCACACCCTTACCCAGTACTAGCAGTCCCTACCATGCACGTTTTCCCACACATTCCTCAACAATTTCCAGAGTGCACATAGACTACCGTGTTTTTAAAAATAAACTCCTCACATGACGTCACACATCATTCTCATTACAAGCGCAAAAGGCTGCTAATATTTACTCTCTTGCTGTCGTGTTTATTTTTAACGTACGTTAGCATTAGCGAGCAGTTAATGAACCCGATTTAATTTTACTCCATTAAAACTGCTGGTTCCTTTCATGTTAGAATCATCTTGTGCAGGTAAAATGTCGTTCCTTTCACTCAGGCGGAGGGAGGTCGCCTCCTTCCTCCGCGAACAGCAGACGCGTATTGAACGGTGCTGGATCCTCATTAGCAGCTACAGCATATGTCAGAACCTGAGATGCCGGTAACAGTTTTTCTCAGCTGCCGCAAATAAATCTCTTGGCCGTTGCAATGGCAAAAGGACTAAAACTGAACGCGTATGGTAATTAAGTTGCTGATTAATATGCTACTAAAATTCAAAGCATGTTTTAGTTATGTTGCTGATTAATATGCTACTAAAATTCAAAGCATGTGGTAGTTATGTTGCTGATTAATATGCTACTAAAATTGCAAGCATGTCTTAGTTATGTTGCTGATTCATATGCTACTAAAATTGCAAGCACGTGTCAGTTGTGTTGCTGATTAATATGGTACTAAAAGTGAATGCACGTGTTAGTTATGTTGCTGATTAATATGCTACTAAAATTCAAAGCATGTCTTAGTTATGTTGCTGATTAATATGCTACTAAAATTCAAAGCATGTGGTACTTATGTTGCTGATTAATATGCTACTAAAATTGCAAGCATGTCTTAGTTATGTTGCTGATTAATATGCTACTAAATTTACAAGCATGTGTCAGTTATGTTGCTGATCCATATGCTACTAAAACTGAACGCACATGTTAGTTACGTTGCTGATTAACATGCTACTCTTTCTAAAGCCGTTGTCTCCATTCGCTTAAATTACCTATGAAGAATAAGGACGAAGAGTTTGTTATTTCCACAACAACTTCCTCAAAACAAATGCAAATAACTGTTCTTTGTATTCAGGTAAATTGTCATTGTATAATGTTTACAGGCTGCAGATACTAGTGCTGAAAGAAGGAAAGAATAAATAGCAGCCGGAAGGAACAGCGGGAACTGCCACTTCACCAGGCCCCGGGCACACAACCCAAACCCACATACTGGAATCACAGTAAAGACGGCTCACCACTCACATCCACCTCTTATACTGCAATATTGGGTCAGCACAGTGGTAGTGTCTCTACTCGCATTCAGGAAACCCAAATTCTGGCCTACGGGAATGGTTGCTGACTCCCCCACTAAAAGTAGAGAGAAAGTCTAGTAAGGTACCACGGCACCTTGCCCCTACAGACTTCTCGACTTATTCACAATCATGGTACCGTATTTCACTCAGAACTGCATAATCTGACAGTTTATACGGTCTGCAAACAAGGCCACAAGCAATACATGCAGTACCAAATTGCGGACTGGTGGATTTTATCTCCACGTGTAAGGCCAGGCATATTGGTACAGTAAGTGGTACAGAAAAATGCGAGTTGCTCCAAAATGCTTCGAAGCTTTCGTTTTTGGGCGCGTTCGCAAAATTACGAAAAGCGACTACTAACTTCGTCATGTCTGTCTGTCTGTCCGTCCGTCCGTCCGTCTTTCTGTCCGGCTGTCCGTCCGTCTTTCTGTCCGGCCGTCCGTCCGCACGGAACGTCTCGGCTACCACCGGACGGGTTTTCACTAAAATTTGATAGTTAAGTATTTTTCGAAAATTTGTCCAGAAAATTCGTGCTACTGACTGCATCGTTAAACTAAATAACTAAATAACTCACTAACTAACTAACCAACCAATCAACCAACTCCATGGAGCAAAGTCCTTCTTGACAAGCTAAGAATCCCTTAGCTAGTCAAGAAATCTCCCACATTTTATTGAACGTGCAGGTTCATTACCGCATTGACAAGAGCTCACCACGTGTCCCTACCCTGAACCAGATCAATCCAGCCCGTGTCCCTATCCTATTTTTAATATTCCTTTTAATATTATCATCCCATCTACGCCTATATCTTCCAAATATTCTCTTTTCCTCAGGTTTGCCCACCAAACCCTGTATACACCTCTCCCCTCCCCCATACTTGCCACATGTTCCACCCACTTCACTCTGCTCCATTTGATCACCAGAACTGTGTTGGGAGAGGAGTGCAGATCATGAAGCACCTCGTTATGCAACCTTCGCTTATTATTTCGTTAAACAAACTGTACCTCAGTAAATAAAAAACGTGTCATTCATGCCAGCTCTGCAGTTGTGAGTACTGACGTATCGATTCAAATAGTGGGTGTGGCAATAATACTCATTTGCAGAGGACCCTAAAACTGTCAGGGTTTGGTAATGACGAAATCTATAGGAGAACAAAACCGTTATCTTACACGTGCTGAAACATTTGTTAGCTTCGCGTCACGTACCCACTCCTTGGAGAGCATCATTTTGGCCGAATTCGCTCAGCACCTTGTCGAAGGAGGAATGAAAATGCTAAAATACATAGCATGGCTGTAAGATAGCATGCACGGCGCAGTCTGATTGCCTTGGGGAAATCGTGGAAGACTGCAGTAACGTGCACGGACTGGATCATCCCTGCAGATTTCTACTGATAACTCGTTACCCATACTTTTGATACCAAACCATTTCCTTTTTTTTTCCAATGGCGCAACAGCCCCCAGTGGGCCAGGGCCTCCTCATTATCGAAGCTTCACGATCACACTCAGACACACACCAAACTCGGTAGGACTCCTCTGGACGAGTGATTGACCCGTCGCAAATACTTCTGCCTGACAACAAACAACACTCACAAGAGACAGACATCCATGCGCCCGGCGGAATTCGAACCCGCAATCCCAGCAAGCGAAGGGCCGCAGACGCACGCCTTAGACCGCGTGGCCACTGGGATCAGCGATACCAAACCGTACTAACGCAAATTTTATTTTATAATATTTCAAGAAAATGTTACTCTAAATTAAATTCCAAAACTTAACAAATTTTAGGCCGCTTTCATTACTGAAAAGTTCACACCACCACCTAATTTCGCTTGATAATAATGGCTCCGTAGTTTGTTAAATGAACAACTATCAGCTGCGGAGGCAGAGCAATTATTCTGCAACATTTCATTACACTTGTAGAACTGTTAAAGATCAACCCTTTACAGACGATGCGTATCTGTTTTATATAAGGACTCAGTGCGTACCGCGCTGTAAACACTCTCCACTTCGGTTATAAAAACCAGTCTCTTAATGTTTTATAAGGCAAAAGTTGCTGTTTGTCCTGAGATCCGTACAAAACACATAAACGCAATGTGGGCACCACGTAGAATTTTTTAATGTTAAACCTGGTTGTACGTAAAGTTACCGCTAGGCTTTAAAAGGTTAAATGAATACTATGAATAATAAACCGCGAAGTAAAGTAGAGGAAACTGCCGTAGCCAATTTTACGGTGAAATTCATTTGAGAGGACTGAACAGGACTGAATATACGTGGTATCCTCCTTTACCACAGCCCCTACTGAGGCTGATCTAGACCTGGGTCCAGTTCTCTTCCACACACTGCATGTCTGTTCTATAAATTCTCATTCCATGGCACGCTTCCTTCTTGTACATTTGACAATCATCCTGCTGATCAAGAAATTGCACGTGATTGGCGAAACAGAGGACTCGCCGCTTTCAACAAAATAACTTTCAGTTGGATGACACCTTGATCCAAATCATCAAGTCATGTATTCACAATGTACTTGTTTTCATAAACAGGAAGTTTCAGCATTATCCCTCCTGTACGCCTAATTCTCCCTAGTGGTAATTAGAGATAACTTGCGCGGCCTTGAAATAGTAATTTGCATGACGTTGTACTCCCTTCTTCTCTTAAATAAACAAGTAGCCTAAAATCAAAATTCAAACTGTCCTAAGACAGAACGTCTTCTTTCTTTCCAAATTCAGTTTTACCCTGGACGCAACCCGCAAACCACTCCCCTCAGAAAAATTTAAATTTGACAGAATTATACAGTAACATAAACGTTGTTTCATTTTTAAATTGCGAATTGTTTGGTAGCCACTGCACACGGTATTAAAAAACGAATTCAGTCTCACAGTACAAGGCTTTGTCTGGATGTATTGCTCTAATGTTTATGACGAAGAGGATCAAAAGGGCTTAATCTCCGTTGAAGTTTTTTTCACGAAGGCTGTAATATGTAAATTCAAAAGCCTTTCTGAATGAAATTCTGGTAAATATGAAACTGAAGAATAATTCGTTTAAGCCGAGCACACCCAAATCAGATACTCTCAAAGCGATCCTTTGTACGTTCCTCGAGAATCACAGTAGCCGTAACTAAATCATCCTGTGGCGTATAATGATTCTCCTCTGCGAACATTTTGCAGTCTTCAATTTGCTTTTTTTTTATCGTTTCACACAGACGGTACCTTTAGAGTTCTCTGAACTTAAACCCGGGGATGCAATAGCCATTTACGCGCACAAGGCAATCTTCCCATTACATGAAGCCTGTCTTGTGAACCACGTGTATATCACTGCTCCAATAATCCCATCTGCAATGTTTCTTTTAACGTCGGCTTTGATAAGGAACTTTTGCTTCCGCAGTGCTTTGCTGCTTACACACCGCTTTGCTTGCCAATTACTTCTACCCTTCAAACCTTCAGGCACTGACCGATCAGAAGACAGCGTTTAGCAACATCTACTCAACACTCTTGACACATGATCCACGAATATGACGTCATACGTTCATATCAGAAGTCGGCATAGATTAATGCAAAGGCTTTTTTATTTGTGTGGTGAAGGGCCCCACAGCAGACGGTACGGACGCACCGCAGCCATGAACCTTATTGTGCAACCCTATAATAAAGATCATTAGTTTTTTCTTTCTTCCGTGTAACGGAGCACCGGTTGAATGAAACTGACAGGGGGAAAACCGAAGTATTCTGGGAAAAACTTATCCCAATGACACTTCGTCCACCACAAATCCCATATGGACTGACCTCGGATCGAACCCGGGCCTCTGCGGGTGAGAGGCTGACGGCTAACCGCCTGAGCCATGACACGGCCCAATGCAACCCCTTGTTTCTTATGCTTGGAACAAAAATGACTGCCGGACGTTATGCAGCTTGCACCAGGATTGTCATGTTCAGTGCTGCAACTGTTGCATGACAGAGCAATCGGAAATTAAATTGTGCTAAGGAATATAGCAGGAATATTACAGGAACTTGAGAGAATAACTAAACATAAATTACAAAGGTGATGTTGTTTATGGATGCTGCGCCACGCCAATCGGTCAGCACTTACAGATGTGTACCGTCGATTTACGGATGACACGGCAACGTTTATTCTTAAGGCAATAACGTTACCGGGGGGGAAAAAAGTGCGGCACATGTATTACGAACAGGAGAGAAGCAAAAAAATATCGTACGTAAAAACTGAATGCAAAAGACCATTCAGGAAGCATAAGTATCAACAATAAAATCGGTATTAAAAACTGGATACGAGGATGTGTAGTGATCTCTTTTGCCTTGGAATACCAATCAGTGATGGGCTTGTGTAAACGCCATGGCTTCCATGAAACGGTATATATATATATGTGTGTGTGTGTGTGTGTGTGTGTGTGTGTGTGTGTGTGTGTGTGTGTTCACCTGCGTAGCAATTATCTTGTTGATAAAAACTTCGATGGCTACGGTGTATACGACGCACGGTGAGGGCCGATGCAGGAAGGGTGGCTAGAAGAGACTTCAGTCCTATTTTAATAAGAAGTCCTAAATTTCATTTCGCGGACTGAAGAAAATGATGGAATTTTCAGTTCGTACGCCCCTGGATTAGAAAAAGCGGCTGTCATAAAAAAGTAATTCAATCGGTCAAATCACAAAACTGTTGAATTAATTGGAAACGACATGCAAGAAGGCTGAAAAATAAAATAAAATAATACCAAAACGGATTACATGATTGGACCTAGAAAAAAAGCGTACACTAGTTCAGAAAGAGATCGCACGACTCGCCACACCACATGACCAAACGCACGAAGGGTTCATACTCAGCTCTCACAAAATAAATGAACAAATAAGGAAAATAACCAGAAAAACAAGACACTTCCATTCTTTATATAATTTGCCTTCAGTTTCTATTGGATTTTTCCTCAGACCTTACCAACATCAACTAACAACTTCCAGTCATCATACAAATTGTGTAATTTAAAGTTACCTGCATGATAAACTTATTGTGAGAATTTATCACACCTCACACTTGAACAACGAAATGGAGACTTTTAGGTGGATTCCTCATTCATATAATTCTAAAGAAACAGCAAGATTTTGCTGGCACATACCAAGTTGTATCTACTGGGAGAGAGCTTGTTACATGCACACATAAAAGCCTTTATACACAAGCTAGGGGTTTTATGTTCTTGAAAGCACAAAGTCCGTAAAACAACACAAGTTAAGAAGAGTGTAATACACTCTGAACGGCTGGCACAAGAAGTAGGGAAGGTATCACACTCTGAATACATCAACAGTAGCTCTGCCAACACATGTAAATATTTCTCAGCAAACCGGAAATGGAGTCTTAAGCACATACATGCATACTGTTCATCACACTGATTAACCTTCTTAGTTAAATGTGTCAGGACACAAACAAACATTAAATCTACCGCATGGTGAGACAGGAAATGTAGCTGCCTACTTACCCACCTAAATAACCAACCCGGCACCTCACTTAACTCTGCTTCTACCTACATGTTTGTCTGGCCCCTCGGGTACACTGCTGATACATTAACGTTCAGATGTTTATGCAGTTTCCTGTCACTAAACCCAAAAATCTGTAACCACCCCAAACGAATACAAAAATTGGGCATTAAATTAGCTCCTGTTTCCTCCAAAACAGCCTGCATACCAAAGAAGATCTACTGGTCTACTGTCTTTCCTCAGATTGAAAAAAAAATTGGAATTGCCATATCACCACGGTGGCTGTGAGTCTCCATGTACTCCCATTTCAGATTTTGAACCAAATGCCCCACTTTCAATAAATTTGGCGAAAAACGATATGCCACTTAGGGCCACCCCAATGCCTTGTTCTTTCAGTTTCCTAAAACCGGTTATAACAAAAAGAATGTACGAACCTCCGAGGTGGGTGCGACAGCTGAAGTGACGTTAGACAACACAGCTTGAATCGTTGTCACTAACGTGACAACTGAAAGCCCAATCCTAATAACCCTAATAATCCTAATAATTCTAATAATCAATTCCGATTTTAATCTATACGAAAAGGCAGGTGCAGGTCCAGTTTATGCCACTAAAATGAAATCAAAAACCCTAACCTTTATGTAGGCTGTAAGCAGTAGCTTTAATTTGTGTCACTAAAACGAATCCTCAACATACGACCTTTATGTAGGTTGGAAGCAGTGGCTTCAATTTTCATTACTCAAATGAATCCTCAAAATATAACCTTTATGCAGGTTGGAAGCAGTGGCTTCAATTTTTATTACTCAAATGAATCCTCAAAATACAACCTTTATGCAGGTTGGAAGCAGTGGCTTCAATTTGTATTACTCAAATGAATCCTCAAAATACAACCTTTATGCAGGCTGGAAGCAGTGGCTTCAATTTTTATTACTAAATTGAAATCACAAAACTTAACCTTAATTTAGGTTGGAAGCAGTGGCCTTAGTTTCTGTCACTAAAATCAAATATCAAAGCCAAATCTTTATGTCACTTCATAAATGTGACCTGGGTTTCTGTAGCTAAAATGAAACATCAGGATCTACTTTTAATCTGTGTTGGCACCATGCCTTAGTTTTCTGCCATTAAAATTAAATCTGAAGCCTAACAGTTATGTATGTGACGTATGTGGCCTGAATTCTTGTAAATAAAAATAAACCCCAAAACATAACATTTGCACATGTTGGCATCCGGGACTTCAGTTTCTGTCAATAACATGAAACCCTAAAGCCTAACCTTGCTTATGACATTTTGCGTGTTCTCCTCTATGTTGGCAAACCTGACGTGATTCTCTTGAGTTACGTAAGCTGTCAACCCGAACTACAACATGGTTTGAATTCCATAAGAAACTAGAAGAAAGGCAGGCACTAACGCAGTTTCAAATACGACTCTGTTACAATGTTCACTAATAAATACTGTTTTGGTATTTCGTAGTGTTAGTGCATGAAGAAGTGTGAACAGTTACGTCCTTGGAGGGATATACGTTCACTACATATTCGACGTCAATGCTCTGTTTTCAGTATAGGTAAACATGTTTAACAAGTCAGTTTTCTTGAACATGGTCCCAAACTTAACACGACCGTACCCGAAATAAATAAAGCTCTCTCTCGGTACTTCAGTAACGAACTACTTATTTATATACTAACTAAACTTAACCTAATCTAACTAGTAGCGATACCGCCACAGCAGGCCTAATAATATGGATCTTTTGTGCACCTGTACCTTATTAACAGATCCTGGATCCTAGAAATTCCTATTCCTCACTGTCGTCCTCCACTATGCACAAATTTAAATTCAAATCACACTTAAATATAATTAACACCACTCCACTTAGCACCACACAGTTTCCGCCAAAAACAAACCCCACACGTGACGTCACCTCGATGCCGACTGCGTCATTAGCGACTCGAGCACCATCTGCCTGTCTTCTTTATGAACACAAACAAGCGAATCACGTTGCAGCGCAATAGGCCACCGATGTCGCGTAACGATAGCCAGGTGCAAGGCGTGGCAAGACCAGAGACGCCCGTTCGGATTGGTGGTATAGAATAACTCCAAACAGTAAAGTGCTGTTTATGTGAACGAACCATTTTCGTTTCTTAACTTTGAAAAGTAAACTAATTCTATCGTCGTAGAACTTCATTTAACTTTAGTCGCGGACCATATATACAGCGGGGGGTCAGGGGAAGGAGGGCGTTATCCGTGAATGAACAGCGAATTTTGGCACTAACCTACTTTCTGTTCCCTGCTTGAAATAAATTAAGAAAATGTGAGGCACGACATGTTACTGACATTACTGTTGATTTCACATATATTTATATCTTGACGCACACATGCAGTAAGGTATCACGACTGATTCACAGTAAATTGTCCCCGTTAAAAAGCGACATTAATAAATATTAATTACTTACAAAAGTTTTAACTTACGCATTCACCAACAATCTACTACAGATTCCACGTTATTTAGGCACCAAATATCTGACGCATTTTCTGTCTGTACGGTATAAAATTCGAAGATTCGTATAATTTTGCAAAGATATTTCAGTATACAGTGGCCCACAAAGGACACATATTAATTTTATGTGGTCATTTCCTGCATTATCTGTCAATTCATGCTCCTGTATTTACCTGAGGACTTTCAAAACTATTAGACAAAAGTCAGTTTGCTACCCATAATCCTATCGAAACATGATCAGCATCGACCAGTAAAGGTAAAGGCATCCCATTACAGACCTCAAAATTTTCAACGTGACCATCGGTAATCGAACCTGCGACAAGCCGACTTGTAGCGCAGTCCCTCAAACAACTGTGCCACCGTGTGAGTGACCTAACGATCGCGAAATCGTGATTTTCAACGGAAAGTACTTGCCTAAAATTTCAAAGTCGGAAAACCTCAAAAGTTGAGGTTAGAAAGGCCTGTCTCAAGAGAAATGGCTCCGTGAAAAGGAAAGTTTGGACATGTGCAACCAGGACATTAACGCAATTGTGTTCAAAACGCATTCAGATTAGGGGCCACAGCTACCTATCGCGCGCACGTGTTCTGATCCTATAACCTATTCCTCGTTTCTTTCCGTGATCGTGAAGCCTCGATAAAGAGACGGCCCTGCCCCACTGGGGACTGTTGCGCCAAGGGAGAAAAAACCCTTATTCGTTATACTCCAACAGACACCTAACACACGGTCACTTACATTCACCAGCCCACTGATGGAGGCAGCTTCATCCGCCAAACTGTTGCATAACCCAATTAAACCTTAAATATGAGCTGCAGGTTGTCATACCACACCAAACAGGACAACTCGAAGTTAATGGAGTGAAAATTCTCATTCGTGAAAAAATTTAGTACGGGCATGAACTCCACAATGTTACCGTCTCGGATTCAACGTGAGCATTAGTATTGGAGAACGCCGTTTGTCATCATGCGGCACAACTTACTGCGCAGAAGTGTTTACCTCTGCCATCTACTTGATACTACGCACAGCCACTGAGCGCCGGTTACAGTACGGCATGTAAGCACCATTAACAGTGCCGCAACACAGAGTCCATTGCGGTCCCAATGGTGTGATACAGTGCCATCTATGCAATACTATGCACACCCAAATAACTCCGTTAACAGTAATGCAAGTAGTCGCCACCAGTGGTGCCACAAGGCGTTGCTTCCACGATGCGCTAAACTTTCTCTGGTCACATGGAAACTGAGAATGAATGAACTTGGTTATAATGGATCACAAGGGTTGTTCTTAATATATCTGTTATAACCGAACACCGTTATATCCGAGGGGCTCAGAATTACGTTTTAAAATAACATTTAAATCAATACCACTTACGATACGCTTGTTTTCAGTTTTATTGCACATGGACGTGAGCAAATGCAAATTGCAAACCCAAAAACACGCATTACTGTGTTCCTGAACCCTTGATGTAGGTCACGGAAGCACCACGCACCAAGATGCCTGAATGCTTACCTCCTTCAAGCACCTGCTGTGCGTATTGTAAAAAATATTCGAAATTTCTTAACCTCCTCCATTGCCGCAACAGCCCCCAGTGGACCTGGGTCTCCTCATTGTCGGGGCTTCACGATCACACTCAGGCACACCACACTCCCATAGAACTCCTCTGGACGAGTGATCGGCCTGAAGCAAAGACCTCTATCTGACAACACACAACACTTACAAGTGACAGACATCCATGCCCCCGGGTGGATTCGAACCCAAATCCCTGCAAGCGAACGGCCGCACACCCACGCCTTAAGATCACCCGGCCACTGGTATAGGTCAAAATCTTTAAATACTGTTCGTATTCGCACCTAGTTGTCAGCCAGTACTGATATATATCACTTCTTGGCCGAACAGTTAATTCTCTTTACGTACAGTACCTAAAAGTCTTACAAAATCGCTACCTAAAAGGTTACAACTAAATGCACCGAAGTCAAGCCGTAATTGATTTATGACAGGGCACTCTAGCCCAAATACCCTAAAAATGTTCGAATATGGGAATTACAGTACTTTCTCGCTGATATATGAACGAGAGAAACTAACACGTTGCAAATGCCTTGCTTATCCATTATAACCGCTAATGGTTGGACCTTATCCTTAGGAAAGCCAAAGAAAGTACGAAATTTACAAGTCTCTTTGGCGTCTCCTGGTACAAAACGCTACCAAATTACATACGCAGTGGTCATGTCGCTCTGATGAGTAAGGCCTCTGCCCTCGAACACGCTGTAACCGTTGCGAGCTGTCCATTATTTTGCCAAAAACAACATAGCAGAGGAAAATCAACTGTTGGGGCATGTCGAAGAAATTCCATGTGACCGAAAATCCGATATATGAGAGACCGGTGTAACCAAGAAAACTACTGTGATAAAGCACAGGGAAACTGCAGGCGAGTGAAACAAACGATCCGCTGTAAGCGGGGATAATGTAACATGGATAGCTGTATTTCATGGGTGACATATTTCGTGCAGGGTGTGCCATCTATGTAGTACTCAGCCTAGCTCCCGGGAAGCCGGTCACAGTAACGCATGTACTGGACGCTTTTGCCGCAACACGTCACCGCTTCCAGGGACCATTGCACCGTCCCTGGCTTAATGGGAGCTGTGTATGATATTTTCGTGGTAACGCATTTGGTGCGTAGTGTGCCATCTCTGTACGACTAGGTGCAGCCAGAGAAAGCCGGTTATAGTAACGCACATATGCGCCGCTTGTGCCGCCATTCGGTGCGCCATGTGGATCCATCCCCGGAGCGGGGACGAATCAATCTGACTGTTAGCGACATCTTTTGATGAACTGTTCTTTGCACTTCGCATTTTCCACTCCAGATGGCAAAAGTTCAGTCACCCAATCACAAGCCACTAGCAATTTCGGCGCCTAACGTATTTTTAATCGTTGTTGGTATTGGTACGTAAAATGGTGTCGGAAGTGATTAAGCAGTCATCCTTGTGTCGTATGGTGTATATTCAGTCTCTTTATATCGACAAGGTAAAAGAATGTTATCGTTGTATCATATGTAAGAGGACTGTAGAGGTAAGGGAGACCCTATGCATGCCATTAAGTCCCAAGGGGAAGTATGGGTATAGCTCTACCCTTTCCTTAGCCTCGGCACGAGAAGTGGATGGAGTGGCTAGCCACACGCCCCGGCCGCTTTAGCCCTGCGGAAGACCCGCTACCCATTTTACAGGAGGTTGAGTGGTCCCCAGGACTGGTCTGGATGGATGTGGAAAATCTTGCCTCCACCGGGGTTTGATCCTCGGACAGTCCGGTCCGTACCGAGCCTCTATACCGACTAAGCTATCCTGGCCCACATGTATGATGACTGTGTTGAGTAATGATTGTTGTTCTACAATAATGTGATAGTATTAAGTTTTAAGAGTTCATTGTCTCTGAATAATTTAAAATATTTTGCTGACAATGTTTAATGAATAGTGACATTTCTGAAGGTGAAACGTGAGTCACAATAAGTGCTGTTGCGTGAAAGATTGCAAAGGAAGCAGCAGCGATAACAATCTCAGATTCTTCAAGTTTGCAAGGCAAGTGTGATCATTTACATTAGCACTATGCGAAGAATGGCGCTTTGTATTCATAGAGCAAACAGTATCATATAGTGGGTCTTATGCACCAACATGTGCATATTGTATATTCAGAATTAAATGCAAGTTTACTGTTATTGTTATTGTTTTTTTTAATTCTGTGTATACCTAATGACTTAATGGTCTCCATTGCTTTATATAATTTTTTTCAGCAAATGGACAAAAGAATGTGCGTGATTGTAATTTGAATCACAAATGAACTAGCATGGTTAAGTGTAAGATAGGACATGAGCCAATGGATGACACTGCAATTATATACTGTGCTTTTTTTGTATACAGGGCTCAGCTGTGTGGAGACAGTCCAGGTGTACCGTACAGTGAACAGACTCTAAGCATGTTGAGTCAAAAGGTTGTGTGGAGGCAGCATTTTTCAGAGGCTGGTTTCACACTTGCTGACTGTGTATGCCTGAACAGAATAGTAGTTCCTAATTTCTGTGTATCAACCTAATACTCACATTCAGCACCACAACCTGTAAACCTACCTTGCCTATCCATCCTGTGAGTTCGTTATCAACGCTTGTTGCCTGTGCAGATTACCTTCCTGTCCAGAAAACAATTAACACCTATTCCAACATGTTCATGTGAGAGCAGTGTTTGATCCTCCTCATCTCCTTAAATGCTTGCGTAACCTGTGACGAATATTGGGTTCGAAGTTGTTGTAAATGGAGAGGGACTTCCTGGTACTGCTAAGTGGGCATCCCTATTGAAGCTATACGAAACTGACAAACAAAACACGCTGTATCATATGCTGCATAATATGACCAATGGACAGACACTTGAATCCTGTCGCATAGGATGCTATGACAGTCAGCTTAGCTGCCCAAGTGATGAGCAGTACTGCGGCTGCAACTGTAGATATTAAGGTGACTGCAGGTAAGAAAAACTGTTCTTAAAAGATTTATTATGCCTAAGCTTGTGAACAGCCTTGTTACGTAATTGAGTTGTTAAATTCACTCTTACTCTATACAACAGTCAGCCAAAGACAATATTTATTTTTCTAATGTTCCTTTCAGGTCACATGGACAACAGATGGCTTGCTACAGCCATGTTTGTCAAACAGGATGATGACATTTTGACAGCTTCAGTGGTGTCACGTGGTATCCAGACTGTGGGAAGCTTGTGCGTTGCTGTCTCACCAGTACCAGTAAGCACAGGAAACACTGGAGAAGTGGCACTGATAAGGTGAAAAGTTGGACTGTCCTCAAGAATGAATCTGAACTGACGCACCCCCCACCTTCACAAACCGGGTGATTAATTACCAAAGGTGCTTTGCAGCATGTAAGGAGGAAGGTGAGTGATGAGAGGAAGTTCAGATTTCTTGAGGCCAGAAACCTAAATCACAATGCGCTTGACAACACAGTTGGTGCTGTTCGTTTGCATTGTGGTCAAACGATAACCCATCTGTTGGACAGTGTGTAGATGCCCTGAAGACGGCCATCATTTATCATCTTGCTTACAGAGGCCTATGTGGCACTAACTGCTAGGATGACGGTGCCTGTCTTCTGGACTAGCTAAACTCATCTCTCAAGCCATCGTATGTGCAGGTGGTATGAAAGCATTGCCACTGGCATATGTCAGTGCACATAACATGTGGTTTGGGTAGCACTGGGATATTACACAGTGTAGCGTGGTAATTCTGTATGCATGGAGGCATATGTTTCTTTGGGAACAGTATTCATACCAGATTAATTGGTGTCAGTGCTGAAGGACACAATTTTAGTACTTTTTGGATTGAAAATGAGGACATGAAATGGCAGGGGGGCGGGGGGGTTGGTATGGAATAGTGGTAATGGGAGTATGGTAGCACCTACCACATTCTGCAGAAATAAGATATCTTTTAGTCCTTAACACAACTTCAATTCTGTGTACACTGCACTTTCTGACATTGAGGCCATCTTTGGGTCAGCAAATTATTACAGACATGTAGAGTAATTAAAGTTATAATACCAGTATACATCTGCATTTCATGTTAGCTAAGGGTCTGAGATCTCATTCTCTTTACAACTCTGTTCTATACATATTGTCTTCTACTAAAAGTGCATGTATGCTGTGTGGATTGTTATTATGGATGTTTAGTTTATGTAATGGAATTGTGGAAATAAATGTAATTTACAAGTTCAACACATAAACAATAAGAAATATAATAATCCCTCTTCAAAGAAATGATGTGCACTCCTCATGAACACAACTGTCTGTATAGAATATTGCGAAGTAAAGGCAATGAGATCACAATTCCTCATGTCAAATGAAATGCAAATTTGTATTTGCTGATGCAACATAAATTTCTGTTGATGTTAAGAAGTGTATAACATACACAGAATTTAAGTCGCGTTAACGACTGGAAGCAATCTTGTTTTATGCAGAATTACAGGAAATGCAATGCATTGTTGCGTCGAGGTATGATAGCATAGTTCTGACAGGAGCCGGGAGGGGCGCGGTTTGACAACGTCCCAACTGCATGTCATGAATGGATTGTAGCACATATGCGTTTCCACTGATTAGTATTTACTTTTCTTTGGTCCATGGGTCCATTGAACCTTCACCGGCGTGATGGGAGCTAGGTATGATATTTCAAAGTTAATGAATTTCGTGTGGAGTTTTATGTTTCCACAAAATTTCCAGTCTGTTAGAGAATTTAATCTGTGGTCGAGACTCTCTGAGGTATACTGTAATATCTTCCTTTTTAATGACTTTGCTGCGCGGGGTACCTGCTGGTTCCGATATCTCGAAATAAACGACGGAAGTATGCTAGCCTGCAAACGCATGGGGAGCTGGAGGAAGCTTTGTAACATACTCCTCTTACGCCTGCAATGAGATCCCCGTGAATGCTGTCTTTTATTTTAAAATGTGCAATGATCTGTTCGTGCACATTTTTATATAAGTGTACAGTATGATGTAAACACGTGAAAATGAATAGAGTGGATTGCCCCTTACTGTCGAAAACCCCATTGCAATTGTTAAAGATTGGCATCACTTGATGACAGTGACTAAACATGTGGTTTTGGATTGTCAGTTTTTAGTGAAAATGATTTTGCTTTTATAGTGCAGCTATTTCTACAGAGTCGGTAGTTTACAGTTTCGGTGACTTAGGAGAAGAGCTTACAGTTCTGTCTCGACATGGTGATGAAACTGGCATATGAAGTTATAAACTGCTTTAAAAAGTACCAGTTGTCTTGGCGGTGCTCTAAATGAGATAGTTCAACTGTAATTAACGCTAGGAAAGCTTCATTTTCCGTACAAGGTGCGTCGTCTGTATAGCTTGAAATTAAAGTTCATTTTTAAGTACCGGTGTGCAATAAGTGCGAAGAAAGGTTAGGTCATACTGATTCTATTTCATTCTCATTTTATTTAATATTTGTGTTAGTGTAATTCCCAGCTGTTAGTAAACTCCCATATAACTTAAGTCGACCAACGTATGTTGTAAGTGAATTATTCACTGTTTCTTCGTGCAATGAGTCTGGCACACCAGACCTAAGTACTAATATAATTGACGGTATTCCGGGACCGTCACGTGATATAATTCGGAGTGATGAACACTCTGAATAAAATATCATAGAATGAGGGGAGTATGAAGCAGCAACTGAGGTAGGGAAACGTACAATATGATTTTGCAATTCTTAATAATCATGAAAACGCTTCTGAAGTATGTGACAGTGATTACAAGCAAGCAGAAGGTGATAGTGCATTTTGGTTTGTCTAGTAACATAACTTTGGTTTTATGCATGATGAAGGAAAACAGAGTTGTCATCTTAGTGTCTGTAGTGAATCATAAAGGAACAATATTTGATGCAACTGGGAAACAGGAAATAATTTGTTACGACTTTATAAAGAGTGGTGTATATGTAAAAGATAAAGTATATTCAAAGTGCTGTACAGGTCATTGAACAGCAGTTTGTGTAAAATCATTGGCTGCTTGTATTCTGTATAAACTTGGTCACTGAAGCACATATGAGCTGCAGTCATGCATTTTACAAAGCTCTAGGAATAAAAGAAAAATCTTAAGATGCGGAAGATTTTCAGGAAAGGAAAATGTACTGCATGTGTGACAGGAAGAACTTAAGGAAAAGTTCTTATGTTGTATGTGCAGGAAATCAAAAGGAGAACAATCTCAGACTAAACCGTGTGGTAGGTTAAATAAAGCCAAAGCTTGACATACGAAATAAAACAAAACAAGAAGATTAACAACACTTTACTGTGTTATTGTGGCAGTGAAAATGTATGAACATAAAATTTATGGAATGTTGAAATTGAGTGCAGGCAGATTGTTAAGGCCATTTATGTCTGAGAAATTCCTTGTTTTTAGGACTTGTAATAATTGTAATGTTACTCATATATTGATGTGACTTCTGTGTAATGTGTTCAACAAAAACCTTTTGACGACCGTGTATCAGTTGTTAGTACTTTAGATTTTTGGGAAGTTATATGCATTAAAACGCATGCGCGCGCATGGGCGGGCACACACACACACGCACACACACACACACACACACACACACACAAACTCGTGCATATAGTTGTGTTGTGATGATAAAAAGGTGATATAAGATACATGAGGTACAATTTTATGTCTGTCCCTGATTAATATCTTTGTGATGAGAAAAAATACTTATGTTTCTCTCATACTGGCCCACAGTATTAATGTCCCTCAGACAGGCCATATATTGTGGTTACTGAAGAATTACTCGTAAATTACATAATGGTTGAAGGAAACAGGAGTTTTCTAAGAACTGGACTTTACTTATCACTTGTCTTTATGAAGAATCAAACATTATTAAACCATTGTGACGTGCAGATTGCCATGGTGTATTGTGTCAATTTCCACACATGGCAGACTCCAAAATATGAATTTCCTCATACCAAAATTTGTCTTGTAATTGTAATTTTTGGGTATAATGCTTCCTGTAAATATTTTGGGGGGTGGGGGAGGTACTGTTGCTTGCTCAACAAATTGACCTTACATTTACCTTTCTAACCACAAAGGTGAGTATGCTGTGTTTTGTTGTGTGGTTACGATGATGGTCTGCAACTCGTTTGATGTCACAAACAAGAAATGTAAAGTGTTTGATATTATTTTGGGACACCATTACAAGTAACTGGAGCTGCTTTAATAAACATGAAATTCCACATTCTTCGGATCACAACACAGTGCTAAATGTTAAGGTTATTTTCTTCTGGGATGTGATGCTGTGTAGTTTGGTATGTAGGTCAGGGGTGCACAAATCGCAGATGCCAGGCTGCCGTGGTGCTTAAATTTTGTGTGTGTATCATCAGTGTGGAATTTGCTTGATGTCGTCCTTCTGGCACCTAGAATTTTGACGTGTCTCCTAGATTTTTGAAAAGTTTGTGCACCCCTGAAGTAGGTACCAATGTTTCAGAGGAACCTGCTGTCTCCATCTTCAGTGTAGAAGACTGAGCTGTACAGGGTACAATGGTCTGTGATATAGGAGAGGAAAGAACAGGGCTGTGAATGTAGCAACGGAAACAGATCCCTTTTTTCCTGTTGATAGAACAATCATTATTAGGGCCACTGGTTTCATATGTCCCACTCATGGCTCTGGTCCACTCCTTTAGCACACGCCATTCTTCCTGCTTGACTTGCTCTTCTACCCAAATATGGAGACATCGTGCTGCTTCAATATTGTTTTCTTTCAACTAGACTACACAGTATCAAACCAAGAAGGCTGTAATCTTAAGTGTGCAAACAATAGATAAAAATAAAAAGGACTTTCCTAGTAGCTGGCACTTTCCACGGAACTGAATGTACAGTTCTTTCGTACCTGAATTCAGATATGCATATTTGTGGCATTTATATATGACTTAGAAGTTGTACCTTACAGTTTAAAAGTCTTGAGTCTTTTGTCATTGTAATTCTGTCTTTTGGAATCTTTATCAGATTATAGGTAGTGTTACTGTCCTAGCTTTTTGTCGGTGGCACAAGCTCTTATCTCAGGGAGTATCCATGGTGCTTTGGCGTGAAGGTGGGGAAGGCCAATCACGTTTGTAGTTGTAATATAAAAAACGATTTGTCCCAGTTTAACTGTGCATTAATATATATTTCACGTCATTTTATATATATATATAAAAGAAAGTTCACACAGTAATGGAGGTTTTCAAAAATAAAATCCCTTTCTTTGCAGTGTCTGCGGCCTCTGAATATGAATGTATCAGTCCCGCTTACACCTGTCAAACATTCACTGTTGTTCCACACAACACTCATCTACCTGCCTGTTTGTGATCCCAACTCCAACTCCTCACGCTGCAAACACAGCTGGCTGCTACGTGCGAGTCCAAGCCTAATGGTCCTCCAAGTGTCACTGCCCTCCTAACACCTCTACTGACTTAACGGCTACAGTAGACGCATATAGCTGTTTGTTCTGAAGCACCTTTAAAAACACACATGCCCATGCATACGCACATGTGAAACAGTCATATGAATTGAAATTAGACTCACTCATTCTTCCTGCAGGTGTAACATGCAGAACCATGAATGATTTTGACTACGATCTGTTTGAAGATATGGAGGAGATGTCCCCAATGTATGATGATGCGTACATACATGGTGCAAACTTATGGTATGAAGAAGAGGACATGGATGAAGGCATGAAGATCAGCGAGCTGCTGGAACTCTGCATTGAGCCAACAGTTCGAGATGGGTTTACTCATGTGGGGAAGCTGTTGCTCTGGTGCTTCCTGTTTAGAGCCTCAACTCAGATAGGTATGGTCTCACTGAATGCCTCCTCCCCACTCTTGCAATAACCATGTCTATGAAACAGAGTCCTTGAGAAACTAATAGTTTTGTAGCTAGTGACAAACATGTTCACTGTCTGTAGGACCTGAAGGTCTGGTCCTCTGCTGAAAAATGTCTGCCAGTTGTCTGTAATCCGTATTCAGAAGAATGCAGTCGACAACTTAAAACTATGAGTTAGTTTGAAAACATAAAATAACAGACACTGTGACACCAAGAACTTTTTTCTGACTTTGACATATATATGGCACATGGATAGCAGATAGAACAAATCAGATCTCCACTTAGTCATCCTTGACATTTAAGCATTTGTCTCTTCATGGCACCAAGGCTTGTATCACAGCATAGACAATGTCATTGTTGAGTGGCTATAGACAGCTTGCTTGATGTTAGAATGTGTTGCAATTTGCTTGCCGGTCAGGTGCTGCATAGTGGATCCAAAAGGTTAGAAATCACTGAGTGTGAGATCTGGACTGAAGGGCGAGTGCTTCGTAATCTCCAAGCCATAATGCTGTAGCCAGTAGATTGTCCAGTTGCTAGTATGGAGCCCAGAGATGTCTGTTTTTTTGGGCCCATCTTAGCACCCGGCTGGGAAGTGATTTGCAGTGGATGCCAATGTGAAGCAAGCTGTGACCTCCTGGCTAGAGACAGTTGACACCAATTTCTTCTGTGCTGGGTTACAAGCCATGGCAGGACAAGTCCTTCAACCTTTGGCACAGAATTCAGTGCCCAGCGCACTCTGCACAAGACAGGGATTTAAATGGCCTGCCCATTACTTTGCGTGTTATTGCCCGACAACATGTTGGTTATTTGGCTTTCTCAGCATTCTACTGCACAACAAATATAGCCATCCTTTGGCGCTGAAGGGTTAAATGTTACTTGTGACCACATGGGAGTCTCGTGTGTACCATCTGCTACCCATGCACCATATATACATTGAAGTCAGAATATAGTTTATGGCATCAGCATGTTTTTTTTTTACCTTTTTTAAATTTATTTCTTGTCTTTAATATTCATATTAATATTACCCTTACATTTGTTCCCAGGTCTACCAAGTAATTTCTTCCTTTCAGGTTTTCCAACTAAATGTTTGTAAATGTTACATGCCGTACCATTCTGGCAAGGTGTTGAATGCCAAGTTTCTGTGCTTTGAACATGTATGCAAGTATTAAAGATTAAATAACATCAGCCATATATTGTCCTGTCCAGATATTCTAAGCAAAGTTGCCTGGCTTGTTTGTGATGTGGCAAAAATGAGTACATTAATTTCTGTCGTCAACTCTGTTCTATAAATTCGTAGCAGGAGGAAAGTTTCCGGAGAGGGCATATGTAAACTACCATAACTCACATGCTAAGACCTAACTCATAATAGTCAGATCCATGAAACATAAGCCAGTTGCCGGTTCACAAATCCACGACACTGCACAACTGTGTTGCTTGTACAGCCCTATGAAACAGAATAATAAAATGGGGTCTTGTTATCTGATGAACTGCTGAATATGACAGCAGTACTTTAAAAAAAAAATTCTAGTGGTTGAAACATAAGCCCTCAAGTTGGTATGATATTGAACACTAGCAGCTGATGAAGGCTTTATTTTTACAGTTACTGTCCCTGCTTTGGCATGCCACATCATTTCTTCTGGCACAGGCTTGCTGATACTGCATCATTTCTTTCAGTCCACAATGTACTACATTGTAGGATTTGCAGTTGGTGCATATGTGTGTCTGTTCCTAGTTTCCCGCCTCTTGAAGAGACATAGGGGCCCTATTGTAGGAGTGGCTTCAGTTGCGTTTCTCATTGTGTGGTGAGTAGTGCTCTTGCTTGAAAATTTCAGGACACAAATTAAGTCCTGTTATGCACAGGTATGAGAACATTGCTATGTGCTGTAGACCACATAGGTCATGCTTGCTTCTTGAAGTGTGTAGTGCAGGTATGTGTATGTTTATGAATTGGGTATGCCCTGTATGTTTGGAGTTTATAATTTGACATAATTGTATCCTCTACAAAACAGAAAGTTGGTATTTGAAGTAATTTGTAATTGTGATTTTTATTAATAGTAAAACACAAAACATAATTTGTCATCCTGCAAGTGAATGGATTTAAACTGTGACTTCATCTGAAATACTGAACATGGTACAAGGAAAACCATTTTTATAGATGTTGACACTGTTGAATGGCATCTACATATACTGATAAATCCACCAACAAAATGCACTATAGATGATAAAATCACTTTTTATTCACTCACTTCACCTACCCCGACATGTTTCGGTGCGTCATCACACCATCCTCAGGGGGATTTTGCAGTTCAAAGACCTTTTCACTCGGAAGGACATAGACTATGTAATATTGTTGCCATAACATATAACGTATACACACACACACACTGTGCCTTATTGGATTGTTAAGATATCTTCATTGTTTTAATCTTAACAATCCAATAAGGCACAGTGTGTGTGTATACGTTATATGTTACGGCAACAATATTACATAGTCTATGTCCTTCCGAGTGAAAAGGTCTTTGAACTGCAAAATCCCCCTGAGGATGGTGTGATGACGCACCGAAACATGTCGGGGTAGGTGAAGTGAGTGAATAAAATGTGATTTTATCGTCTATAGTGCATTTTGTTGGTGGATTTATCAGTATTATATAGAAATGCACAGTGAAAACAAAGTGAAAAGGCATCTACATATGTTCAATTTGTTCTGTTGGCATGACCAATTTCAAATCAGGTTGGAAAATTTGCCACCACATACCGTGTATTACATGTTCTTTTAATGTAACACAGATCAGGAAATGTGTCAGATCTGGTGTGCAATTTAACATGCAGTTTTAAACAAAAATAGTTGAACATTCTGAAAACTTGTACACAGTTTGCGCCGAGGGAGTTCTTTGAAGCTTATACAAAACAGTGATTAGGTAGAGACAAACCAAGAACTGGTGGCAAATGCCTGTGCCAAGGTCTGCCTAACAGAGGGAAGAATGCTGAAGGGTGTTGGACAACCTGCGACAGCAATACATGTTGTAAATGAATTAAATAACAGATGAACTTATCAACAGACTGTATAATAGTTGTTAACTGATGAAGCAACTATAAAACAAATCTAACTAGAGCAAAGAACGTGTAGGGGGAAGGATTGCAATGAGGATAAATGTTTCTGGGTTTGCACTGCTGTGACAAACTGGACTGAATCACACAGCACTTATGCTGAATCGTGACTGACATGACACAACTACAGCAGCATGTCTTAGAGCAGTTTATTGTCAGGTATTTGAATGTGTTTCCATGTGTCCACGAGTTTGTAATCATACTCTGCTCTTTATGTTTGAATGGTCTGCGGGAACTTCATCTGCGGGTAAGATGATTGGCCAGTAGGACGTCAAACTGTCAATTGTGGATCCAATTTTAGCATTATGATTACAGAAACGTGTGCTACAGCCTTCCCATCAAGTTGTGCTCAGGTCAAATAAACTTAAGTTTCCCAAACACAGCCACCCATCAATGCTGGTCAGGCCAGCCAGGCATCTGCTGGGTTTGCCAACCTATAAGGGGCGAAAAGACATTGCTAGAATAATCACATATATGGTGCTAGTAAACCCTGGTTTCCACATACAAAAGGATTTCTCTGCAAATTATCTGCAGTTTGTGCATGTGCCCTCAGAAGTGTTCACCAGCCCTGTCCTAGGCCGAGAAACTTTAAAGAATATCGGTTTGAAATTATTAGCCTGGGCAGGGCCCCGATATGTCTTGGGTCAGCCCTGCCACCCATGTAGGTGTCCTACCAATTTTGTGGTCATAAATTACCATTACATTAACCAGTATTAGAAAGACAGTTGATACTAAATGCATTGTAAAAGTAGACGTGTTTTGTTAATATTCGTCATCACAAATAACAACTAATTGCAGTAATCAAGGAATGGAATAATTTATGTTACACACTGTTGATCTTGTACTGTCACATTTGTTGTTCATGGAAATATATGACCAAGAATGTGTGTCTAGATTGGCATTGAGTGTTCAAAAGGAAGCCACTAGGACATGCTTTTTTTTTACAGTGAACTCTGTTTTGTAAATAAAACAGAATGGCACAAAATCCGTGGTGCTCAGATGCTGGTAGCAATGAAGGTGATTTCGGTAGCTTTTGATGCTGACTTCGGGGCTCTCCAGTGTCTTCCTTCTCCAGCTGAATTCACGGGCTATGTTCTGTGTGTTGGTACATGCGTCTTTGGCCCTTGGGTCCCTTACAGGGACTACTTATCCATCTTCAATAAACCCCTTTGGGTAAGTACTGCACCATGTGTGCTATGTTAAATTTAATAATGTTTTCCATAAGCACTTTTTTTATTTTGTTGCCAAAGCTGCATTTATTGTTTATGAATATTTACGTCTGCCCTCATCCTGTGTCACAGATTAGATCATGTAGCAATGTTCCTTTGTTTATCCCTTCTGAAATTGTAACAGTTCCTTCTAAAGTTGAAGCTTGCCATTTTGAGCTTTCTAGTTTACTGTCTTGAAAGCTGATTTGAAAATTGGAAGTACCCAATTCAAGGCTTTGTTGAGGCACTGGTTATCCTGAATGAGGGTTTTCACATTTTCGTCCTTTCAGGCACGTGCTCTATTTGTTTACTAAAATTACAATAGCCTGTGCTGATTTCACTCTTTCTAATTGACCACACGTTATCTTTTGTTTGTTTCATTTACCATACGTTATTATCCAGTCATCTTATTTTGTTCTGCGGACTGTCCTGACCTCAGTTTTTGAAAATGGAAAGCAAGAGACAAACACGTTATGCATCTGAAGCAGTGTAATTGAATATCATAAGACTCAGTATACATTATGTTTACTTCTTTTTACCCAACAGCAGTTTATCTAATTATAATTGCAGGATTATTCTAACAATCTATACCATGTCAGTTTTAGTACAGCTTTCAACATACATAGCATTATTTACTCTGAAATGCTGAGTTTTCCAAAGGTATGTATAAAGCAGTTACCATATCTCTTACATTGTATGTTGTTGTATTTTATTTATTTATTTATTTATTTATTCATTCCATTCATTACTCTATTCATTCATTTAGAACATGGCAAACCATGGCCACAAGTAAGTGGAGAGGTCCAAGCTAATAATAGTTTGGAGACTGATTTGTATGTTGCTTCCACTGATAACACAAACAGCATGTGTTGTGTTGTGCATGCATGCATGCATGCATATGCATGCATACTTGACTTTTGACAGGGTATTTAAAATCAAGATCTATATAACTTTAAATACATCTTGTGTTCTAGAATACCAGATGGCTGTGGAGAATCTTTGCAAGTGTATTACTTGCATTTCTATTCCTAACTGTATCAACATGCTGGATCCACTGGTTAATACCAGATGGAGCGTGGAAGTAAGTTTGTAATGTATTGCTTATGTTTTTCATGAGTTACTTATAATATTACAAGGACGTGTTACAAGTCAAACAGTTCCTCCTTCTTTCTTAAGACATATCTGTTTACTGTCCTTCATTTTATCAGTCCTGTGGTGTAATTAATATCAGACATAACGCTGCAGGTATGAGATCTTTTATTCAGGGTTCCAGGCCCTTGGAGTTTTCTGGATGAGGAGTTTTTCCATAATTTGGAGCAGCATTCCTGATATCTGCTAAAACACTTTAAAAAATAAATACTTTTTCTTCAAAGTGAAGATACACTGGATTAGTTAACATCAGTTAAAAGACGGCATCTGAGGTATCAGAAACATCTGATGAAGATGGGAGTGCTGCAGAAACACAGCTTACAGAAATTTAAGGTTGAGGCTGAGGCTTAAAGGTTTGATTAGAAGCATTTTGAAACATTTCTTGCAGCATAATTTTTTATGTTCTGGTCTTTGCCTTGTGATGTATTCTTTATTTTATAGGCTGATATTATTTGTTGCTCTGATATAAAACTCTGTATTTGATACCACATGTCATTTGTTTGGTAGGACTTATTATGTTGCAAGTGGCATTTCTCGTGCAGATATAGGCACATGAAGAGGCATTAGGATAGCTTCGCAGACCTCCTTGGTTATGTACTATAGGCTGGAATTTCCAAGTCAGAAGGAGGCTGTAGGACTGCATAAGGCTTACCTGTTGACAGAAACCTGCAATGAAAATGCAGTCCCATACTTATTATGTGAAGGCATAACAGTTGAGAACAAATGGAAACATGTTGAGCACAGCTGTCTTGTAGAACTCGCCAGAGTGCGTGGAAGTAAATCTGGAATTGTGGTTTATCTCGTAGGAAGTGAAGTGGATGGTTCAATTTGTGACTCGTTCTTGAAGGTACCATGAATGCAAGAAACACCAGAAGTCACCTGTAGTTTGAGTCTGTGCAACTGGATAAGGAGTTGACTGGTGGAAGTTAGTCTTCATTATCACCACTGTGAAATCTTCCAGTCATTCAAGTTGCTGGGTCTGGCAAAGAGTTGTGCTGGTATTGCAGGCACTTTTGTTGCTGATGCACGTCTGAGAATTCAGTACACACCACAGCAACATCAAAGACTTCTTAGTCATGTGGTTAGTGAAGAATGAGGCCTAAATCTGGAAAACATTCATTCAAAGAAGGGATGATAGAAATTGGTGGGGAAATACTTGGTCTGATTCAGTGAGTGGGAATGAGGTATGAGGACTGGGACACAACATATCATTTCTTGATGGGTCTACAAGAATTTAGGTATAAACTTCCAGAAGACAAGTAAAAATTCCAGAGATTATATTTCAGGAGATGTTCACAAGAAATTATTTACATCGAAATTAATATCCTGAAATGTCAAGTTACAACTCTATAAAACGTTAATTCGCCCAACAGTAACCTACGCCTGCAAAACATGGGTCCTTAAGGAAAATCTGATAAATAAACTGATGATCTTCGAAAGAAAGATCATGAGGAAAATTTTTGGTCCTACAAGATCAGGTGATGGCAACTGGAGGATTAAAACTAATCAAGAAATTAATGAAGTAATTAAAGCACAAAGCATAATTGGGTTTATTAAAATGCAAAGATTAAGTTCGTTAGGCCATGTCAAATGCATGGCTGACGATAATATTGTTAAAAAGATCAAGAGATGGAAACCCATGTCGAAAAGACCAATTGGAAGGCCAAAGACACGTTGGGAAGATGACGTTTGGAAGATATAAAAAGCGTGAAAATATATGATTGGAAGAATGTAGTACAGAATAGAGACGGAAGAAAGTAGTTGAGCGAGCCAGAACCTTGTATAGGTTGTAGCGCTTTATAAGAAGAAGAAGAAGATATTTCAGGAGACAAAGAAGTAAAGAGGTCATCCAAAGTAGCACCAATTCATGTTCAATGCAAGTCTTTAATTACAAAGATGGAAGATTTAACTAAACATGGCAACCAGCAACCAGCACTGTCAACCTCTGTAGTTTTGTGGACTCTCAGCAAGCGACAGTTATGTCATAATCAGTTAATTTGTTCAGTCTTTGCAAGGATGTTTCATTTCACAGCATCGTGTAATGTCTTTTGCGTTACCTTCTTTGTATTTTGTTTTTAAGAAGAAAATTAACTGAACTGACAAATCAGCATGAAGTTAAGAACAGTATATTAACTGATGTAACATATATGTACCTACAGTAATATTAAATATTATGATAAAATACATAATTACTGTTCTGTGCTGTAGTACTTATCGTACCTGCGTGTTACCAGTAAACACTCCTCAGGGCTAATGGACCTTAAGAAGTTTGTATTTTGCTTGCAAATTGATGTGCACATTAATTATCTCTGAAGAATCTCCAAAACCTTTCTTCATCATCAAGTAAGTTATATAAAGGCCTGTGAAACTTGTGTAAACTTTAATGCCTACTGCTTATTCTGTGTACCCAAAAAGTCAATTCTTGACTCATTAAGAGTTTTATCCACCAAACGCTGCTCATTAAGGAAAGCCAATACACTTGATACAGTATCTTCTCACAAATCAGAACGGTCAGCTGTAGATCACCTTGGCTTGCAGCGTGAAAGCGGCTTGAGAGGCACACTGTGGAATAGTATGCAATCAGTGGCACCCACTTCAATTTTGCTGCTGATGCATGCACTGTAAAGGAAGGAGGAGAGGGTCAGGAGACATATATAAGTGTAAAACACATGTTAATTCCATAATAGAAGATTAATATTTGAAGGTTGGAGACTCAGAGAACAAGAGGGTGGAGTCACGAGGGGATATAAGCCCAGAATAAGAATGTGCTAATATAACTTGTGTGAAAATCCGTAATGACTGTCTTGGAGAAGTTTCAGAATTTTGTCAATAATTTAAAAATGTTGTATGGTAAATTACTGTGCATTTGTTTTGCCAAATACATAAATTTATACTGTAGTTTCTGTTGATGTACATTTTACGCAGGTGGTGGATAGCATATCGGGATGCTCTCTCATTTCGGTCAAGCCACTACTTTGTGTGCTTCTTGTCGGAGGCATCAGCCATTATGTCTGGGTTTGGGCACCATGAAGATGAACCATGGAGTCTGTCTGTTGCACGACCCCAATTTATAGAGATTCCACGTTCCCTGGTCCAAGTTGTTGTGTACTGGAATATGCCCATGCACAATTGGCTCAAGAATTGTGAGTATATGGATGGCCTGCTTTCCACCCAGAGCTATTATTTTTGTCCCCCATCCTGGGGGCACCTTCACATCCAGTATACAATAATTCCAATCAGTTTCAAATTGGTACCTTAAAACTATGTTTCAAATCCTGCTGACCACCGGATTTTTGTTGTGCCCTTTCTGCACTGTTCGGAGGTGATCAGTGTTTTAATAGTTTTGGACATTTGCATATTCCCTGTCTGTCTTTATGTTGATACCACTGCAGTGTTTTCTTTCACATCTGTTCTTCCTCTACTGCAGGTTGCGCCTGAATCCACTAAGTAAATCTTGCCAGTCAATGTAATGTGGGAATGCTTTATTGAATTGTTAAAGAGACTGCTTATTTTCTGTTCTGCATACACTAACAAATTTACCAGACATCCTGTCATTTTTGTAGCATGATATCTGACAAATAACCAAGCTGATTCTGTCAGGAAGATTACATTGTCACAGCATTTAATGGGTGAGTAAGATCACCTTCAAAAGTTCTGATGCATTTTCCACGCCTGGAAATGGTGCTGGAAATCAGTTGTTAAAAAATCCTTTTAGTATTTTTGTCACATGGCTGCACACACACAGGACAAGTGGATGTGTTGTCTGTACCATCACTTTTGTTTCTTTGCCAAAGGTTGCTTTTCTGATAGTGCTGTTTGGGAAGGAGGATCGTTATGATGCAAAATCCATTTTTCAAGCTGCTATGACTATGCTGTTCTAAGCGTCTAAAATTGTAAGATAGCGTGCATAGTTTATGGATTCTTTTGTGTAAGCAAATGTATGTATAATGGCTCAGTATGTATTTTAGACCATCAAACACAACATAATAAAATTCATAATAACCACGCCCAGCACATTTAAAACCACTAGAATCAGCGTCAGTGGCCATATACCATACATAAGCTGTTGCAGTTTACAATTTATTGTAATGGATTTCTGTATTAGTCATTGTGTTAAAATATTTAATTCAAAAACAGTGATTATATGCAGACTGGGACGATTGTTCATTATATGGCTTTTGCCCTACTTGCTTCCTTTCCTATAGTTATTATATAAATACAATTGTTTATTTATGTAATTTATGTCCTCCCTCATAGGTGCTTGGTAACATTATTATTCTGAAATTAAATTCACAAATTTTTGCAGTAATTATTTTTAAATAAATTTCATTGGTAACCATTTCATGTGTAAGGGTGTCTAACATGGTTCAGGACTTTAACAATTTTGCCTACTTACCCTTCCCAGATGTGTTCCGAACAACAAAGCCCCTGGGTAGCTTTGCAGCCATTCTGTCCACATATGCTGTCAGCTCCCTACTTCATGGACTGAATTTTCAGCTTGCAGCCGTTCTACTGTCCCTTGGGGCATACACTTATGTGGAGTATGTGTTGCGCCAGAAGCTCGCTACGGTGTTTGGTGCCTGCATTCAGGTACGTCCATGTCGCAGGGAATGTTCCCACCGCAATAAAGAGAAGCGGTTGGTTGTCGTGCTTGGCAACATAGGACTCGGTCTGGTTGCGATGTTCCATTTGTCATACCTTGGTGTTATGTTTGATATGTCTTCAAAGCTCCAGGAGGAAGGCTACAACTATGCACACACCTTGGCAAAGTGGTCAGTTCTTAGTTATGCTAGTCACTGGGTAGCTTTAGGCACATACATATTTTATCTACTTGTGTAGTACTATATGTTTGCTAGATGGTTGTTGCCCACTGACATGATTGTTGGATTGGTGGAAGTAGGGGCTTAAGAAGTCCTGGAACTCTGCCTTCGTATGGTACAACATATGTACAAACCAAATCTGATACAGTATTACATTAGTGAATGATATAGAACCACTTAAATTCATGAAGTAAATTATTACAAAGAGTCCGTTTCTCTTGAAGTAGGCAGCCTATTATAGCCCTCTTGAAGTTGGATCTCTGGGTGGCATGAGTTCGTCCTTGTATCTCAGTGATCCAGAAAGAACTGGTAATGTTCACGTAGGACTGAAAACGTCTCACAGAAAATTGTCTTAGGTTTTTGTTGATTGGGTCATGTTGATGGTGGACTAGGTAACTGGCTAGTTATGAGCAATATCAGGCATAATATGTGATGCTGTCTAACCATGGGATTCGTGTAGGCTTGAAGAAGGCTTTACAAAAGCCTATCGAAGGTTGTGGGTCATACTGGTGTATAGATGTGAACCGATTAACTCATGAAAACGTTTCTTGTGTGAACACACTATACTTTATTGCTCACACAGCCAGGAATAGGCATACTTGTAATAGTGATTGGCATTTGAGTGCTCTCATTGGAGCCTGTGGGTTATGTTTATCCCTTTTGACTGTTTCTTTGTAGTTAGTCACACTGTATGGTTCGTAACTGATGACCATGTATCATGTACCACGAGAGTATAAACATTTCTTCTAGTCCTAATAATTTGATGCACAATGAAGGTTGTGCCTCTGATGAACAAGATTTCCCATAAAATATGTTTGGAAGAATGGATAGTTGAAGTAACCTCAAAGATGTGGGAATTCACTCGTATTGACCTAAGTGACTGAAGGATTTTACTCATAATGATGCAGTAACTGAAATGCTGCCACTAGCTGAATACAAAGAAGTTATGACCTCAGTACAGGAAGATTCATTTCTCAAGAGAACATAGCAGGAGTTCCATTGGACTGAGGGCCTGAATTGAGGTTTCAGTTGTCCACCTGTAGCCAAAACACCTACTTTGCTCAATACAGTGACCACCTGGTCTAATTAAACAATGCCTTTCACTAAGCTATTGTGGTAAAACTGTGTCCACACATGTGAAAGATACCATCATTTAAAATATGTGGACTTGGTCCAGTCCACTGCACTGAGTACCAGTTACCAGCAGGTGTTGACCACATTTTCAGTCACATTCCTTCCATAATACATCAGCACCTGTAGACCTTAAGTAACTGAACATTTAACACAGCTGTCAATTTAAAAATGCCCAGAGTACAATAGTCAGTAAGGTCCCAGTTACAGGGATTGTTTGCCTCCAAAACTTAGAGTGGAAGTGACACAGAATCTTCAACTCACAGCTGATTAAGGGTCATTCTGTCGTATCTTACACAAGTAGCAGACTGACCAATCATAATATAAAATTTTGAGTTGATCTGTCACTATAACAACTGCCAAACCATGAGACATCGGCTGTAATATTTCCGGTTGTTTTATACATATGTATTGTATTAACTGTAAAGTACAACTACATAGTGAGGGCGGATAATGCCTTATTTTTTAGAGCTACGAGAAGGGTTCCTTCCACAAAATAATCAAATGAATTTCGTTACTAAGGTGCAATCAAATGTCATCACACAGCATTGTATTCAAATGCTGTTTTGTGCCTGATACTTTTAGGATATAGCTGGCATTTATATACAAATGGCTTACAACATTACATGGTTTTACATGGAGAATTCTGAAGCTGAATATGAGTGTCAAGTAGCATTTCTGTGTCTATGTAATGGCAAAGTTTATTTCCTTTTTAGGTGCTACTTTGTTTTACTGGATGTTTATATTGCCTGTCAAGTGTAACTAACTGAAACTTAAAATTGTCATAGTAATAATACATGTTAAATTACATTACCTCATACAGGTACTCTTAGCATTGTGTGATCACATGTGATTTATGTGGTTGATGAAACAAAGTCAAACCTTAGCTGGAAATAGGCTTTTCTTGGTTTTTCTTTTCTGTCCACGTCCATGACAGGTGTTCACTTTAAAATATGCTACTGTACTTGATGCAGTGTTTTTCAATAATGTAATGTCTAGATGCTGTGAATGAAGTATGGTATACGTGCCATAGTTTTATTGCAGTACATGATACATATTTTGAAAAAACTTTAATGTATGGGCCATATTTGACACTCCGTATTGTACTAGATGAGATTAACCAGTTCAGGTTATTGCTTCTCTTGGTTTAGAATTAAGCTACAAATTTATGTGTTTTGTCATTACTTTTGTATGTTGTGTTCTATCATTCCATTCCATTCGCACCTCCCATGGCTGTGGTAACTACAAGTGACAAGTATGACATTAACGTGTTTATGTGAACTGATCCCCTCTGTGTAGGTACAGTATTTAAATTCCATGCTCTTTTAAGTGCTATTCGATTCTTTTGTTCTTCCCCACCCAGATTTTGCTGGGGACTTGGACATCTTTTCAGTGGTGGTATCCTTTTCTCTCGAGAAGTAACATTCTGTTAGCCCTATAATTGGTTTATTAGAAGGAAGCTGGCTGCGTACACCAGACTTGTGCTTTTTTGTATGTGCTTTTGACTCTGAATTTGCAGGGGCTCATCACCTGCTAGACACTACTGTATTATGAAACTGTGTATGGCAACGCTGCGTATGGGTACCCCTTGAATAATTGTACACACTATTTGGCACATTACTTTTGCTGCATCAGGTGCACTTCTAATGACCAATCTTTTCTCAGTATGCTCCATGCAAATAGTCTCAAACAATAGCAGGCTTCATCATTTCCTTGTCCATGTTTAGTGACAGACACATCCGACCTATGGGGTATGTATCATGGTCACTCTTCCAGAACTGCCGTATCTGCCAAGTGTTGACCAAAATGCTGTCACTCCAGTTTTTATCTTTTACTAACGGGCTGACATTTACAAATTTCATTGGTATTTCTTTTGCTTTAAGAAACCACAGCAGCTGCAGGGGTTATTGAAAGTGTCCAGCTGTGGACAGTACTTCAGAGGTTAGGATTTATAGTTGTAATGTCACTGTTAGTACTATTACTGTAATTTTTTATACAATTGATGAACTCACTGTCCAATGTAAAACATGGAAATACAGACATAACCCATGTTGCTGCACTTAGCAGCATCAGAAAGTTGTGTTACTTGAAAAATAACAAACTTCCCTTAATGTCCAAAGAATCATCTGGTGTCCAGATTCTGAAGATAAGTGTTCATAAAATACATGTTTAATAGGTTGAATAACTGACTTGTTGGGCAGCTTCACCCTGAAAATGAAAGCACTACCAGCCGGGATAGCGTAGTCATTGTAGCGACTAACTGTGGGCTGGATGGTCTGGGGTTCAAATCCTAGCAGGAGCAAGAGATTTTCTCTTCTCCAAAACCATCCAAGACTGGTTCTGGGGCCCATGCTGCCACCTGTTCAATTAGTACAGGAGTTATTTCTCAGGAGTAAAGTTGACCACTCAAGCAACATCTAGTGCAGAGATAAGAATGAGTGGAGCTGTAGCGCTGCTTCTCTGTAAGCCTTCGTGGTGTGGACAGGAACAACGTTACTTTATCACCTTTCGAAACATCAGGGAACTACTTGCGCCACGACAGTGTCACCTCGTTTGATATACATTTGCTGTGGAATTGTCTTTGGATTCAGTGTGTTCATTTATGAGTCTTACAAGCAGTGAAGAATGTGAAAAATAAGACTGTGTATTACAAAGAAAAGGCAGAGTGTTGACAGCCTACTTTTGAAGAGTAAGTAAGAGGAAGGTTCACTGCTATCCTTGCAAAACTGGAGCCAACTTGCAGGGTTTCAATCAACTGGATCTCCTTTAGAATGCAACACACTGCCCATATTTTAAAGGGAAATATAAAGTTTGTTCACTTTTCAAGCCCTTATGCCATATTATCTGACAGCATTAATTTTTAACAGCACTTGTCTGAAGGTTTTCCATATAGCAGCAATCTAAACAATTGCTGATGCCTTTGCTTCATATCTTTCTTGGAACACTTTGTCAGTTTTCGTAACGAAGCAGAATATAAGTTGCTTTCAAGAAATATTTGCAGGTGTGGCTCTGGGTTTGGTACATAACAGTCTTATTGCATTCCAAAAGTTGCTTTGTGACATTTATGTGCCTATAGAGAGATAGAGTTAGCCAACTGGTGGACATTAAGCAGTTTTGTTGTAGAAGTTGAAAGTTTCAGTAGGTTGTGTTGATCATGCTTCTTCTTGGCCAATGTGGGTTTTTGTGTATCCTTAAAATGTAAGCATTAATGGCTGCCATGCCTAGAATATTAGAAAATTATGGGATTTTCATACTGTTGTTTGTACAGACTTGATAAGCTTGGGGGGTTTCACTGAGAACTGTGGCTGGATAGAGCATTCTGATGGGGAATTGTGAGAGAACTAATGATTATTTTGTCATGTATTTAATATTTTTTTAATATGAGATATTCTTAATTTAATTTAGTATTGTCTTTTGTCTGTATAATTGCTTTAATTAAAAGCTGCATAAACAGGCACGCAAACAACTGTGAGTCAAGTTCAGTAATTATATATTCAATTGTGGTATTGTGAGAGCCCAAGAGACATGTGAATTCATTTCCTAAAAATAATTTTTAAAATCTTTAGAAACAGTGGTGGGTATTACTGATATTTTGTTATCCTCAAAAACCTCCCAGTTGCCTCGCTGTGAAGCAAACATATTTACAATATTTAATTAACTTTTGTAAAGGTGTGGGCTTCTCTGCATGTTGAGATGTATGCTGTATTCCCAAATACTGACCAGTAATTTGATATAGTATGCTTGTAACATTTTATTCCTAAAATGTAACATCCTAATAATGTGATCAAAAAGCGACTTCATATTCTGAAGAATACGGACCACCATCTCATTATCACAGGGAAGTGAGGGTGTTTCTTCAAACTGGTCCAGGGAAGTCATTATTCAATATGGCTTTCTTTGTCACCCAGAATGTTACCTCTAAATTTCCTTTTAGGGGGATATGTTCAGGAAATTCTATCCAGAATATTGCAGAAACACTGCTGACTAAAGTGTGTTGTGTCTGGCCAGGATTGCCTGTTCTGTTCTAACATATAGATGGGACTTGTCACATTATATGTCACAGCCATATCAAACACTTGTGAGAATTAAGGGTACGGACAGGTACTGAGACATCTGTTACAGGTTTTCAGGTGCGTTCACAAAATTGCGAAAACAGATTATTAACTTTGTCATGTCTGTGTGTGTGTCTGTCTGTCCATCCGCATGGAACAACTACACTCCCACTAGACAGATTTGCATGAAATTTGATATTTGAGGATTTTTCAAAATATGTCAAGAAAATTTAAAGTTTAATTAAAATCTGACGAGAATAACAGGTACTTGACGTAAGGACCTATGTACATTCATGAGACCTCACTGAATTCTTCTTAGAATCAGAAATTTTTCAGACAAAAAATTTAGAGAAAATGAAAATGCGCATTTTATATTCAGATTTTTTCTGAAAAGTATGCCATTTATGACATAATGTGGAAAAATATGATAGAGACAGACAGGCCACAGATGACAATATATGGCCCAGAAAGGATGTGACTTGCATGCCAGATAGCTGAGGCAAGAATACAGACACACACTCGTAATATTTAATGGTTATTGCTTTGCTACAGCAACAACGGTTACAGGAATGCGCCACAGTGTTACATTATAGTACAATACATGTCTGGTTGCATTATATAAACAAAATGGTGTTTCTATATTATATATGAAGAAACTGTTTCTCATTTGTATTACCCAAGACATCTGTGTACAAGGAGTCACCAAAAATAGAAAAATTGTTCACTTTCAGACACTGAATACATTTCAGTTCTGTGCATGGTGGCAGCTTTGTTTCAGTCAAGAATGTGCAGCATGAGAGACGATTCAATGTTTGAATTTCTTTCAGTGTGTGACCAGTCAATTTTGTGTGTGTGAAACTGTTTACATGTTTGCAACAGTGGAGCAGTGCTTTGTCCCGTCAGAAGTCATCCCCTCCTTGTTCACTCACTACATCATGAAACATTTAAAACTGTTTCTCATGCCGAACAACACTATGTCTTTATTAAAGAGGTTAAGTTGTGTGTGCTGCAGTAAGCGAAAGTTAGAACTTCAGTGCAGTAAACACACTTTTTTCTCCCACTTCATTATTAGGCAATTAGGCAGTATTTCCAACTGGGAGAAAAGCGATTTATAATGTTTTGGCACATAATCAATTTGCTACAAAGCATGTCAGATAAAAAGTTTTCTTTTTCCAGTCATTTCTCATGAATGTAAATGCTGTTGTACAGTGATGTGAAAATCAAGCGGATTCCTCTCACATAATCTGTAGTTTGTATTAATCCTGTAATAGCCCTACTAAATTTGAAGATAAGTTTTTTGTAGTATTATGATGCTCAAACATGGACGTATGGAATCTCCTTTTAATTACTACTTAATATATGATGAATAATACATGTATGTTATTTATATGTTTAATTTCTCGAATTTAACTAATGATAATGCCTGATACTTAATAAAAGGGAGCATATCTGCAATAGAAACCACTGAAGGACTGATTAATGTAATATACCCATGGAAGTATGAACAGTAATGATAGCAATAATTAATTCTATGCCCAGTGTAGTGAACTGTTCAGTTATATAATGACTACTGATATATCTGTGATTAAGGACTTTTTAATATGTAAAATAGTTACTGGAGGCTTGGACAGATTAAGAAAGTGAAATATTGTATGGTAGCTGTAGTATTTCATCTTTTCATTCTCTTTGTGAGGTTCTTCATCGATCTTACAGCAAATTACTGGAGTGTTCTCTAGTACTCGTTACTTTGTAGGAATGTTCTAAATACTCATTTTTATGATTCTTTAAAGTTGTTACAGTTATTTACCACATAAAATACTGTTAGGACAGAATGGTAATGAAATTCCCAAGGCTGTGTATTCGTAAGGTTAATATCAAAATATATTGTAATGGCCAACTACCTTAAAAATAAACACCAGGAAGAAAACTTTATAGTGCCCTTATGCAATTCACACAATTATCCCAACTACAGAACTGTGAAACCCAAAACCTCACACCATGTTCCATAAGATATATTGTATGGTTACCCTTGTGTATGGCTTGCTGGTCTAGATGGCATGTCCACATTTCTTGAGCTTTATATCATATTTCTCTGGGGGCCGCGGTGGCGCAGTTGGTTGAGGCACTGCGCTACAAACCGGCAGGTCGCGGGTTCGATTCCTGATGGTGTCAGTGGAATTTTTCATTGGCATAATCCTTGTCGGTCGCACTATGGCCCTAGGGTCGACTCAGCCTCTAACGGAAATGAGTACCAGGAATATTTCCTGGGGGGTAAACGCGGCCGGTGCGTAGAGCTGACAACCTTACCACCTTCATGTGCCGATTGTCTAGAAATCTGGGAGCCTCAACCTCCTGGAACCCTCTGGGCCTGTCCAGGCCTGAAATGGGACTGCTTTTTTTTTTTTAATCATATTTCTCTTGCTACATCTTAACCAACGGTGACAAATAATAGAGTTGGTCATCGTGCATATTCCTCCATGGAAATATGATCAAGTTCATAACTACTGATGTTCACAAATAAGTATATATATGTACACATATTGTTACTATTTTCCTCCTCTCCTTCCCCATAAGATTTGAAATGCAGACGAAGAAAATTATGAAGGTATTTGACACAGTACAGCAGACTCACCTTGATCACAGGTTTGCTCATTCATAGAAGAATATTTGTGGCAACATTTGTCCCTCACAGCATAGGTCCCTTGCTTGTTCGCAGTTGATGGTGTGTAGGTACGCACTTTAATGTGGCAACAGCCCACACCTTCCTGCCTCTCACATAGTATCTCCCTAGATATCATGCAATACGTATCATTGTTCAGCTGCATTTTTTCACAATTTTTAGAACTAATTGTTGCCTTCATGTGTTAATACCTGGAAAGCATGATGTACATGCTGACGAAGGGCCTAAGGATAAAGGGAAAATTAAGTTTCTCTTGGAGAAAGTGGAGGGTGTGTATAAGCTAGCCAGGGCAATAAGCATTGTTCCTGCTGGAACAAGTTACAGTGTAAACAAATCTGTAATTTCACTACGTCAAGAGAAATGAAGACAAGATCCAGGGAAGTGTCAGGGACAATGCTTCATCTGAACAGATGCTGGAAGCTTTGGCCCAAAGCAGTTACTGACTTCTCCCCCAGCCAGCAGGACAAAATAAGGACCATTCCTATATCAGCCCATAAGGTTCCAGGATTCCCAGATTGGGAAGAGGCCAACATCGAGGTAGTTCTTGACTCTGATGCTGTGGAATTAACTGAGGAGGACCTGCAACAACTAACAGCACTCTCTGAAGTGCAAGAGGGAAAACTGTGCAGTATGCTGGGCAGAACTTGGGGCTGTGGACAAGCCAACTAAAAATAAATGCAGAGTGAAGGAGAACTCGGGTACATGCCAGAAAAAGGCTGAGTGCTGGTACATCATGGGTAGGAAGTAGTGGCATGTGCAGCTGCCATGCAGAGTAGTTGCCAACTGAGGACAAGAGGTGAGAAGATTTTTTGATAGGAAGTGGAAGTTTTGCCCTTTTCCCTGAATTGCTGCCCACCCTCCACCAGCAGTATTTTCCTCTACTTCTTTTTATCTCCCTGTGCTCTGAATACCTGTGTTCCACTAGCAATCATCTGCTTTCTGGTATTTGCCTTCAGCACTCCCTTCTGCCCCTTCTTCCTTTACTCCATCATCTGTTACCCTCAGTTTCTACCCATGTTCTGCCAACAAGAACAGCTTCCAGTTCCCTACTTATGTCTCACTGGTTTGCCCACAATACTGAGTTGTCCTTCCTTTCACTTATGCCTGGGGTGGCCACAATGCAACTCAAACAAGTTGCCTGTAAAAAACTATTTAGGTAGTTTACATGCAAAAGGCTGACAATGAACAACATTGTAAAAGATTTCTTAAAGAAAAGAGACTTATAACTAACTAAAAGAAACATATTTTATTTGGATAAACAGAAATAAGTCATCGAATAAGGAAAAAGTACATGGCTCGTGCCTAAGTTGCCTCCTAAAGTGCGGGTCCCACAGACTGTTTAGCTGGCCTCCCTGCTATATACTACACTCTTTTGACCTACATGGCTTTATGTTGTACCCTGCTGACAGAATACACATGTATCACTTTTAAGTCTCATACGTTGCATAAATATGGGTATACAGTTGTACCCTGCGTAGGAATATTTTGTTTCAGTTATGCAGCTAATACATCAAATAAGTTATTTGAATATAAATACTATACAACACAGATGATTCCTAAATAACATGAACTTTTAGACACAACTAGTCACGACTTAACAGGAGGCCATGGCCTGATGTTGGGCTGTTGCGCCATAGAAGAAGTCACGACTTAGAAAAAAAGTAATTATGCAAAAATGTGTGTTAATGTAACATGACTTTTAATGTGAGCACTTGGTTTTAATAAATAATACACAGATCTATGTTCAGAAACAGAAAGGTTCTAATTTGTGTATCAAATACATGCTCCACAATGACTGATATAATGAACTGAACAGTTTCTGCGAGTAGTGACAGTAATTAAAAAGAGTGCAAAAAACTGTGAATTAGAAATTGATCAGATGTACTGAACTGCAAGTAGTTACAGTAAAAAGAGAAGTGCAAAAAACTGGTACTTAAAACCTTATCAAATATAGTGAAGTACACAAAAGTAATGAACAGTGCAATAAATTGTGACTTAAAGATTGTCACTGATCACAGGCCACAGGACTGAAGTCATTATAGAAGCATACTCCATTAGACTGCTTGCATTCTTTCTCAAAATGTTTTATTCTTTTGTATTTCAAAATTGATTAAATCACAATTTTAATATTATTAGTTCATAAGAATTCAAATTAGATGTGTTAAGTGTTAATTTTTACATGTGGATTTGTATTTCTACAATAATTCTGAATTATTGTGAAGACTGGTCACCTAGTTTAATTCTTGACAGTTTCACACTTCTGGGTTAATGGAAGTGACAGTGAGGAGACAGACTCAAGACAACAGCCATACGTCATTCAATAAGAGTACAAGACACAAGTGAACACTCACATCCAATGTAAGTCTGAATAGTATTTACCATGTGTCAGTACATCACAACTGAAAGGCTGAATTTCAGTTGTTATATTGTAATGAGCAGATGTATATTCTTACCAAATTAGACCCACCTTTTCTCCCTTACAATTTAATTTTAAATTATAACTAATTCATATCATGCGACATAACGTAGAGAAATTTTAATCCTTTGCTTATATTCCTCACTCAAAACTCATATTCCAAATCATATATTATTTATATTGATTCAGTGTTTGGGCTGTCAGCACAAAAAAGGGAAAATAACATTAGGCTAACCATGAGTTTAGGTTGCCATGTAGACTGCCCTTGCTATCATATGCCTAAAGAATGGCATTTCACACTACCTATAAAACACACACATGTGGGATTTCAGGCTTCCGCCGCAATGTTGATGAGAACTGCACTCTTCTGGGGTATTACGCAGCGTTGAATGGTAATCCTTTACCAACATTTTGGGACAACAGATCGGTCCCATCTTCAAGGGTCAAGTAGTCCAACGCTTGTCCCAAAATGTCAATAAAGGATTACTGTTCGATGCTGCGTAGTACTCCAGGAGAGAGCAGTTTACATGCGTGTTCCACATAATACTCCACTGATATCCCTTGCTTACTGTTCTGCAACACTGGAAGGAATGTTGGAAGGAATCGTGTGTTACATCAGGGCTTCCCAAATCACAGCCTGCAGTTCTGATTTTGGAGTCCTCCTTTTGTAAGAAAACAGTAACGGGACAGGATGTACGCATAGCACTCTTCATATTAACACTGCATCAGACCTGTGACTGGGAAGCCCTGGTCTACAGTCTGAGTGGTTCAGAACTTTACAGAAAGATGATATTCCACCTCTCAGACTTATTTCTGCTTGTATTTTGCTAAAAGGTTGTACACAATGAAAAAATGAGTGTGCATGTTATATTAACATTGTGAGAGAAGTTAATCTCCTCTGTCCCTTTAATGGTCTAGGCATAGTAATAAAAACCACAGCATGTTTATATTCTCTCAAGTACTCTATCCCTGCAGCTATTAAATTACCAGCATATTCTTATTAAAAAATGATATTTCCATTCCATATGAAATATTTTTTATATGACAACTATATGCCTACAAACAGAGCCCCAGTCACAAAGACATACACACTACACTAAATGTTACAAAAGTAGAGATTACACATTTTCAAACAGGATATACTATGCAGTACAATATTGCATGACATGGTCTTGTACTTCAGGTTCACATACTGCAATATACATTGAGGCCTATGTAAGACGGAACAACAAAAACTTTGCAACAGGCTCAAATTTTTGTTTCACGCATCAATGTTCTCCCAAAGTACAATTTGTGTAGCACTTTACCAGGCAAAAGAAATGACTGGATCTGTAAGATTTACATACTTTGTATTATTTGTCATGTTTGAAACAGCAGTAACATGCTGCCAAAATTCCCAGCTTTAGTCTAAAGTATTAAGTGACCTTTAACTTGCACACTAACCCTCAGTTCAGTACACATTCTATATCAGCTAAGCTGCTGATCATCTGTGGAGCAGTGATTTATGCACAAAAAAGCTTCACTGTTACAGCAAAGTATTTATTTTCATTAACAAAAAGTATCCTTCAAATATTTATCTTTTCCATATTCATTGCCAGGTCAAATAACAGCAGCACAGTTTTGCCACATAGGAAAACCACTTCTAGTTTTCTGAGATACAAAAGTCTTACTAAACGATAATACACGTGGCTGTGGCTTGTACAGTTCTGCATGTAAATACAAAAAAAATATTTTTGCTTTCATAATACCAGAAGTAAGGAGTGCCATTTTTAAGAAAACAAAATAATTATAACTGATGGAAATCCACAATTAGTGAGTGAAACAGAAAATAGGCCAATCACTAGGTCTATTTGTTATTTGCAATGAACTGCAATGTTTCACGAAGATTCAACTTTAACTCAGTCGCAAATATATGAAAATATACAACACATTAAAGAAAGACCGGCAGAAAAAAAATGATGTATGAATATGCAGTCAACCGTCTTTCTTACTTTCTTCTTGCAATAACCTTCCAAACCTCGGTCCCATATCTTCACCAGCAACACCACTTTTATTTGTGTTCCTGAAGATTTATAAAATTATTACTTGGTAAACAGAAACCACAAAAACTCCACCTGGGGAACCATGGCCTTAAAAAAAATGTTTCCTACTTACAAAAATTATATAATCCAATTACAATACAATCTGTTTTATCTAATCCTGCAACTATATTGCAAGCTACAACCTGTACTTAGATATTCATGATGTTCATGCTACGTTTCACCTCAACACAAGTATCGGATTTTAAAATCCATTCAAGTCTATATTATACTTGTCCAAGTTGTTGCAAGATTCATTGTACAAACCAAATCCATTCACTATGAAAAGAATATTTAAGACATTAAGTCTCTTCTGCACATTTAAACTACACATCTAGTAGGGCTGCACCCCATTTTAACGCTCTTCCAAGATTAAATATCCGAGTCTAAGATGAACTTACTTCATTGTGGGACTGAAAATATACACTAGAAAAAAGTTTTGACACTGAATGTCCATTACACTCATATGAAACACACATATTGATATAAAGTAACTTGTCAATAGCAATCAAAGCTGTTATTTGTAATGCATTTTGCAACTGTTCTGAAACCAAAATGCTTCCTTTTCGTGATTCTATGTTATTATTAAATCCCGATTAAGAAACACTCTGCACTTTTACCAAATTTCTATGTTTGCATGTGTAGTTACAATAAATTTTAAAGGGTTATGAACACCTTGTATGTGGCATTCACACATGGGTTATGAACACCCTGTATGTAGCACTCACACATTCATACATTTGCCAGGTCATAAATAAGGTATGGCAGTCTAAAAGCATATCTGCAAAACTGCCATTATGTTCTGAAATTTGCACATTGTAAGATTTTTTTTAGTCTCCAAAATTCTAGTCATCACTATAGGCAAATGAATCCGAGTTAACAAACTGGACAAAAGAATACCAATAATCACTTTTTCAAGCGAATAAATGAAACATTCTGTTACACATCTTGAGAAACTTCAAGAGAATAATGACTTCAGAATAACTTTACTTGGTGCCATGATCCCAGTTATGTTCTAGCAGAGATTTCCGAGGAATTCTTTTAAGGAATCACTCAAATAATGACACAAATTTCTTTTTAGATCAGCTGTTCATGAATTTCACACAACACTGCACTTGAATCCACATAAAACAGTGGTGACTGCTATATACCAGAATTAAAAACACTCAGTGAGTGGGTTATTGGTACTGTTACATTCACTACATTAACATTACTTATAAAATGAAAACAGATGAAAGCTCATATAATGTGCAACGTAAGAAACATATATAGAGCAAAAACTGACATAAGCAAAAGACCTGAATGTCCGTTTTCAATACGGTTGATGTCTCTGAAACTGACGGCTGCCTGCCCTCGGTTTGTTCCCATATCCTTGCATGCCACCAGAATTGCTGTAGCCATAGCCAGAATAATCATTATATGGGCCACCATAGTCATAGCTGTTATAACCTGCACCACCATACCCTGCAGCATAATCGTGGCTATAGCCACCATAGGCATGAGCTGCTCCCCAGCCACGTGCATCACCCCTTAATGCACCTCGCCCTCCAATACCCATGGTTTCAGGGTTAATCTTCACCTTTTTCACATCAACCTCTTTGCCATTGATGTACTGCTTAGGGGACTTCAGAAGTTGATATACAACATTTTTGGAATCGAATGTGATAAAACAGAAGCCCTTCCTCTGGTTCTTTATTTTATCAAATGGAGCCTGCACTTCCACTATTGTTCCATACTGTGAGAAGTAATTCCGAATATCTCCGTCAGAAATGTCTGGAGTCAAGCCACCAACAAATATTTTTCCATGCTGCGTTTTCTTTGACACCCGCTTGGGATCTACTTTTCTTTTGTTGATATAATGATCTCCTGATGCCAACAATTTATCAATAGTTTTCGGATTTGCAAATACAATGAAAGCAAACCCTCTTGACTGACCTGTATAGGGATCAACTTTGACAGTGACGCTCTCTATCTCCCCAAATTTACCAAAATGCTCCTTAAGTTCTCTATCAGTAGTTTGCCGACTCAGACCGCCTACAAATAATTTTCGGTCATCATCTCTTCCAGGAATACCTGCAGTTCCTCGAGATTCTTGCCCATTTCCTGCAATAATTCTGGGATCTTCATGATAATCTTGATAATAATCCATACTGAAACGGCTTATTAAAATACAGCAATTGTCAAAACACTTTCAAGCTTTACCTTCGGGATGAAGCCAAGACCGTTTAAAAACAAATGCAGTGCGTAATCTCGGTATTCAATCAATGCTGCCAACGTTTGAAAGAGTACTTGCATGATTCTGTTGCGCCTCTCCAAACAAAAACTTCGTTCGTGGCAACAAAGGTAGTTATCAATTTATTCACTTGGGAATTACCATTATTTTTTCTTATAGTATACGGAATATAAAATAGTATGCTATTAAACTATAATGCAATTGCAGCAATAAAAATCCTCTTATTGTTACGTAGAGCCATGACTGTAGATTTACCACTTCAAATATTTAATTTTAATCATATACATATGGTTGTTGTAACACTGGTGACCATTTGTTGTGGAAATATTTCCCAAAGGGGAAACGAACATGTGATTGTAATTTGTGAACACTAACCCAACTAGTAGAAGCCATTCTTGCTCCAAAGTGTCTGTAATAAGTCATACTTCCACAAACTCTATCCAATTGCCATAATAATGTACATAAAATTATAAAGTCTTAATTCGATGGTTAACGATCAGGATCAACTAATCGCGACTGCAGGCATGTTTGTAATAAAAAACTTACGGGATGCCTAAATGGATGAAAATAATTACAGCCATACTGTTAATCTCGATTGTGTACATGAGTGCGAATGGCTATTGTTTTGCTTGGTACGAACATCTAATCAAAAAGGAAAGATATATTGCTGCTTAAAGAAGCTTGTTTTGCTGTATGTCACATGCTACGAATACGTGGTTCTGAACATTATTATCGCGCTTGCAGACGAAGTTTGCCTGTCGTAAGAAAAGCTGTCAGCGCCAGTCGTTTACAGCTTCTGTGCATTTGTATGTGAACCGTGTTTATGAACGGACCGGTAAACTGGCTAACGCCAAGGCACGGAGTAATGCGCAATGTGACTTTGAAACTTTACCCGTGATCTAGTTGGTCGTGTACGCAGCTCATGTTGTGTAGCTGTGCTGTTCGGCTTGACTCTAGTTAATAACAACAACAATAGTAATAGTAATAATAATAACAACAACAACAACAACAACAACAATAATAATAATAATCATAGGCGGCGTAGTAACCAGGGATACTAATAACAAGGGTCGTAGGGTGTGATGGTAATAGTGGATGCATCGTAAGTGAAGTAGAGTATTTTAGGCATTGGAATAAATATGAACACTGTTAAAAGAAATGATGTGAATCGGCGAGGTAGGTGGAATGTAATGAACACTCCTGTTATTTGCTCCAACATTGTACTGTGGAAACTGAAGGTTTATATTGTGGCATTCTCGTTTACAGTACTTGCTATTCAGGCAAAAAAGAAACGTCACCGAAATGCGAAAGCGAAAGGAAATAAAAACAGAGAAGGTGATGAGTCAACTCGGTCCCAATCAAACAGGATGAGGTGAGTGACAGGCTTTGTAATAAATCCAACAGGTTTCTTACAATTATCCATGTTAACATTCGTATCAGTGTGATGCTTGAGGGGGTTAGTTTCTGTCTTAGAGTCTTTTAAGGCAGGGCGATTACAGAGAATTATTCGAATGTTTAGCTAGAATTAAGGAACTTACGAGTCATGATTTCCAAGACTTTCCGAATGTTGTTTCAATTGTGTTCCCTACAGAATTATCGGTTGTTGAGGTTATGTATGGCTCTTTGTCCTACAGCATATTTATGTGAAACTTAATGCTGCATTTTCACTTCCCAGTGCGCCTCTATATCCAATTATTGTACGCAAAAGAAGAAGCATGTCCTATAAGAAGTTAAAATGCAGAGGTGGCCGTGGATCCTTGTTCCACAGCATTCTTTTTGATGCACCTGTTCGTTGTATTGGATTCTTTGCCCATTTTAGCTGATGTACATGTTTACAAATTTGTTTTCAAAAGAAGTAGAATATATACTGAAATGACTGTTAGGGTGATATAGCATTTATGGATTGGCTAGACATAAGGAATAAAGTAAAAGTAGTAGGATCAACTACAGAATGGGAGAACAAGTAAGTTCTGTAGCAATTCAAATGTGTTTACAATTCTACATCCGCCATACTGCAGAGCCTATAATTTGTGTAAGACAAACAGTATTTATGACTGACTGTGTTGGTATAGTCAATATGTGGACCTGTAGTTGTGCCTGGTAGCTAGTGACAGTGACAAATGTGACTGTTGTCAAGGTAAAGTAAGCAAGGCGTCTAGGAGGCTTGGGTATAATCATCTCACTTCTTAAATCTCTGTTTATACACTAGAACATCACAGCCTAATCTCATTGGTGTAAAGGTTTCTGTTTGACTTGAAATGAAATCTCAATATCTGTCTTTTTTTGTTATTCATTTCCATGCATATGCTCAATACAGCAAAACAGAGCCAACTTATGCACAATATTACTGTTTGTTTATTTAACGTTTGTCTTTTAGTTCATCTCCCCGACATGTTTCGGCAATAACTATGCCATTATCAATGGGGCTACTTCAGGTTACATAAGATGTGCATTAAAATGTGAATTATAAAATGTTAAAACTGTTAAAAATGTTAAAAATCTTCTGTAAAAATTCTTGTGCTTGTTTTGATGCTATGGTGCTGTTTCTGGCCTGGCATCCCTAATCTGTTTTATCAAGCAAAAAGTAAGAAAAACTGCGTGTTACAAATAGCTGTATAACCTAATTTCCATAAGACAAGAGATATAGGTGGTTTTACTTACTCATGTAATTCCAAGGGGTAAGTAAAACCATCTTAACCTCTGTCTTATGGAAATTAGGTTATACAGCTACTTGTAACACACAGTTTTTCTTATTTTTTGCTTGATTAAAACAGATTAGGGATGCCAGCCCAGAAACAGCACCATAGCATCAAAACAAGCACAAGAATTTTTACAGAAGATTTTAGACATTTTTAAGAGTTCTAACATTTTATAATTCACACTTTAATGCACATCTTATGTAATGTGAAGTAGCCGCCTTGATAATGGTGTAGTTATTGCTGAAACGTGTCTGGGAGATGAACTAAAAGACAAATGTTAAATAAATAAACAGTAATATTGTGCGTATGTTGGCCCTGTTTTGCTGTCTCAATATGTACTCGTATTGTTACTGATAACATGAAAGGACAGTCTTTCTGGAACATAGTCTGTTTTTTAATGCGTGTTGGGACCTGCGGTTTCAGTGTCTATCATTAAAGTGACACCTGGAATCCTAACCTTGCTGGATTAAATGTTCTTTTTTTTTATATATATATATATCTTGGGTACCTCTGACTAAAATGAAACCTCAAAGCCTAATGTTGCTGGTACTGGTGTGAAGTGTCTAAAGATATGTGAAGTGAATAAAACAGCCACAAAGGTGTTTCTTGTAAATAAATTACCATTTTTATAAAGGAATAGGCCTATATTGGTTTGGGTAAAGAAATAGTAGCATTTAAAGGTGCTGGTGTATGAGGATTAGTAACCCTTCAGTGCCAGCCTCCTTGCACTGTGCAATTATGGGTACTGCAAATTTAAAACCTCTCCATGCTGGGCAGTAGGTGGAATTTAAACCACAGCATCATTGAAGGGTCAGTGATTGGGTATTGCAAGATTAGTCTCTCTTGCGACTGTTCTGTATTAGTGCAAAAAGGCATAGAAATCTCAATTTGGTAACAGGTTAGGTATTAAAGAAGCAGTTATATTGAGTCTAGCAACTTAAAGTAAAAGTAGAATAAAATATTCTGAGAACGCTGTATGTGTACAATATATGGAGGTAGGTAATTTAAAGTATGAGGTGTTTTTTGTTGATGATAAACATTCTGTATTTCAGTCCCATATTTCCAAAAATTCTGAATTTCGGTCCCATACTTCCCACAGGTATTCTCATTTATCATAACGACCATGACTTTCAAAGTCAAACTGTCTTGATTGTAAGAATATCTTGTAGCATCTGACTTAAATAAGCAGGCTTTGAACGTGGTGCTGTTTATTTATGTAGCTGACATTTACATAACGTATACTTATGGCAATTTGTAATTCTCAGAATTACAGAGGTTTTTATGAGTGCCACAAAATGTGGGTACCTGTTGTGAATATCAGAAAAGTAGTATTTAAATAGAATATGCATGGAATTTTTACCAGTACAAAGTGGTATTTATGTGTTACGAAAGGCTAGGAAGTTTTAAGATTGTGTGTGTGTGTGTGCGCGCGCGTGTGTGTGTGTGTGTGTGAGATAAAGTTAAGCGTGCTAGTTGAGTAGTACTGACTATGAAGAAGTCCAAGACTATAGGCGATCCCTAGATTTTTTAAATGTAAGTTAATGGAAGTAGCTCATCAGTTGCTGTGGCTGATGGCTCTACTAATGACTTGTAGTGACATGGCTTTGAGGTTGTATTATTTCTAAATGATGTGAGTAAATGGCCATGCTGGAACAGCAGTAGTTGATTCCCGTATATTCAGCTGGAAATGGGCATCTTTTATGCTGTTATGTTTGTGAAAAGTGACAGCTCAGTTGTGGTGCTTTTAAGAGATCGCATGTACAGTGCCTTTTGCTGATTATTGTGTCTTGTCTGCTTTTATTTGTGAAGGACACTGATTAACTTTGCCCATGCATTACCCGTCACTTAGACCCTTTTACATCACAGCAGCCAGGACAGCAATCAAAGCTATTTTGATTTGCCATAAATGAGGGGGGAGTGTTCACACATTTCATTTTGATACATTGCAGTTACTGTAAGTTTTTACACACCATATTTAAAGATAATACTGGAAATGGTTTGTGGTGGGAGCTAGTGCATTGTCTTGCTGAGGAACAGCATATGTTCCCTTGTAATTGAATAAATGCACAAAAAATAATGTCAGATTGTGTGTTACATGCCAGGAAGAATTAATGGTCTCAGAGGAAAGTGGGCCAGTAATCCCAGTTGCACTTATAATGCGCCTCACATGAATCTTTACAGCATGTAATGATATGCTGTTGATTAATATGGGATTTTCTGTGGACCAGTAGCTATTATTCTAAGAGTTAATTTATCTCCTGAGATGAAACCTAGATTCGTTGCTAAACAGAGCAAGCATTGACTCTTTTTTTTAATCATACACCCACTGAAGGAGCTTGTTCAGAAGAGTACTTCACAGTCTGTCATAGAGTTTGTGAACCACAGTTGCCATGTGTGGATTTAAATGCAGCATTTTTTATTTCATGGCAGTGATGCAGACACACCTCCTGGCTGTACAAGGCACACCAAACATTTTCTTTGAAATGTTTTTAATCACCAGTTTTATTCAGTTCTTTCCTAGTCAGTGTATGTCTTCTGGGTGTTCTTGTACTGTCCAAAATGGAACCTTTCACTTACTGGAACTAGCATTTCCAGAACGTTCGTTCTACATTTATGTCACCACTTCTTGTAGCAGGGGTATTTAGCATAAGTATCATACAGAAATCCGTATACAGTAAAATATGTCTTCTCTCGCATTGGAGGATACAAAAATCTTGATTAACTGGCAAATTGAGGATGAGCCCCATTATATTTCACTCTTGCATTAACTTCTGTATTATATTATTGCATTATATTATTTACGTTGCTCAAGGAAGACTACTTGCAGGGTAGAATTATGTACAGAAGTGAACAGTAAAGATGGTGACACCAAAATGTGTGTGTGTAAATCAGTGCTGTGAATATGATGTACAAGGGAGTTAAATACTGATGTTCTGTTTTTTACACTAATATGCACCTTGTTACTTACAGAAAGTTCCTTTGGGGTTTTAGGGGGCTCTGTTTTCATAACTCTTATACGCAGGGGTGCACACATTTTTTTAAAAAATGTAGGAACCACCTCAAAGTTCTAGCTGCCAGAAGGGTGATATGAAGCAAGTTCCATACTGAGGATCCACAAATATTAGATGCCACCATACAAAATTTAGTCGCCATGACAACCTGGCATTCGGAATTTGTGAAACACTAATGATACGTGTAGAAAAACAAATAGTGGAGTGAATGTTGGCTCTAAAAGTTACTGTTGACGAATTTTCACATGCACTCCTTTTGTCTACGTGATAACTGGTTTCAGCCCATTTATACATCAGCATCTATGGAGTGGCTGCTTCAACAGCTGCAGTGATTTATTGTTGCAGATCACTGACTTTGGTAGCTTTGGTAGCTTGCCTGTTACACCAATCCATGGCACACTTGTCATGACCCCACATGTATAAACTTCACTTCACTGAACATTTTATACTGGTAGGCATAGAGGGTGTTGCTTGTAAGCAACTAAAATTTCAGATATGAAGGGTATTAAGAGGTACTGGGCTGCAGCATCCTAGATTTGTCTATATGTGTAGGGTTTACTCCTGTAGGAGGGTTGGCTTCACAGTACCTAATGAGCCCCTCCTGCCATTACCAGAGCCTCATTAGCCATTTTCAGGATTCTCACTAGGTCGTCCCACTTACCATTGTGGCCCTGGGGATAAATCCCTGTTGTGTTTCACCCCAGTGAATAATTGCCTGCGGCTGTTGCCCACCCCTTGTAATGAGGACACAGGTTGGATTTTGAGGGGCATGTATAAGCTGTAAGGTATAAATTGTTCAGGCCTTACCGTTCTGTTCAGTGCCCAGGAAACTGTTATCGTGATCATCGTCAGTGGTGTCACTGTATTCTCATCACAGTTTTATGCATATTCAAGCTTCGAGGAATGGCCTGGTTGCCAGACAACGTTCTGTTTGAGGATGTGCAGTGATTCATTGCGGTGATTGGTTTGAACTAATTTGTGACACACTGTATGGTTGTAAGCTAACGGTGAACACTTGTATGTAACTAATGTTGCTCAATTTAAGACTGTAATTTTTATCATGACAGACATTGTGGAGTCAGGAAAGGGTGCTGATGTGTATTTCCTTCAGTCTTGCAGAACTGAATAAGAAGCTGGTTTTGCATTAATGGTTATCAGGGGTAATGAAGAGACTACTAAGTTATTACTAATAACATTGTAACATCCAAGATACATAGTATTTCTGTGGCCAAGTGTAACAGGTGAGAAATTTTAAAGAGTTACTGGATGCAGAAAAGGATTCTGTGTGCCTGAGATTTGCCATTATGAAGATGCTGAAAAGAGTTTAGTGTTGCTGGAGAATTGTGCCAAACAATTTTATCTGGAAAAATAATTGATTCATTTTTTTGTAAGATTTTCATGAAATCTTGTATCAATCAGTATGGTGGTTATTTGAAAACATATGAGAAATTCCAAGTACACATCTATGTGAACTGGTGTACTTTGATCACTCATAATTTCTTAAATTTTTACTCAAAATTTTCAGATGAAAGTGTAAGCCGATGTATTTGACAAATCTTTCTTCGTAAAGGCTTGTGTTTATTGAATGATGGATGAAATGACAAATGTGTCATGGTTTTGGATTTTGATATACATTTTTGAATTTAAGTGTACAAGCTGAAGAATGTACTTAACCTTAGTAAATTCCTGCTGCTGACCAGAACTTCATACAGCTTTACTGTCTACATTTTGAAGTCGGAAATGTTTTCAGCAGTGTTCTGTGTCGTTTTGTGCAGGGTATTGCACAGCACACTTGAACATGTTTCTTCATGTAAAATAGTTTTTCCATTGAAAATTGGTGAAAGTATGTCTCAAAACTTGCAGAATATCCAGCTGCATATGTGTGTCATTTTTACACAAAAGTCACACATTATTTTGTTTATCTGAGGTTTCTAAAACCAATTTTCTTTGCATTGTGTGCACATTTAATACCTGTATTTTCATTAACCGTGAAGAATGTGCACATCCTTTTCTTTCGCCTACATTTCCATCTTAATCCACAGACGTTTTTGTCTTTAATAGTATCTGTAATGCTGTTTTGTGCAGTGCACAGCAAGCTAAAGAACTCCTTAAACTGAATCTCCTAAGCTGACGTCTTGTTCATGGCAAGAGGTGTTTGTCTTGAAATTTGTTTAGGGAAGCTGTAAAAACTGACTCCCGGGACACCATATCGGACAGGATTCAAACTACACTTGCCAGTCCTGTATCAAAAGTTAACTGAGAAGAGAGATGGCAAATGCTGCCTGCTTTGAACAGTGTATGTTACCTCTGAAATCCAGCCTAGCCCAGCACCGATCTTGTAATTGTACAACCCATGCTGCTATGGTATATCTGTTATAGCTCCTTATTATATGCACTGTGAGGCTAGACAGATGTGTTTCAACTTAAATAAGCTGTTATCAGTGTCTGCATATCCTGTTTATGCTGAATCCTTGCCAGTATTTGTGGGCAGTTTGAATATAGAAATAAAAATGACTGTAACATTTTATCTCATTAGCGCGATAAAACTTAAAAGTATTAAAATATATTATGTACAGTTGCCCATGTTTTATTATTTTCAGTATTCCCACTTGTCGGAATGGATGCCCTGGTTTTCATTTCGTTGTGTTTGTAACTCGCTGGTTTAATCATGGATTTTCAGTTTGCTTGCTAATGCTTCTGTGGCCTTTTTTTTTTCCTTTCTTTCTTTCTTTCTTTCTTTCTTTCTTTCTTTCTTTCTTTCTTTCTTTCTTTCTTTCTTCTTGTTTTGTGAACTTAGTATAAATGTTTTTATTGTAATTTTATTCCACCATTTTCTGCTTACTTGGACTACATAGCTGTATGCTGGTTCTAGGTGGAAATTGTTTTTCCTTCTCTTGTGGGGACTCCTTCTTTTCCCATCTTTTGCATACTTATAATGACATTTAATACCCCTGAAGTCTAGGCTGCATACAGAGTCTTCCTTTGCATTCAGTGTGAAAATTGGCACTATTATCGTCTTTGCGTGGACGCTCTTTTAAGTGTCCTGCAGGGTCTCCTCGCACTCATACACCAGGTCATCTTGCTGTAATTGACATTGTGTGTCAAGTGTCTCACCTTTTGAAGGTGGGAAAGTACATAGTTGTCTTTTGCTGTGTACTTGATGATGGGTGTGCCCAGTAGTGAGATAACCAGTGCAGCTGCTAAGGAACTCACTTTACTTGGGACTGTAACGTCTAATAAAGCTCTAGGCAGTGATGGTCATATTGTTCTATCAGCCTGCTACAGCAGGTGGGCCCATGTGCAGGGCAGCTACTTGCAAACTGTGAAACTGTCCGTGCAGGTGTGGCAGTTTTTTAACTTCATCAGGATGGACGAAGTCATGGTCACATAACTTTGGGCTGGCCACATTCACTTGACAGTTGATTGTTTGGTCCATGGTGAGCCAGCAGGTTGTGGATCTTGTGGGGAGACCATTACTGCTCTGCCTTGTTTCATCTGATGTCTGCTCCATGATGAATACTGTACTTTCTATGTTAATGACATTTTTGTGTGACCTCAAAGGTCATTGTCATAATTTCTGTAATGTTTTGGTATTGTTGAACAGTGATTGACTCTTTAAGTTTTTGAATGCCATTTTAAAGCTTCAGTTTTGTATAGTCTGTGCTCCTGATTGTTCTTCTCTGGTCCTTCAGTGCCACATTGTAGGCCCTGATACATTGTCATATTTTTAATACTTTTTCATGCACAATATTCTTAATCCTTTTTGCTTGAGAACCAAATGCCCAGGGTAATCTGAAAGTGATGAGAATGGCTGCCATTACTTGTCATGTTATTGGCTATGACTCTAGGTGACTTTGTTTTTTTCAGTGCACACTCTGTATTGACTGTGGTTAACTACCAGCATGAAAGTGTTAATTTTGTGCATTGTCCTAACTTTTATACTCTCAGAGCCTTTTGAGTCTAACATATATAAATTACACCCATTTTTTTTGTGGGGTTTAATTTGTTTTAAATTTATTTTTTCTTGTGCTGGCGTAAATGGCCATAGATGCTGATTTGTTCATAAACACTCTCACTCTCTCTCTCTCTCACACTCTTTCTCTCACACACACACACACACACACACACACACACACATATATGCTCCCTCTCTCTCTCACACACACACACACATGCTCCCTCTCTTTCACACACACACACACACACACACACACACACACACACACGCTCCCTCTCTCTCTCACACACACACACGCTCCCTCTCTCTCTCACACACACATGCTCTCTCTCTCTCTCTCTCACACACACACACACACACACATGCTCTCTCTCTCACACACACACACACCTTCTCTCTCAAACACACACACACACACACTCTCTCTCTCACACACACACTCTCTCTCTCTCTCTTACACACTCACTAGCTCGCTCGCTCGCTCACTCACTCACTCACTCACTCACTAACGCGCTCGCTCACTCACTCACTCACTCACGCACTCATACACGCACACTCACACTTACACTTACACTTGAACACCCTCAGTTTGTGCTTGTCCCTGAATGTGACAGGCCAAGGTTTACACCTTATATGAAGCAACCTTTAAAATTATGTTTTTTACTTTAAACTCTGCATTTTCATACAGGAGACATGAAAATAAAAGATTTTCAACTGAAGTTTATGCAGTCACTGACGTTAATCTACTTTTAATTTCTTCTTAAATGCACTTTGGGTTGTTATTTTTATTTCCATATATTTGAATTTTGCTTCATTGTTAAAGGTTTTATAATTTGTCTGGTTTTCTGTCTGTTTATTTCAACCCCAAGCTCCCATTCTGGTGGCCAGTAGAGCGTGTAATAGCAGTGGCCCATCCATAAGGGCAGGAGCAGCTGGACTGTAGCAATATTTGATGTTTCAGTATATAAACAGTAGTTTGATGCATTCCTAATTTATTTGCATTTATTGTCACGTAAAGAGGTTCTTGAAACTCTCCAGAGAAGTTGCTTATGTTTCAGGAAGTTTGTGGAGGTTCTAACTTCATGGGTCCTTGCTTTGATGCTGTTTTCCATTGTAGTTACTTCCATTTATGTATGAAACCTGTATATATAACACTACATGCAGCTCTGCTATGCACCAATTAGGCTGGGAGGCCCAGGATCAATAAGGAGTTTGTTTGCGTTTTGAATATCTGATGCGCTGTCTTCTTGGCATTGTGGGGTCATGAACCGTGCGCCAGCAGAAGGGTTTTAGGATGCTACTGAGAATTTAGAGTACTGATTATAGTATCTTAATTGTTACTGGTTATCGAAAAGTATCTTGGGATGTCTGCTCTAAGAACCAAATCTCTGCTCAGACATAAGGAGTTCTGGAGGATTTTCTGTTTGTATTTTGGCAGATTGATTGAGGAGTGTGTGTGTAAATAGTGACTTTGTTTAAGAGACTGGCTTATTATTTGTTATTGAATTCTTATGAGATAAAGTGTGCTGAAGCAATGCTTTAAAAAAATTCATCAAATAATGCTCATAGTTGCCTGTGACCCAGAAGAGGTGGAAAATGCAACACCATATTGAACAATCCAGAGTCTGTGTGAAAAATATGTGAAAAATTGTGCTAACATGGGCTTTGTGTGTGACAAAGTAATATGGAGTAATTTGTGTGTTTCTGTTATATTTAGATGAGGAGCCTCTCTTATGAACATGATTGAACGTTTGTTATAAACCTCATTTTCATGACAAACACAGTAACCCTTTGGATCACACCTAAATTAATATTTAAAATTTAATCATGTTTCATACAATGCACATTACATTTCTATTACAATGATCAGGCTCTTAATGGAGTTTAGGGGAAGTAATCAATTTTTATTCCAAAAATCACATGAAACAAATGAACACATTGTGTGGGCAAAATGTATACATTCTGATTGTTAGAGCGGGTGGCACATATTTTGTCATTGTGCTTTAACCCTTTAAAGATGAAGCATATCTGTTTTATAGAAGGACTCAGTGCATACCGCGCTGTAAACACTTTACACTTCAGTTATAAAAACCAATCTCTTAATGTGTTATGAGGCAAAAGTTGCTGTTTGTGCTGAGATCCGTACAGAACACATAAACGCAATGTGGGCACCACGTAGAATTTTTTAATGTTAAACCTGGTCATACATAAAGTTACCGCAAGGCTTTAAAAGGTTAAACAGTTAAAATTGAGATTTTCGTATGTAGGTTGTATAAGTAGTCCAACATGACAAAAATTTTGTGCACTCTGGTTTGGAAATAAATGCAGCATGCAGGTAGCAGGTGGTCACAGAAAAAATCATAGAGTTTGGAAAGACGGAAGGCATGGGTGAAATATGTAGTGCATCAACAGTAAGCCTGAAGATGAGAATGTAATGCAGAAGTGCGTAGAGTTACTAGTAATTTCAAGGGCAGTATTTCTTCAGCAGAGAATACATAAAATTTTAGCGCTGGTGTGACAGAAGTATGTAACTGATGAAGGACTTCCAGGCTGGATTTAAAGACAATTTTGAACTGTTTTTGTGCTGCATAAATCTTTGTGCCTTGATTAGAAGAAAGATGTGGGGAATGTAACTGGGCTGGCTCTGTGAGAGGGCGAAGCAGCATATTTTCACATGTCCCTGCATTTTGTGTCAGTCAGTCTGTCTCTGTCTGTCAAGGGATGAGAAGGGGCCCCAAGTCTCACCTAACTTAAAAAGGGTGGGCAGGGGTTGTACTTGTACCAAGGAGAGTAAGGTGTTCTGCTAAAGGTCGCAAGGGGCATAACATTGTTGATAACAATGTTCTAGTCAACACAAAATGAACCTAAATTGTGCTGGAAGCTACTAGGTACTGTAACAAAAATTAGCTATTAAACTATAGACATTTAAATAAAAACATAAAATATATGGCTTGTTTTTAGGCATAATCTGAAGTAAATATGAAAAGCAGTGATCTTGTATCAGGCACATTTTTCTGTATTGCCTGACAGTAGCTATCACAGGTGAATGAATGGCCAGGTTTACAGTTTGGGCTGGATTAGTTCCATCAAAACTAGTTCTTCTATCTACCAATAAAATAGGTATAAACTTTAATGTGGGTTTTGTTTAAAGGCATTTCAGTTAGCCTAATGTAATTTGATGCTGATGCCAAACTGAGTGTGAATATTTTACAGTAGTGCACTCATAGTTGAATCTTAGTCCATCTTGAAGTCTGTAAATGTCTGGAGTATTATGCCATCATTTATAACATTTAAAGTAGTGTCTGATGACTATTATATTTTTCTGTTTGGAATGCATGAGTTACTGATGGATGTAATAATTCAAATATTAATACTGTTTGAAATCAGTGTAATGGTATCCATCCCGTTGTGTTCAGTTGGTCACATAAGTACGCACTATTCCGTCTAACACAACACTTTATTATTTCTTTCAACACTACGTTTTTGGATCAAAAGTAATCTGCTCCATTGTACACACACGCAGGATTTGTGCTACATCAGCAAGCATTTCATACAAACTGGTAACAGAATAACTGAGTCCATAATGATGATTTATCATAAAGTAGATTCAAAGGCTCCCTGGTTTCTTTTGTGGTACTGGTTGTAAATCAGGGATTTGTTTTATACTTGCATGTTTACCATGTGTAAATCAATTCATTGTATGCTGTAGTCTCTCCAGGCCCCCCCCCCCCCATTCTTATTTGATACCAGTCTCTCTTACAAGGTGAGATATGTAAGTGATGCTAGGCAATGTATTTTTCTTTGCCAGGCCAATCTTCACCATATTCTTATTTTCATATGCAGTATTGTTTGCAGGTGTGTCAAGAGAATTGCGTCATCAGTGACTGCAAGTGCTTCTAGGCCCATAATTTATGCTTTTATGTGGAATGATGTAGTGCACATTTTTCTTTCTAAATTCTTAACGTTCAGTGGCTGAACTTGTTTATGTCCATTCTCCTAATGGGCTGTTTTTAGAGGACACTGCCTACCTCATTGCTTGACAGTTCATGCCAAATTAGAGTGTAACAGGTTTGTAGTTTTGAATTAATCCTCACATCAATATAGCATAGGTTTTGTGACACCAAGACCAAATTGCCAGTTGGGTGTCTCTTTCCTAGAGCCATTCGTATTCAGGGAACTCAGTTTTAGAACTGAGGGAACCCGTTTGATGTGTATAAATATGCAATATAAACATTCCAGCCCAGTACTCAGCTGATGTGTGTTTTGCATGCATTGTAGTAGATGGCATCTTGTGTGCCATGTTGGGATGAGAAATGTTTTTTAAACCAAACAACACTGTGTGTTGCTTGAACATGCCTCAGTCCTTTCTAGGAGTGAATCTGATAGTGTTAATATGTTGCCTTTTTTTTAGAGTGAATTTGAGTATAAGATGGTACAGCATACAGGGAATTATTAAAAGAATATCTTCTTAGATTAATTGAGGTATAAAGTGTGCCCCATCCCGCTTCCAGCATTTCAGATTGTAATGCATTAAAGTTCATTCCTGGTGGAGGTTTTATTTAAATGTTAGTTATGGCTTAAAACCTTCAGGTGTTTCAATGCATTTTTTTACATCATCAGTTTTTGTCTATCAATGCACCATATCACTATCATTGGATGGATTTCACCTTTAATCTTTTGTATCATTCCTTTGTTGAAATGTACTCAGCACCTGAACCCATATGGTACATCCCACTGAACATGGCTTGCTTACAAAGAATTAATGGACGAAGTGGGCTTGCGGACTTCATGCTTTAATTTTTGGAATCCGAAATTCTACTTTATGGCTTATTGTTAGGCACTGGAGTCAGTGACTACAGTTTTGGTGTGTAAGAAAATAATGCCTGAACGGAACTCAAATAAGGCAGCGAGGGCACGCCGTGGTGCAGTTGGTTGAGGCACTGCGCTACAAGCCGGAAGGTCGTGGGTTCGTTTCCCGATGGAGTCGCTGGAATTTTTCATTGACTTAATTATTCCAGCGGCGCTACGGTCCTGGGGTCGACTCAGCGTTTAACTGACATGAGTGCCAGGAATATTTACTGGGGGGGGGGGGGGGTAATGGCCGCCAGTGCGTAGGGTGACAACCTTACTACTTTGGTGTGCAGATTGTCTGGAAATCTGGGAGGCTCAACCTCCTGGAGCCCTGCCTGTAACCTAGCTTTACCATAGCTTTGCCTGTAGCTCTGCCAGAAATCAGAAGTATTTCGTTAAGAAAGAAATTACGAGAGCATTAAATTTGGGTTGCTACCACTCACTTCACAGGGTGCTGCGGTGGCGCAGTTGGTTGAGGCACTGCGCTACAAACCGGCAGGTCGCGGGTTCGATTCCCGATGGTGTCAGTGGATTTTTTCCTTGGCATAATCCTGTCGGTCGCACTATGGCCCTGGGGTCGACTCAGCTTCTAACAGAAATGAGTACCAGGAATATTTCCTGGGGGATAAAGGCGGCCGGTGCGTATGGCTGACAACCTGCCACCTTCATGTGCCGATTGTCTAGAAATCTGGGAGCCCCGACTTGCTGGAACCCTTAGGGCCTGTCCAGGCCTGTGTACGGATAGCTTTACCTGTACCTTTACCTTTACCACTCACTTCAGAAACGTTTGTCTTAGTGTTCGGTGTCAGAAAACGTAAACGTTGAAGTATACAAAACTATCTGTATACTAGGGGCGGCTGATATGTAATGCTCACAGTGAAATATTTTGCCAGTGGAGCAAAGCAGCGATGCGCGCGCAGTGTGTCCTTGTAGCCATAACCCCCCTCCACAGCGGTGCCAAGTTTGATTCCTTTCTCTACACCGGTTCTAAAACAGTGCGTGTTAACATGGAGTCGTGTTATGATATGTCAACGAGATTGAAGCCACGTGCGGTGATTGAATTTTTAAGTGCTGAAAACGTGACGCCAACTGAAATTCATCGCCGTTTACGGGCTGTGTATGGTGAAAACACTGTTAACAGAGCTACAGTAAATCGTTGGGCCATTAAATTTTGTGAATGTGAACCTGGTCGTGCCAATATTGTTGACCAACCTCGCAGTGGAAGGCCGGTTTCCGTGACAGATGACAAGCATCAAAAACAGGTTGATGAACTAATCAAGCATGACCGCCGTATCACCCAGAAGCAGATAGCAGGTAGGCTAGGAATGTCTAAAGAAAGAGTGGGTTATATCATTGGTTTGCTTGGCTACACAGAAGTCTGTTCTCGATGGGTGCCACGCATGTTGACGCCAGAAAACAAACAAAAACGTGTTGAAAGTTGTGAAGAACTTTTGAAGCGCTATCACGAAGAGGGAGATCAATTTCTTTTGAATATTGTTACTGGGGATGAGTCATGGATTCATCATTTTGACCCTGAAGAAAAACGACAGAGCATGCAATACAGGCACGCTTCATCTCCTCGCCCAAAAAAATTCAAAACAGTGCCGTCTGCCAGCGAGATTCTTTTGACTGTTTTTTGGGACTCACAAAGAGTTTACCTGACAGAATTTTTGGAAGCTGGGAATACTGTCAATTCAGCTCGGTACATTGAAACAATAAAAAACCTACGGCGGAGGGTGTGTCGAGTTAGGCAGTCAACATCACCGATTGTGTTGCTGCATGACAATGCAAGACCGCACACTGCTCGCGCAACGCTTGATGCTCTGGAGACGCTGAAGTTTGAGGTTCTCTGCCATCCGCCCTACAGCCCTGACTTGGCTCCAAGCGATTTCCATTTCTTTCCTCACGTCAAGAGGGATCTCAAGGGGACTCATTTCACCTCAGATGACGAAGTGAAGCAAGCTGTGACGTCGTGGATCAGACAAAGAACCCCTGAATTCTTCACTGACGGCATGCGTAAACTTGTTTTACGTTGGGAAAAATGTATTGAGCGACAAGGCGACTATGTCGAAAAAATAAGTATGCCAATTTGTAGCTAAAATATTGTACTTTACTTCCTTTTTTCGTTTGTTTAAATACATGGTTTGTTTTTCTAGATATTCCACTGTGTGCATTACTTATTAGCCAACCTACGTAGAACGCATACCGCTGTGAGTGTATTATAAATGTAAACACAGTTAGATGCCGTCCTCACAACTTGTTTTAGTTTAAAAGCTAAAATTGGCTACATGTTTCAACCACCCAGGTGTTCATCATCAGGCCCTATTACAAATGTAACAGGAACAAAACTTTTGCACAAATTTCTTTGTAAAAGGCCTGATGATGACCACCTGGGTGGTTGAAACATGTAGCCAATTTTAATTTTTAAAGTAAAACAAGTTGCGAAGACGGCATCTAACTGTATTTACATATACAAAACTGTATTTGTGACTGTTGTTTGGTGGAACTGGTCTCTTGCATCAAGGGAACATGAATTAAGGGTACTGTATGTGAGAACAGGGTGCCGAAGAACATATTTGGACATAAGAGGAAAGAAGTGACAGGACTTCGGAGGAAACAGCATAATGGGGAACTCCACAATTTGTACGCTTCCAATATCGTTCCGATGGTCACATGAAGAAAGACGAACTGGTCAGTGGGCGTGGTGCGCGTTGGAGGATGTACTGGGTAATGCAGCAGTTTGGTCGGGGAACCTGACAGGGAGGGACCTCTTGGAAAGGCAGTATTAACCCTTTAAAGACGAAGCGTATCTGTTTCATATAAGGACTCATGGCGCAGTACCTCGTCGCTCCCTATACAGCTTTCTGACATGGCGCCTAGGTACGAGAACAAATCTTGCTAAAGAGTACACGTACGTTCATTTAATATACCTGATGTTTTTAGTCTGCTTTTAACCCTTTAAAGACGAAGCGTACCTGTTTTATATAAGGACTCAGTGCGTACCGCTCTGTAAACACTCTCCACTTCGGTTATAAAAACCAGTCTCTTAATGTTTTATAAGGCAAAAGTTGCTGTTTGTTCTGAGATCCGTACAAAACACATAAACGCAATGTGGGCACCACGTAGAATTTTTTAATGTTAAACCTGGTGGTATGTAAAGTTACCGCTAGGCTGTAAAAGGTTAAATTGGGTCGGAAAGAAAGGGCTAGGGAGCGTGGCCCAGACGCACGTGGCGCAACATGGAAGTGCAATGTTGAGCTGCCTGTAGGCTGCACGTATTGAGCTTTCGAGCCTATAAGCAGCTTACCGACAATTAGCTTCTCAAATAAGCATCCACTCGATGTGGTTACGCGTAGTTACATCGAAGATGAAGAATTATCCATTGTGGATGGCTTTCTGAATCACATGCAGTTGCCGGACGACAAAACTGTCCACTGGTCAAGCTGACACACAGCGTTTCGTGAGTGCAGTGTAACGCTAGCTGTTGTCTCTGTAATGTCAGTCAGATTGAAGAACCCCAACAGAAGTTTTTAGGGTGTTCTGTGGACCTAAAGCAGGGCTGAGAGACGTCTTCACTTCTGTTTGTTTACCTTGGTTTGTAGCGTCATCTGTATAGCGGCGGGGCTACGGACCGGATGGTTTGGAGTTCGAATCCCGGGAGATAAATGAGACTGTTCTTAATGCTACACATATTGCGTGCGGTTGCTGTACATATGAGTTTTTATTACCAACTACTGCGCAGCGATATAACATTACAGGTCTCCGCCCCACCAAAATGGAAGTGATTTGCAAGACAGATGTTTCGGGACAGGCTTTTGTATTTTGCTTTTATGTGTTAACATGCTGTGTTTTAATATCATGAATGTAATTTAAACCGTATATAATTATCGGTACTCTATATTGACTGCTGCTGTATATGATAATGTACATATTACCATTCATTGACATACTGTACGCTGCGCACTCTGTGAAAAGTGACTCCCTGATGATGGCTGTGCTAATTAGGCGAAACATGTAGGAGAAAGTGATTTATGTGCGGTGGTTGGTAATAAAGGCTCATATACAAACTTTATTCTTTTCTGCAACACGTCCAGATCAGCTGTGGGGGTCACCCAGCCTGCTAGTCAATGGGTACCGGGGGTAAAGCCGGCCGGGGCGTGAAGTTGACCTCCCACCTACATGCAGTGCCGGTTAAGAATGAGTGAAGCTATGCCTCTCCTCCCGTTGTTTGCCTTCACGGCGTGGTCAGCAACACCTTTACGTTGTGTACCTTTGCCTTTGTTTAACCACGCTGTCAGTAACACAGTTCGGTGGGTTGGTAAGTGGTTAATCCGTTCCGCTTGTCTACGTGGCAATCCTGTCCTCTAGTGCCGTCTCGCCTAAGCAGCGTCAGCATTGCGATGCAGATGATCCCTTGCTTGTCGTTCGACTCAGTTCGTGTGCGAACTTCACCTGTGCGTCCCGTGCGAGTCGCGCATGCCAGATACGCTCTCCACTCTTTTAAGGGGTTGGTTGAAATCAGATGACGGTAGCATGGGATGGGGGTCGGATTGGGGTGGAACGGAGCAGAGCGGGACAAGCAGCAGTGCAGGGCAGCTAGTAGTCACAACGGCTGGATGCCAGAGGGACGTCATGGTTACTCGGACGAGTTCAAACCAAGTTACTACGGCCACAGGGCTTTCCGGTGGCAGTGGAGGCCTTACCAGCTGTTGGAATATAGAGGAAATGTGAGGCCACGCCCCCTTATCGTCATCTTCAACGCTACCACAGCTGTCGGTAGCAAGCTCCATCCTGGCGCCGGCACCACCAACTCCTGCTGCTACGGCTGCGGCGGGTCCTGTGGCCGCCACGTTTACGCAATCATTGTCCTTATCTCTGTCCCCACCCATCTATCGGCGTCGCGGGATGCCGGCATACAGGGGCGCTTATCTGAGTTTGTAAGTACAAGGATATTGATGTCCGTGAATATTTTGTGCGGTTTGTCTGATGACACTGACGCTGCGAGTGTCGCAGACTACATAGCGCAGATTCTTGAGTGTGACAGTTTTTTTTTCAAATGCTGAGGAGATGTAAACAGTATTTATTTCGTTACTATACTCAGCGTGTTAATTAGGATGTTCAGATTGCTAGTGTAGGTTCAGTCATGGTAACAGGACTGTTCTGAACGCACATCTTCGCTGCAGGATATTCTTCAGTTTCTGGTAATTGGACGGAATATAACCCGAGACCGTTATTGATAGTGGTTCCCAGACTTTGTCTTTCACCCACATGACATTTTTTGTTTTTGGTTTGGTGAATGTACTTAGTATTTTCATCTCTATTCTGTGGCGATAGAGGTGACGAGATCAAGTTCTGGGAGGCGCTTATGCAATCTGTGTTTGGTATTTCGTGGTATAAAGATCCCGGGCGAAGGAATTTAACTTTATATCCTTCAGTTGCGACAGTAATATTTTTTAGAATTATGATTTTGTTAATGCGGTGAAACTGTGGGGAATGCAGCGGCAATGAACAAATTAGGGAAATGGTCGCATCAAATAAGAGTTGCGGCATGTTTGCACGGGTTTGTATATCTCGCAAACCATAAGACTTAGGGAAAAAGCATCGGTGGGCATAACATTTGTGTTTTATTTTTCTCCGCAGCTTTTGTCCCAAATATTTTTTTTTCGCTGTGAAAAATATTTAGCCAGATAAGGTTATGATGGGCGCGCAAACGCATGCGGGCCTTCATGTATACATAATATCCGTTATTAACGACGCGTGAAACGATTGTCGAGTTGTTTTCATGTGTCACAGACGGACGGACAAGCTGTTTGAGCGATTTTATATGCCCTCTGCGGGGGAAAGGACGTCGCAAAAAGTGGAACGTGTTCGTAAATATACCAAAAGTAGAACATTGGACTGTTAACCCTTTAAAGACGAAGCGTACCTGTTTTATATAAGGATTCAGTGCGTACCGCGCTGTAAACACTGTCCACTTCGGTTATAAAAACCAGTCTCTTAATGTTTTATAAGGCAAAAGTTGCTGTTTGTTCTGAGATCCGTACAAAACACATAGACGCAATGTGGGCACCATGTAGAATTTTTTAATGTTAAACCTGGTGGTACGTAAAGTTACCGCTAGGCTTTAAAAGGTTAACCCTTTAAAGACGAAGCGTATCTGTTTTATATAAGGACTCAGTGCGTACCGCGCTGTAAACACTCTCCACTTCGGTTATAAAAACCAGTCTCTTAATGTTTTATAAGACAAAAGTTGCTGTTTGTTCTGAGATCCGTACAAAACACATAAACGCAATGTGGGCAACACGTAGAATTTTTTAATGTTAAACCTGGTGGTATGTAAAGTTACCGCTAGGCTTTAAAAGGTTAACAGTGTGTGAACTGGATGTCGCAGGAAGCAGTTGCTGCCGTGGAACTGTTCCTTAACACTGTGTTAGTCTGGATTTTAGATCAAGGTTAAAGGAAAGTCGCGTGCTTTCCTGTAGATTATCTCACACTAATTTAGTTCTTGCGACTCACAAGTGAAAATACGTGGTAGGTGAAGACATGCCGTAAGTGAAGGCGTACCGTAAGTGAAGACATGGCGTATGTGAAGGCATACCGTATGCGAAGACATGCCATATGTGAAGGCATACCGTAAGTGAAGACGCGTCGTACGTTTCCTAGTGCAGCATTTTTTAGCCCGTTACCTAACTGCAATCTGCCAGTGCGTGTTATCAGTATAATCATTTCCATGTGTGTTGAATGGAAGTGATGATGATGATGATGATGATGATGATGATGATCATGATGATGACGACGACGATTATGATGATGATGATAGTCATGTACTTTCTGACTGTTCTGTTATAATGGCGAATATAGTTGCTTCTTTGCTTATAAGACGTGGCGTGAAGCTGGCAGTAGTGCTTGTTTCAAGTAGCATGTTTGAGAAGCAAGCCATAAAGGATTTCTAAAGCAGGGGTCTTCAGCCCTTACCTGCTCAAGGGCCGCATTTTAATGGCAGAAAGATTCGCGGGCGGCGTTCACGTTTTACAGAGTAAAGTTTGCATTTTATTGCAGGACATGCGCACTAGTATTTCTCCATGTAAACATACGTAGGATAGTTTATTTATTTATGTATTTATGTTTTATGATTTCTCTTATTATTACTTATTCCCACAAGAATATTTATAGAAAAAGAATGCAGACGCTATGCCAACTGAGAGGGATTTAGGTTCAGTTAGAAAAAGACATAATCAGAATCAAAAAATGTAATTTTATTCTTAATATTGCTAATTGACATGTCAAAACAATTTCACAAGCATAAAAAGATTCATCTTTAGTGAGAAATTTGGCACTGTTTATTTTTCACTAACCTGTCTCTATCATCTTACTAACTGCCGTACTAGGTCAACTACTGATCATATATTCAGCATTCGTCAAATACTTGAGAAAAAATGGGAATACAATGAGGCAGTGCATCAGCTATTTATAGACTTCAAGAAAGCCTATGATTCAGTTAGGAGGGAGGTCTTGTATAATATTCTCATTGAGTTCGGTATCCCCAGGAAGCTAGTAAGGTTAATAAAAATGTGTCTAAGTGAAACGTGTAGCAGAGTTCGGGTAGGCAAACATCTGTCTGACACGTTTCCTATTAAGAATGGCTTGAAACAAGGAGATGCTCTGTCGCCATTGCTTTTCAACTTTGCTTTAGAATATGCCATTAGGAGGGTTCAGGCAAACCAGGAGGGCTTGAAATTGAATGGTACACATCAGCTTCTGGTTTATGCTGATGATGTTAATATATTGGGTGGAAGCATACATAGTATAAAGAAAAATGCAGAAGATTTAATGATTGCTAGTAAGGAGATTGGTCTAGAAGTAAATGATGAGAAAACTAAGTACATGGTCATGTCTCGAAATCAGAATGCAGGACACAATCACAACATAATTATAGATAATAAATCCTTTGAAAGGGTGGAAGAATTCAAATATTTGGGAGCAACCCTAACGAATCGAAACTCCATTCATGAAGAAATTAAGAGCAGATTGAAGTCGGGGAATGCTTGCTATCATTCGGTGCAGAATCTTTTGTCTTCCAGGTTGCCATCCAAAGCACAAAGATTAGGGTATACAGAACTATAATTTTACCTGTTGTTCTGTATGGATGTGAAACTTGGTCTCTCACACTGAGGGAGGAACAAAGACTTAGAGTGTTCGAGAATCGGGTGCTGAGGAGGATATTTGGGCCTAAGAGGGACGAGGCGACAGGGGATTGGAGAAGACTACATAACGAGGAACTTAACGACCTGTACTCATCACCAAATATTATTCGGGTAATCAAATCGAGAAGACTGAGATGGGCGGGGCATGTGGCACGTATGGGGGAGGAGAGAGGTGCATACCGGATTTTGGTCGGGAGACCCGAGGGAAGGCGACCACTTGGGAGGCCCAGGCGTAGATGGGAGGATAATATTAAGATGGATGTTCGGGAAGTGGGATGGGGGGGCATGAACTGGATTGAGCTGGCTCAGGATAGGGACAGGTGGCGGGCTCTTGTGAATGCGGTAATGAACCTTCGGGTTCCATAAAATGCGGGGAATTTCTTGACTAGCTGAGAAACTGTTAGCTTCTCAAGAAGGCCTCTGCTCCATGGAGTTAGTTAGTTAGTTAACTGCCGTACTAACATTCCCAGCGATAGTCTTGCAGTTGTTACTGCGACACTAACCGAGATTTCATATATAAAAAACAAAAAATATGTTTAAAATTCTGGTACAAAATTTAAAATATTTCAGAGTGAATTTTATTTAATATTTATTTGTTTGAATTAAGCTTTCTACACTCAAAATTCAAAATTTGTTTCGAGGCCGCGCGAAAACATGCGACCCGCGGGTTGAAGACCTCTGTTCTAAAGAACAGCAGAATGAAGATTTGGCATTTGTGATGTGAGTAAGAGGGTAGATGTGAGAAACAGCAGGCCATGCCATGGCTTAGCCAGTCAGTCGCTGGCTTCTCACCGTCCAGGCTGAAGTTCAATCCCAGGCCAGTCCGTGGGGGATGTGTCGTGGACCAAGTGGCACTGGGACAGGTTTTTCTCCAAGGAATTCGATTTTCATCTGTTATGATCTTCCCATCAATGCTCCGTACTCGTTCATTCATCCGCCACCGACGCTGTATAATCTCAGAAATTGACAGCGTTTTTCAATAAACACACTTGAAGAGAGGGAGAGGGCTGGTGTTGTTTGGGGTTTTGTTGTTATGTTGTAAAATGTTCAGTAGATGGAAGCATATGCATGGCAACGTGTGTAGGTTGGATTATCCTGGTTTATTTCGTTGTGAATTACTACAGGAGACGTCCACAAAAATGTAGCGAGTGATTATGAACCTCATTAAGATTGGTACAGTGAAAGCCATGCTTTATTTGGGAGTGTAAATTGACTTCTGTCCGTGCTTTCCGCATTTACTGTCCGATTTGGATGAAATTGGGGATTAGAGCGCTGCGCCTAATGCTGTTGAACATGTGGGCCTACTAGTTTCATGAAAATCGATGCAACCAAAGCCGTTCTTTTGTTACGGGCATAAATGAAAGTGCCTGTACGCTTGCACCATAAAACCGTATCACATTCTGAAAGTAAAGAACGCCTTGGTAAAATTGTGTAGAAGGTCGCTATGTACGCCATTTGCAGTGCTGTAACCGCGACAGCCTGTGTTGTCTGTGAATTGCAAGGTGCAGCTGAAGAAACAATTGAGTATCGAGCATAATCGATTGTAAATTTCGGGAATCGACGTTTAAGATATATCGATCGTAAATATCCCAACTTACGATAGCTCAGTGATTTTCGATTATAAATCCGTTGCTAAGCTACCGATACATAAGTGTAAAAGTGTGTGTTAAATGACTGGGGTTTCTTTTCGTGAAAAGCGTTCATGAATTTAACATCCAGGGTCAATAAGATGGCGAACAAGTACTGCGTTTTGTGGATGTTATAGGGGTTTTTAGTCTTGCAGTGAGGAATCCTCTGGAAAACATTAAGAGGTCGGTTCTCATGCGCCGAGATTCTAACGGGATACCTTCGAATAGAAATCAGATGTGCTACCGCTAAGCAACCCTGCTTGTAAGTGCGTCATTCAAATTGATCTGTGAGATTGGTGGTAAAATGTTTCGATACATGGGTTGTCCCTGCAGGTTACAAGACATTAATTGTTATTGTGTCATGTAGAACACTTGGTTAGTAGTGGTGGTGGTGGTGGTGGTGGCGGTGGCGGCGGCGGCAGCAGCAGCAGCAGCAGCAGCAGCAGTAGTAGTAGTAGTAGTAGTAGTAGTAGTAGTACACTTTTGGCAGTGAGATGACCGCCTAGGACCTGTGCGACTAGGAATTGACTTTGTGCAGTGATCGTGAACTACCCTATGCTTTCTAAGGAGCTTTAGAACTGTAGAGGGCTATTCGGAAGCCAGCAGTAAGTACGCTGTGTTGCTATTTTTGCTGTAGAACCGTCTCCGGTCCCAAGTTGCGCAGCGTTCAAAACCCGACTGGCAATTTCAGTGCACACAGAAGATTAGGTTGTGGCCCGCAGCCCGCTGTGACTGATGATTGATGTAGGAAGCTGAACACGCAGTGGTCTAGTAAACTGTGCATTCTGTGGGCGCATGTCACAGGCATTCCTAACCGTTTATTGTCTTTATGTCCGGTGTGCGCGTCATGATGAAACGTAACTACAGACGGATTTATTGTTGCTGAATTCCGGTATTTAGAGAAGAGACTTAAAATAAGGACTAAAAATATCGGAACGCGAAGAAACAGAGAAATGTATTTCTCAGGTATGTGGGTGTTGCATATCTGAGGTACATGTATAAAGTTACTGTCCTCACTGTTACGGGAGTTGTGGGTAAAATGGCCCCCTAAGGCAAATCACCATGTAACTGGAGTTCATTTGCTTTTTGTGACATAAACTAAACAGCAATAGTTGCAGGGGTTATTCAGGAAAGTGGCGCTGTTTTTAATACGTTCTTTAAAAATTTTGTTCACCTGAAATTTGGGATTTTCTGAAACCTTACAAAGTGGCCGTTTTACCCAATTTCCTGAATAAAACGGACCCCAATATTTTGCGTTAAAGAAATGGAACATAATTAACCCTTTAAAGACGACGCGTATCTGTTTTATATGAGGACTCAGTGCGTACCGCGCTGTAAACACTCCACTTCAGTTATAAAAACCAGTCTCTTAATGTTTTATAAGGCAAAAGTTGCTGTTTGTGCTGAGATCCGTACAAAACACATAAACGCAATGTGGGCACCACGTAGAATTTTTTAATGTTGAACCTGGTCGTATGTAAAGTTACCGCTAGTCTTTTAAAGGTTAAGAGAATCTAATGAGTAAATGCAACGATATAAATTTGACCACTATATGTTTTAGCTGACTGTCTGGTCTTCACTCCGTAATTATGTCACGTGTTGCATTAATTACTTCATAAATGAAAATCCGAAAAATACGATGTACACACCTTACAGAGGGTTATCGAAAAAAGTTTTAGTCACACAGAAATTTGTTCCTTCGTAGAAGCACATCCACACTCCGTATATGATATCACTACACTAATGCACATGTCGTAGGCACCAAACTCGCCCCATGGCATTGCTGGTAAAGGAATAACAGCAAATGGCCTTATTACCCGCGGGGGGGGGGGGGGATTACGCACAGCACCCCTACGTATATGCAGTTTATGGTGAATTTGATTAGATATTGCTACGTGTAACGGACGTAGCATGTACACTTTGACATAACTGGGTGATTTGCCTGTAGCGAAATATGCAGCAGTGTTTAAAGCAAGTGTCAGTAAACTGTACGTATGTTGGTCTGATGATAGTGCATTTATGATTATGTTATTTATGCGTAAGGTATAATTTAGGCACAACGGGATGCATTAATTTAAGATAACGTTAATTATGTTGCGTTTGCTTAAGAACTAGCAGCGATATAGCCTATGGGTCACACGTGACAGACACGTCAATACAAGGCACGGGGGCGCTTTGGATCGGCAACTTCCATACCAGATGTGTGTGTACGTATAACCACGCTCAGTGTAACAGTTGGTTGCTCTCCAAAAACACAAAGATTAAGGTATACAAAACTGTAGTTTTACTTGTTTTGTATGGGTGTGAAACTTGGTCTCTCACACTGAGGGAGGAACAAAGACTGAGGGTATTCGAGCATAGGGTGCTGAGGAGGATATTTGGGTCTAAGAGGGACGAGGCGACAGGGGAGTGGAGAAGACTACATAACGAGGAACTTAATGACCTGTACTCATCACCAAATATTATTCGGGTAATCAAATAGAGAAGACTGAGATGGGCGGGGCATGTGGCACGTATGGGGGAGGAGAGAGGTGCATACCGGATTTTGATGGGGAGACCTGAGGGAAGGCGACCGCTTGGGAGACCCAGGCGTAATGGGAGGATAATATTAAAATGGATCTTCACGAAGTGGGATGGGGGGCATGGACTGGATTGAGCTGGCTCAGGACAGGGACAGGTGGCGGGCTGTTGTGAATGCGGTAATGAACCTCCGGATTCCATAAAATGCGGGGAATTTCTTGACTAGCTGAGAAACTATTAGCTTCTCAAGAAGGTCTCTGCTCCATGGAGTTAGTCAGTCAGTCAGTTAGTTAGTATAAACAGTTGCACATCAGTGAATTTTATTAAAGAACTTGTCAAGCGTCACGTTATCCTACAGTATCCACACATTTATATCTGATATTTATTTTTAACACTGTGTATGTAAATCATGTGTATGTGTTTTATATTGCTTTTGATTAATGTGTTCCTGAGGATGGCGATTTGTCGCTGAAACATGTAGGAGCCTTCATGTGTACTGTATGGATAGTTTGTGATTAGGTACAGTATAAATTGTGTGCATTTGTTGACGTATGTGGGTGAAAAAAGGTTATTCAGGCGACTGTTGCGATAGCCGGGATAAGTCAGTCGATACAGTGACTTGCTACTGGCTGGACGGTTCGGAGTCGAATCCCGGTGTGGGCGAGATTTTCTGTGCCCACCAAAACCGGCCCCGGGGCCCACCCAGCCTCCTGTACAATGGGAATCGGTTCTCTTTCCCGGGTGTAAAGCGGCTGGGGCGTGGCGTTGACCACCAGCACCCCCCCCCCCTCAAATCTCGCGCCGAGGTCGAAGAAATAGTAGAGCTATACCTCTATACCCCTCCTGGGCCTTCATGGCGTGTTCTAGGGTGGACTTTAGTTTTTTGCCGTTATCACACGTTTGTCACTATTTTCATGTTTTTACCCAGCGGCAGGTGGCTTTAGTCTCAAAACGAAAACAAAAAAAAAAACCGCATGTCAGCTTGCTCAAAACATTTGTTGTCAAACATACAATAAAATTACCGTGCAGTACTTAACTTGGAAGATCTCATTGCCCAACTGTTCGGTATTTGTAGTAAGAATAACTTATAAGTATTGCTGTTTAAGATGTGAAGCTTTCCTGAGATGGCACTGTACGTAGAGTGATCAGAGCAGGAGGTTTTGAGCACAACATACTTGTTTGGATCTGTGTTGAATGCGGAGAAATTGTCACTGCTGCGGAAGGACGTCATTGCTGTGCGTAATTAGACGTGATGACGTAACTGACCGAAGTAATTGTTGAGAAAGACGCAATTCTCGTCTAACTGCGGTGGAAGGACTCAATTGCTGTGTATAATTACAAACGTGATGATATAACTGACCGCGGTAGTCGTTGAGAAATAACGCACTTCTCGTCTACGTGCAGAGTGGTGTATAATATTGTCTCGGGATTAATTCCATATTCAACGAAATTATTGGAGATCACTGTGGATTGCGACGTAACTTGTCAGCTGCTGATCATGTATTCTGGTACATCAGATACCGGGGTAAATACAGCGGAGCAGGGCAGGGTAGTACAGCTGCTTGCTGCAATAAAAACTGTGATTCGGTTAGGAGAGATGTGTTTTATAAAATTCTCATTGAATTTGGTGTACCCTGCGTATAACGTGTGCAGGCCTGAGCGAAACGCCGAATATTTGTCACGAATTTTGTACCCGGAACGGTCTGAAAGGCGGAGATGTTTTGTAACCATTGCTCTTCGATCTTCGTCTGGAATACGCCACTGGGAATATGCCGGGAAACCGACCAGGAGTGAAACTGAATGGGACAAACAAGCTTTAAGTCTCTGCTGATTATGAAGTTTGTCGAGCGAAAACGGATTTTTTTTGGGGGGGAGATCTGTGTGGGTAGGTGGTAGGATAGTACGAAAATAAATTGTGAAGAAATGGTATGAGAAGGTGTGGACTGGCTTCATCTGGCTTAGGGTTGGGACCCGTGTGCGAGCTCATGTAAACAACGGTAATGGTGGGGTCTGTCCTCCTCTGGGATACGCTGCGTTGGGTGGTAGTTCTGTACCGACGTTTCGGGACAACCTGTCGGTCCCATCTTCAACGGACAAGAAGCACAAGAAGAAAGGTTGTGGGGGTCTGTCGTCCTCTGGGATACGCAGCGTTGGGTGGTAGTTCGGTACCGACGTTTCGGGACAACCTGTCGGTCCCATCTTCAAGGGACAAGAAGCACAAGAAGAAAGGTTGTGGGGGTCTGTCGTCCTCTGGGATACGCAGCGTTGGGTGGTAGTTCGGTACCGACGTTTCGGGACAACCTGTCGGTCCCATCTTCAAGGGACAAGAAGCACAAGAAGAAAGGTTGTGGGGGTCTGTCGTCCTCTGGGATACGCAGCTTTGGGTGGTAGTTCGGTACCGACGTTTCGGGACAACCTGTCGGTCCCATCTTCAAAGGACAAGAAGCGCAAGAAGAAAGGTCCCGAAACGTCGGCACAGAACTACCACGCAACGCAGCGTAATACCCTAGAAGAGCGCAAGGCTCACCTACATCGCGGCGGAAACCTGAAATCACGCATTGGTAACGAAGCGTCGGGCTCCATAAGAGACGGATAATGTGATGAGCAGCTGATTGATTTGTGAAGGGCTGTGATCCGTGACCCCCCCCCCCCCCCCCAGTGTCACCAGTCTTCAAGAAGTCTCCAGCCCTGTTTGTAAACTCCAGTCTGCCGCTTATTGAGGTGCGATGCCACCGAAAGAGCAGTTTACATTGCTTGATGTCAGTAAGCCGGATCCCTGTTTGTTCTAAAATCACGTGTCTGTGCCCGAAACTAGCGTTTTAACCTGTAGACACCAGATGGTCAGTGGCCTTTAAGGTCGCAGAGGGTACTTCACCGTGAAGAAGTCATCCTAAGGAAAGAACAGCTGATTCAACTGCTTGTGTTGATTCTCTCCGGTTTTATGAGAAATTCTTGAGGTGTTGTGCTACAAGCCGGAAGGTCACGGGTTCGATTCCTGATGGTGTCACTTGAATTTTTCGGTACCCGAAATATCAAGGAGCTCAATACTCACATGCAAGGTGTATGTGAATCACTTGATATGCAGGTGTTGTCTAGTGTTAGGGATTGGGTTATCATTTTGGCGCGTGTAGAATGGCCAGTTAGACTGGTATCGATATCTTGTTAAGTGGAAACGAAAACCTCAAGAACTTATCAATGTGCTGCACAAATTTCGTTTTTGTGCGTAGCTTGCTTTTCTTAAACTAAACTTTTTAAAAGTGTGAAGATCAGGTATAAACACGCTGTGTATCAGCAATGTAAGTGGATCGAAAACAACCTTGTAAACCGGGTGCAGCACAATGCCAGGCGAACGTGTGAGCTATATTGCGTGTCCTTGATGCATCCTTTTGTTTTATTCATGTTAGAAGCTCTGTATCGGACGGATTTTCTTGTAGGAAGTAAACCGTAACAATAAAAGGGCTGTTGGTGAATTTCGGGTTTATTATTTGACTGTCACATATTCAAAGAAGGTTTCAGTGCGTCGTACTGTCTCGGCATATGACCTGGTTCGTACAGATGAGTTCATTAGAGGTCTTTCGTATGATACACTGGTATTTATGACCGTGTTTTACACTCTTCATTATCTGCTGCTATGTTCCTAAGAGCTAGTATTTATGTCATGATGGGGGGGGGCGGTGCTATGTTAAGGGCCATTGTGGGTTCGAATTTAGCTCGGTGTCTCCCGCACATCGAGTCATGATGTTTGTCATTAAAGCGAATCATTGTTACTGGACGAAATTTGACCAACTTCTCATGACAGGGCAGGTTTTTTTCACTTAGGAGGCGCAGGATTCGATTCTCGGGCAGTGAACGGGTTATCGTGAGGTCGTTTAGATGTTTTGGCCCGCGAATAGTAAGTCTAAAGTACACCAGATTCCGAACTAACTAACTAACTAACTAACTAACTAACTAACTAACTAACTAACTATTCAACCAACAACATAAAACATGGTCTTTCATGAGAATCTGACGGTTTCTGCTAGTCAAGAAATCCCTCGCATTTTATGGAGCCCGGCGGTTCATTACCGTGTTTACAGCAGCCTCTCAGTTGGCTCTGTGCCAAGCGAAATAATCAAGTGCAGGCCCTCCTATGCTATTTATTGAAGATTCCTTTTAATATTATCCTCGTGTCCACGCTTGATTTCTCCAAGTGCTGACTTTCTTCAGTCTTCCCGTCAGAACCCCGTCTGCCTTTCTGGTTTCTCCCATATGTGCCACATACCCTGCGCAACCTTCTTGATTTGGTCTGTTCCTCACCTGGGGGCACGGGCGTTCAGACCAGTACCACGCCACCGTCTACAGCAGCGCATACTTACTGTGTGCCCAGACTAACACTGATCACGGTATGCAGGATAGGAGTACTGTGGGTATACAGTGGAACCCAGTTATGACGACATCGGTTTATACGACACCTCGCTTATAGCGTGATATGTTCCGTGGTACCAATAATTCCTCACTGTGAACTATAACATTATATCTCGGTTGTAACAACAATCCTTTATAACGACACCAAATATTAAGTCCTTTTCGTGACGTTATAACCGAGTTCGAGTGTATTTTATGATGCTGTGCCAGTTGCTTGGGTTACACAACATTCTAGGATGGTTACGAATATTCAGTCGGCAGGGTCGTGTCCTGTTTTAATGTGCTGAGGGAAAGGATTAGGATAGGTCAGGACAGTCGTGTTTTTTTTTCATATTCCTGGAGATTATACTGGGCACAGACTCTGCACGCCTGCCGTGTCACAATTGTATAGCCGAGTACGGCTACATCTACTCTCCAAAGCATGGTTCTCCAACCTGCGGCCCACCAGGTTGTGTTATGCGGCCCGCGGCCACATTTGTAAATTATACATACGCTATAAAATTAAACAGTAATGCAGTTGTCTGTAGTTAGAATAAATCCACGCGATCCATCCACTTGCAAGTACAGCGTGACCTTGACAGAGAGCAACGAGAGAGGGAAATGCTTTTGTGTTTAAGGTTTTTATCAAGATAGTGTTCCCTCTCAGTAAGGTAGTTAACGTAATATAATAGTGTTGCATTTTTGTAATAGAATTCCGTAATATGTATAATTTTTCGATTTAGGCGGTCAGGTGCACCATATACTGTGATTTTTACACGTGCTTCCCGCGAGCCGGTACACAGTAGCAGTTTCGCAAAAAGGTTGGAGACCCATGCTCCAAGGCATCTAGGGACCACATTCTGATGGGGGCGTTAGAATTTTCCTCTTCACCACTGCATCCAGAATGCCTGTTGGTTCCACTGAGCATGTAAAATGTGCTTTTTTATGGCGCAGTACCTCGTCGCTCCCTATACACCTTTCTGACATGGCGCCTAGGTACGAGAACAAACCTTACTGTTGCGTACACGTACGTTAATTTAATATACCTGATGTTTTTAGTCTGCTTTTAACCCTTTAAAGACGAAGCGTATCTGTTTTATATAAGGACTCAGTGCGTACCGCGCTGTAAACGCTCTCCACTTCGGTTATAAAAACCAGTCTCTTAATGTTTTATAAGGCAAAAGTTGCTGTTTGTTCTGAGATCCGTACAAAACATATAAACGCAATGTGGGCACCACGTAGAATTTTTGAATGTTAAACCAGCTGGTACGTAAATTTACCGCTAGGCTTTAAAAGGTTAAGCAGCGTGTTGAACCTTAACCACTGTAAGCAGGTGTAGGAGGGTGGTGAATAGACAGAGCTTTCGATAGGGAGTCATTACTAGATTAAAAAATTATCTGTGTTGGTAACGTAAATATTGGTCCTTATATTACCAAGTCTTTCTTTTGTGAAATTAAAAGTTTTTCGCTTTTTACGTCATTAATTTGCATAGGGGGAGTAGATGGATAGCGCCACTCATTCTTAACGTCAGCAATAGATGGTGAGTGGTTTAAGTTCACTCCCTGGCCGCTTTATGCCCCCGGGCAAAGAACCACGGTACCCACTGAATAGGAGGCTGGGTGGGCTCCAGAAATAGTCTGGGCATTTTAGAGAAGATTTCTTCCCCTTACCGGCATTTGAACCCTAGACCTTCCAACCGTTAGCCTTGTCACCGTACTGACTACGCTATTCCGGTTCCCAGATCTTCACTTTCTCTTAGTGAAATTGCCCCGTTTCCTTTTCCCAGGAAAGGGGCGTGTATTGAATCCGTGAAGTCTCCTGTACATGCTGCCGTTGAGGTAGGTTGCTAAATGTCACTGCCTAAGTTTGGTCGACATTCGTTCAGTGCTCGGACTGACAACCGGCAACGCCATCTGCACGATGTTGCCTGCCTTGATGCTACTGCTACGCTCACATGATAGCACAGTGGGCAGGAGACATCGAGCATGCGCCGTGCCGGCTGTGAGCAGTTTTTCCAATAGTCGTCATAATGTAGCTCGCTAGTGTTGAGTTCTGGTGCTGACAGTGGGTTTAGAGAGGTAGTCTACCCGTCCGACCGTCCGAACGAACCACTGCTGGTATGTTGTCCCCGACAGACTGACTGGGCGAGCTCGCATATACGTACTTTCTGACACTCAGTTCCACTTTATCGCACAAGTGTTTTAATTCCTTTTTGAAAGCTGTATTTCCATTGTAGCCTTGTACCATAGTGTCTTTTTCTTCGTCGTGTAATTTGTTTTGGATCATTCTGCATTGCTAGAGTGACAGCACTTGTTTTATTCTTGATGCATTCCTGTGTTGTTCTCTTACGTGTTTCCTCACTGAGCCTTTCTACATGTTGCTTGGTTTTTGTGGCACTTGGGGATCAGAGCAGAATACTTTTTCTGGCGTATCGCTGTCACTTCATTCTACCATGCTTCTGTAGCATAACATGAAGCTTCTTGACGTGGCTGTATGTAGTTCTCTTTCGTGTTTCATGTGCCTCATGTTGTAGTGTACATAGTGTTTTATATTTCGGTACGGGTTACGAGTAGTTTCTGCACTAATGTCTCACATTTCGGTACGGGTTACGAGTAGTTTCTGCACTAATGTCTCACATTTCGGTACGGGTTACGAGTAGCTGCCGCATTAATGTCTCACATTTCGGTACGGGTTACGAGTAGCTGCCGCACGAATGTCTCACATTTCGGTACGGATTACGAGTAGTTTCTGCACTAATGTCTCACATTTCGGTACGGGTTACGAGTAGCTGCCGCACTAATGTCTCACATTTCTGTACGGATTACGAGTAGTTTCTGCACTAATGTCTCACATTTCGGTACGGATTACGAGTAGTTTCTGCACTAATGTCTCACATTTCGGTACGGGTTACGAGTAGCTGCCGCACTAATGTCTCACATTTCGGTACGGGTTACGAGTAGCTGCAGCACTAATGTCTCACATTTCGGTACGGATTATGAGTTGCTGCGTGGGAAATTCACGAAAATGGTTTTTTGACCTCTGCATCTGTTCATTGTCTGTGTTGCATCTGGCGCTAAAGACGGCACGGACGGTAGAGGAACTGGCCGAATGTATAAACACGCAGTTCTTTAAGGGGAACGGCGTATTACGGCGGGTTCTTGTACGTAGCAACCCTACTTTCTCCTAGGCGAATTCCAAGCAGTGTGAATAGTCGCACAAATATTGGTAGCAACCTTCAAAAAATGGTGGAAATTCGGACATCTGAGAACAGAAGAGCGTTTTATGGAGTGCGTAATGATATTAAAACGGATTGAGCTGAGAAACTTCTGTCCGGATGCTTTCCCGAAATTTAATTCGTTGTACTCTTTTTGCTTTAATGCAGAAAACTTGATATCTTGATCAGAGGAAATACGAGTTCTAAGAAGGCAGTGTTCAGCTGCAACAGTAGCTGCAGTTAACAGCCCTTCTTATTGCCTTCAAGGAGGCCTGTTGCACAGATTCTGAAGTACTGAAATTAGTTTTGTCCATTGCCTTAGTCATATTTGTTGTACGCGACGTTTCGGAAGTTTACTTTCTTATTCGCCTGATTCGGTTATAGGTTTAATACTGTCATAAGTTTTTTTATTATGTTTAATTTTGTCGGGAGAGAACAAGAGACCTTTTGGCTACTAGATTATTGCGTTACTCACTAGAATGTCATGTCGCTTCTGTGTTCACATTTCATATATATATATATATATATATATATATATATATACACACATACATATATGTTCGAATTTCCTGTTTGTAAAGTCTCTTGAGTCGTGAGAGTAAATGATTGAAATTTGACTTAGCAATATAGTCGATATTGCGTGAGTGCTATGCTTTTTGTTTCCCTGAAGTTGCATATTGTTGCGTTTTGTTTTATGAACATATGCAAATGTAATATCAGTTTGTGTTTTCGGAAGGTCAGTCGCCTTTGCCCTATAAGATTCAGGACAGTTAAACGCCTTTAGCACTTCAAAGACGAAACGTCATCTGTTCTATATAAGGACTCAGTCCGTATCGCGCAGTAAACACATTCCGTCTCGGCTATAAAAACCAGTCAGTTAATGCTGTATAGGGAAATAATCGCTGTTTGTTCTGAGATCCACACAAAACATAAATACACTGTGTGGGCAGAACGTAGAATTTGTGAATGTTAAACCTGCTGGTTTATATATAGATATTCAGTCCGTACCGCGCAGTAAACACATTCCGTCTCGGCTATGAAAACCAGTCAGTTAATGCTGTATAGGGAAATAACCGCTGTTTGTTCTGAGATCCACACAGAACACATAAATACACTGTGTGGGCAGAACGTAGAATTCATTACACACTAAACGTGATACGTGTAGCAACTACTGGGCCTTTAAAGTTGCAGTACACACTGGAGTGAAGTATGTTGCATATTAAAATTCTTACTTGATCCCATATGGACCAAAGTGTGCAGTGTTGTGCAGCCGTAACACAGCTAGGTTTGTGGCCGTTAGGTGCACCGGTATAAACACTTGCACTGTAACAGTTCATGTCGACCGCAAATAAACTTACATGAGGAACTGAAATTTATATTCTGCGATAAGCTACAAAGGCGTTGGCGTTTGGACACGTGATGTGATAAAATTTGCAGCTTTGACGCAAGAAACTTTGTATGTTGGGTGGAAGTTTGGGGTTTGCTAAGCGGTGTGCGGGCCCACATTTGTAGTTTTACATGACGTGAATAGGTTTAGAGTTGTCGTTGGAGGATATTTTAAAACGTGTAGTTTTTATAGTCCGTGTCTGTAATAACGTTCCTGTATTCCATGTTCATGCAGTAGTTACCGTGATGGACAGTTTATGGTATTCAATACTAGGATCATGTTGATTGGCTCTGCCCACACAGAGTTCTCTATCTTATGGATGTATGTGAAGTTCTCATAACCCAGCCGATGTGGGGAGGGGGTCGTTTCTAATAAGTTCACTTTTTTTCTGATCCCTTGTATTCGTAGTCGGGAGAAAAACGTTTTCTTACGTGTTCAACACTGACCATTCCGTGTACGTGCGTGTATTACAACAATATATGTTGGCACCAACTCGTACGCAATGTTAAAACACAATATGCAGTCACTTTTACATAAACCCGACATGTTTCGGTGCAGCAGTACACCATCTTCAGGGGGGGGACATATTTAACACTTAAAGCACACAGGCCCAGTTGTTAAAATATTCGTTAAAACATTGTTATTTGAACCTCCAGGCTTTGACGCAGTTTGTTGAAGTATGTCTTGTAAAAGTTGTTGGTGCATTGAAGATTACTTTTCACTAATAATTAACATGTGATGGTTCAAATAATAATGTTTTCAGCGAACATTTTAACGAAACAAACAGTCAAATGCCGTCCCCACAACTTTTTAATTTAAAAATTATGTTAAAAATTAATGAAAATAGGCTACATTTTTCGGCCACCCAGGTGGTCATCATGAGGCCACGTTACAAAAGTCAAAAGAGGAGATTTGCCATTGGGATCTGACTTGGCATTACACGTGTTGGTAGTTACTGTGCATACAGTATAGTCGGTGCGTGCGTATAGAATTTAAATTGCAGAATAGAGCGTTGTAAACTGTAAGGATAAAAACCAGTATTTAAAAGTCTTAGGATTATGGGAGATAGGCGTATAATTGTTGCAGGTTCTGTAAGATATTCCAGATGTGTGTTGCTTGAAGTTGAAGCGATGGTTAGATCATTACGTTGTAAGTTTTCAGGAAGACGTGTAGTTCTTTTAAGCTGTGTGTCGCATCGGAGATTTGCGATGTATACTTGTTGTGGATTACCCCTGACGATAAGATCCTGTGTGGATGAATTAATGGTAAATTTCGGGTGGATATATTTCTAGACAGCTATATGTCCGATGTGGGTTCGCGGTATCGCCTGCCTAGTGTTGTTTTCCGGGTTTATTGTTTGGATTGTTGTAAAGTTGAGCTATGGGTGTTTGTTTGGGCACGTCTGTGTGCTGTGGTGGTTATGGTGGAAGTTCCTAATATTTTAACAACTGGGCGTGTGTGTTTTAAGTGTTACCTGTGTCCCCCCCTGAAGATGGTGTACTGCTGCACCGAAACGTGTCGGGTTTATGTAAAAGTGACTGCATATTGTATTTTGACATTGTATAGGGGTTGGTGTCAATATATCACTAATTTTTTTACGTGTTTCGTTTTTCACTGATGCTTATCGATTAGTAACTGCAATATTTTGGAATATTTTAAAGGCTCAGGAACTCTGGAAATATCTCCTGTAGTATTCGAGTAGGCAGAGTATTCTAAAACATTGATTTTAGTAGTTTTTTCTGTAAGGAGTGGCGAAAGTGGAATGTTCTAATCCGGTACTGTGTCTTTAACTGTAGTTCTGTGTTGCTGCAAACAAATGCACAGGACGTGAAAATATCGACCAGCGGAAGCAGACAGCTTGACTGGAGCTTCCATCTTTAAACGTGTCGCTTGGGCCTTGTCTCTGGCTTTTATCCCGTTCGAATTCCTGTGTGTTTATTTCTATATCATCTATTTTAATGCCTGTGACTTTTATGCTGGTTTTATATTCTTTCCCATACGTAAAGTTAAAAATAAGTTAGTACCCCAATGACTTCCGTAGTGTCTGTTGATCCATGCGACGTTTGGGGTTAACACATTGGAACTACAGACCGTTTAAGTCTTCTGGGATGTTACATGTCTTGGGACTACGTAGTCCTGAGCGTGACGGCAGTACGCTGCGGTGAAACATCTCAGAAGACTCCAATCTTAACCTTTAGACTCACCAAGATCAAGCCATACGAGGAGAAATTGGGGTACAAGGACACATGAAGAAAGAGTGTGGAGATAGCGACTTACGAGTGAAGAATTAAAGTGAGAGGAGGAGATGCGGGAAATGGAGAGAGACAGAGAGGGAGATTGCGAAAGAGAATGGGAAAGAAAAAAGGCAGATGTGTTCTTACGCGGATTGGAAGATTGGAACACAATGGTACAGGAAAATAAGGGAGAAGAAACGGTTTTTCGGAAATAAAAATGTAGAAGACGAAAATGGAAAAGACACCGGGGGGGGGGGGGAGGGGAGGGGGGAGTCCCACACAAATTTCTATAGACCAGCACCTTAGGAGGCGGGGCCGTTCGTTGTTCTGAGCAGAACTGACAGCAGTTAATGATCCTGTAAGATTAGTGCTGGCTGCAGATTCGCGGTTTACCGGTTGCTGTGATGTTCTTGCTTCATGCATGCAGTTCTGATTGCAGACTGTCAGCACATCCGGATATAAAAGACTTTTGTGTCGAGGAAAACAAATCCGGTATACACCAAGACTCAAACTATGTGTTCCGTCCGACAGAACCTGTATTTGATAATTATTTATACACTACGTGTTTCAATCATTTGATCATCATCATCAGGCGTGCAGTACAAAAACTTAAAATCCAAGGTAAAAGCCTGTAAAAATTTTTGTGAGATCTCACACATAATGTCATAATTTCGCATAACATGCGTTTATGATTTCTAACGTACAATAAATATTTCATTGGTATATATGTTTGGACTGCAATCAGTGTGCCAAGTCTGACATCAGTTCCTTCATGAATCATGGCTTTGAAACGGAGGAATGACACTGGGTGGCGGAGTTATCATGCTTTTTGTGGTCGAAAAATGATATTACGAGTTGCTGAATTCCTTTAAGTCGAAACACGGACTGTGCGGGTCGTAACATCGAGTGGCGCCAGTTCCGCGTGCACCTAGGGTCCGCACAATTGCCATGTTGATGTTATTGATTATTGGGAATTTGCAAGACAGAAGCTGTCGTGGCATTCGTAGTTGGTGTTATTACGCGGCTTGGAATTTTTATAAGTTATTAGGAGAATTAGATGCGTGGTTTTTTCCTGTCAGTCCAGACCAGTGGTATTCAAACTGTGTTCCGTGTAACCTCCAGGGTTCTTGGGTGCTTCTTTCGCGGGTTCTGCAAGCACGTCACCTGAATATAGTTGTGATAATCTTTGTTGAAAAATCGTAACTTAGGTAACTGCTTACCAGTCTGTACGGTGTCACGACGGAGATTTAAAGCTTTAGGTAGATACCGTTGACACAGTTCTTGGCTTATCGTGATTTTGTTGTAGACAGAACCGTGTTCGGTGTGAAGGGTTGATGCCACGTGACATCACGGTGCGCAGCAAGATGGACGGATTCCCTTGTCTTGGATTACAGTGAGCACTGTGATGAAATAAATTTGGTAAAAATATTGGCATAATCTAAATTTGAATGTCTGTTTCTCGTGTCATTCCTCACATGTTTTATGCCACTCTGAGAACGTGTAGTGCCCCATTTGTGCGTTTCTTTATACACTTTAGAAGTCTGGTGCTTCAATACAGACTTAGGCCCTCCCAAATTTTTTCTAAAACGTTGCTTTTGTCAACAGAAGTCTGAAAAATGCGTTCGACTTCTGGTCTGGATACCGAAATATTCCCGTAACAGCTGCCAGTGGAATATGTGGACAAGTATGTCGAAGATGTATACACTAAAGGAGACAGCCGATGTACTTTTTATTCTCCCAGAGTTTGCCTCACGACAGGTCTATAGCCTCTTCCAAAGCGAGTTCTCCACAGACTGCGATATAGCGCTTCCTCTTTCAATTTACAGTATTTTTTCATTTCCTTAAGGTCATCCAGTAGCTGCCTACGTCTTCTTCCTCGTCTTCTCGTCACTCCTATACTTCCCTGTGTCTATCCTTCCTTCAGTGACGTGTTTCAGACGGCAGTTCCTACGCAAGATGTGACCAATCCAGTTAGCCTTCCTTCTTTTTACTGTATATAGGATATTACACTCCTTCTCCACTCTGTGTAATACTGCTTCATTTCTCACACGATCGGTCCAACTGAACCTCTCCGTCCTTCTGCAGCATCACATTTCAAAACTTCGCGAAGTACGGCCAGCAATCTAAAAATGAAGGGAATGGAGTTACAAAGGGCCGCAAATCTATGAATTCTGGGGTTAAGGATTGTTCTTTCACTCATAGTATGCAGATCTGTCGTGCAAGACAACTACGCGCGTCTTGACAATTCGAGACCTTGGTCCTTAACGTTAGTCATCATACAAAAATGGTTGGCTTGAATTTCCTCAATACGTGGCCCAGTTTTCTGCATTATTCCGTGTCGTAAATCATCAGGGGTAAAAGACATTAGTAACTTCTGCATTGCCGTGCGTACCTCAAGCGCAAAGTAACTTCTGCATTGCCGTGCGTACCTCAAGCGCAAAGTAACTTCTGCATTGCCGTGCGTACCTCAAGGGCAAAGTAACTTCTGCATTGCCGTGCGTACCTCAAGGGCACCGGCTTTAAGTCCAAGTCCATGTGTTACTTGTGCCGTGTCAAATGGCATTTTTCTAGCTTTTCTTTTTCTTCCACGACTTTGTGACTTACCTTTGTCTCGTGTGTTTTGTGAACTTTTGTCATAATGCAACCTTATTTGTGCTTATTCACGCTGGAATGTGCGCATAACTTCGCTACATGTTCCGGCAAATAGTGCCATCTTCAGGTGGTGATAGTAATTGCAGTGCATCTGTCATAAAATATAACTAACTAACTAACTAACTAACTCCATGGAGCAGAGGTCTTCTTGAGAAGTTAACATTATCTCAAATAGTCAAGAAATTCCCGGCATTTTGTGGAACGCGGAGGCTCATTACCGCATTCAGTCCATATGTTTCGTAAAATCATACTTTTTTACGGTGAGGAGTTGTTAGCACCTCGCCCAACCCCCAAGATGGTTGACCACCCCTTGTCGGCTGTTCTCGACTGCATATTCAATGTATTCGCAGCTACCCTCCATAACTGGAGGCCGTTCCTCCATACGCAACCTGAAGATGCGCCATGCCGTGGTGACAGGCACCCACTTAACACTCACAGGAGTCGCCACTCCAGCAAATTTTCGCGGAAGTATTAACGTGGACACATTTTATGGCGCTTGAGTATTATTTAATTGGAAGGTGTGGAATGGACAGTAAAGTTGTCCCTCTGCACGCCATGAACGCGTATGGGGGGAGGGGACGTATAGCTCCACTCATTCCTAACCTCAGCTCTGGATTGAGGAGAGTGATGAGCTTCACGGTCTAACTGCCTTACCCCCCGGGGATGAGCCCTCGATACCAATTGTACAGAGCCTGGATTGGTTCCAGAGCCAATCTGGACGTTTTAAAGAAGGTAGAAATCTGCAGAAGATCCAGTAATTGCCGAAACGTGTAGCGAAGTTAAGTGCATGGTCTGATGTGAATGTACAGAAATGAAGTGGGATTAGGACGGACAAGACTGTGATTGCTGGTGCTTGCGTTTTGCTGACTTCGGTGATTTAACTGAAGATCCACGTCCAGCTGCCACCAGTTTGCTACAGGCCTCGCCGTTCTCCATTTGACTACAGCCAGAGTCCCCTAGTTGGTACTTTACCTGTTAGTCGACTCAGTGCTGTACTCGAAGTAAGTTCCTTGATACAGCGTCATTAGAGAAGCAACCGGCGAGCAGACACCCAGTCAGTCTCACGTAGTTTGTGATACGCGCTCCCCGTGTGAATGCTGCCGTGTGTAAATCGTAGCACAGCGGCGTGGAAGAAGCCCAGCTAATCTGTCAGCTAGCCGGGGCACTTGGGCCCGGTGGCCTCGGCCGGGTGCAGCTATGAGGATCGACGAACGAGCGGCATGGGCCCCAAAACGTCGATTGCCTTGCATCAACACACGTGGAAGTCCAGGTTCGGGGCCAAGCCCTGTACACAGAATTGGACGAGTCCCCAGGGTACTTCCAGCCCAGCCTGACCCTTACACGTCACGCATCAGTAAATGGAACCAGCGGTGAGCTTCTAACGGAGGTTACAGTTACTGCATGCTAAATGCGAGAATGTGTGTATTGGTGTCTAAAGAAAGCGAGTCTTCATTCCAGTAAACGACACGCTGCATTTTTAGCCTTACAAAAGCCAGCCAAATTGTTGTTAACCTTTTAAAGCCTAGCGGTAACTTTACGTACCACCAGGTTTAACATTAAAAAATTCTACGTGGTGCCCACATTGCGTTTATGTGTTTTGTACGGATCTCAGAACAAACAGCAACTTTTGCCTTATAAAACATTAAGAGACTGGTTTTTATAACCGAAGTGGAGAGTGTTTACAGCGCGGTACGCACTGAGTCCTTATATAAAACAGATACGTTCCGTCTTTAAAGGGTTAATTTATGCTGCCGAGACGTACCGTAATTTACCAGGTGTGACAAGTGTTAACCTCGCTGTGTTCGGATCCGTTAGATGGTGTGGAAGATGAAACTTGGACGTAACAACCCCACTGCGCTGCTTGCAAGAAACGAGTGAAATCTGTGAGCGTTTTCGAGGGAAACGAAGATGGCGTTGTTTGATGACGGGTATTTTATTTTCCATCAATGCCTGATCTCCTGGGACGAGAGAGCGATATAGAGTGGGAATATGGAATTACATTTTTGTATTTCTGTTTATCTGGGATGATTACCAACGAAATTAAGGCGCCATACATTCTCTGTTCGTTTCTGTTTACGCATGCGATTTTTTTTTTGATGCGATGACGTAATCGATGTGCTTTCGGGGACAACGCGGACTTAATGTGGCTGCAGGTGGTCGCTGCTTGTTTAGGTGTCTTTCGTTTGAAGAAACGGGGGGAGGGCCCGTGCCATGGCGCAGCCGGGTTAGTCGCCAGGCTGTCACCGCGAAGGACCGCGCTCTGTCCCAGGTCAGTCCGTGTGAGATTTGCTGTGGACACATTGGCATTGGCATGCATTTTTGTTCCACTACTTTGGTTGCCCCTGTCAGTGCCATTCTACGCATGCTTCATTCTCATTGATTCATCTATAACCGACGCTATATAATCTTATCAGTTGATAGCGTCGTTCACTCTTTAAAGCCCTGTGGTTAACATAGGTACCACTTATTGTAACTTAGAATCTCTGCATTTTGCCCCACACTGTGTATTTACATGTGCCATAGATTTTTAAAATAACAAGCATTATTTCCCTATAATACGTGCATTCATTCATCCATTGGCGTTTCCGCTGGAAGCACAGTGTGTTCTCAGTGAGGTACAAACTGAATCTTTATATAAAATTTAGACTGACGTTAGCCTTTAAAGGGTTAAATAACGCAGTTTAAGAGTAAGGAGAGTGACACTTTATATCTGTTTGCAAACCAACTGAAGTAACTTGGATACAGTGAAACTTGTCTATGTTGGCCACCTTTGGTTCCATTCAAAGCCGTCCAGCTTGCACAGGTGGCCAAGTTATGGAAACCACGTGGCATTGTGAAAATTGTACTGTGCGAATATCCGTTGTGCAAATGGACAGGTCGTGGCCCAATTGGAAAGCAAGTACGTAACCGTGTCAGTGAACAGGGACGTGGAGTGCACTGGGTCAGTTGCCACCAGCAAATTGCAATCTGTTGTCCATACTTGTGGAGAAGGGATGGAGATTGAGTGTGAAACATATAGTTCTGCCGCTGAATGAACACTGCGGCCTACGTACAGTGTGACACGAAAACTATACAACTTTTCAGGGCCGCCAACATGGGGAGTGGCAACTTACATATAAAGCGTAGGACTAAATGTGAAACTGTGGCCAAGATTCAAGATACACAGGTGGCCAGCTTGTGGATTAATGGCCATATATAATATCACAGGAATTTGCCGGTTCTGTAAGAGTGTGGCCAACTGTAACAGGTGGCCGACTTAAAAGGGTGGCCATCTTCACAGGTTTTACTATATTACTGCAGAAAGACGCAGCATTCCGGGTACTTACTGAGGGAAACCGTGATGCTATGATTGGTTTTGATTGGCGTCCTTATGAAATGCGTGAATTTGCCGATTTAGATTGGTAACAAACTGAAGAGTAATGTAGACGGAGCTGCTGTCCGTATGTGCGTATTCGAGTTTTGCTATTAGACGCTGACGTCTAACCGCGAAGATTTGGGTTCGATCCTAGGATAGCAGGCCACGTGGATATTGTTGTTGGCAAAATGTGCAGGGGCGTACTGTTACGTCCGTTAGCTTCTTAAAACGCCACCGAGTGGTTTGATACTGCAACGTGCGACAGGTAGATAGTCTGCCTTGTGGGCACAGACATCCTGGGCACTAGCTCGCCCGGGCGACAAATTTTGTACTTTGGTGCCTAATATTTTTGGCTCCCCTGTATTGAACCTGCTTCATGTCACCTATATGGTGCCTTGAATTTTGAGTTGGCGCCTAAATTCTTGGAAAATTTGCGCACCCCATGTCTACCTGGTTACAGTTTCAACTTATGACTTGCTACCCCTGCAGTTTCGTAGGTTTCCTTAATCCGTGCGCGAGCTCCGTGAAAGTATAAATTAGGCCAGGATTTCTCCCACATCCGCCATCGTTCATTAGCCGTGATCACCCCATCATATCTCACGCGACGCTACATGAATGATGATGTCACAGCGTCGTAAGGTGAGATTAACCAACTTCCTATAAGACTGATAAGCTAGGGCGGTGGTTATGTGTTCCTTACGTCCAACGTGTCGTGTATGCGCGGCAGGTATAATTTAAGTACTTAACACTGTGCTTTGCTTCGTGAAATTGGCTGTTTATGTTTAACCTTTTAAAGCCTAGCGGTAACTTTACGTACCGCCAGGTTTAACATTAAAAAATTCTACGTGGTGCCCACATTGCGTTTATGTGTTTTGTACGGATCTCAGAACAAACAGTGACTTTTGCCTTATAAAACATTAAGAGACTGGTTTTTATAACCGAAGTGGAGAGTGTTTACAGCGCGGTATGCACTGAGTCCTTCTATAAAACAGATACGCTTCGTCGTTAAAGGGTTCAATAAAATTCTACGTGGTGCCCACTTTGCGTTTATGTGTTTTGTACGGATCTCAGAACAAACAGCAACTTTTGCCTTATAAAACATTAAGAGACTGGTTTTTATAACCGAAGTGGAGAGTGTTTACAGCGCGGTACGCACTGAGTCCTTATATAAAACAGATACACTTCGTCTTTAAAGGGTTAAAATGAATAGGTGGGTCAGGGTCGTATCGGGATTGCAAGAAGAGCTTATAGTAGCACTCATCAGAAGTGCTGGTAGCGCAACTGCATGCTTATAACCGGCTGCTAGCACCAACAGTTGGTTCAAGTGCCGTTTTGTATTCAGTCTTTCGTTTTTGTCAACAGTTTAACCTGTTTGATGACGCAGAAAATAAAGGAATGGCGGGCGCCTTTTTAAGTGGCGCGTCCTAGAAAGTACTTTTATCTTACGTCATGCTCTGTACCTTTATGCTGTATCAGTTCATGAATATAACCATGGAAACACAGCGAGTACAGGCATATTTTGTCGAAAACTGCTTTATTATCCAGACCTGAACATCTGATCATCAAAGCAGACGTAACCATTTATGTATCAAGAAATGTCTGTCTTGTGTTGTTAAATTGCACGTCCTGGCGATGGTCTTCGGTCGAAACATTTTGAAGTTTCAATGACAAATCTGCTGGTGACGATGTGTTAGTTGTGCTTTCGTGGTTGTTTTTGATACCATTTTCAGTTCGTGAGTAAATTTCGTTCCCTATCTGCATGGCTGCTTTCATTATTTGGAATTGTTATTAACTTGCATATTCAAATTTGTCATAAAACATGTCGAATGATTAGATTACCTAAGAAAAGCCCAGAATTCTCTTTTGCGTGTTTCTGAACCCTTTACGGCGTGAGTTCAACGTGACAGCACTTCGACCTCAAATGTTAGGTGTAGGCGCACAGCGAACGTAGCTGGTACCGTCAGCTAGTGTCGCTAACACCGCGTGGTCTAGTGAACGGCTTACTGACACACTAGAACTATCGTACAGTACGATTCTGGTGTTTAAAGTCAATTTATTGCAGTGCGGGATACGCGAGAGTGTGTGTGATGTGTGTCCAAGTCTTCTCGGCGGGCTTCAGAACTTACAGAGACATCTGTCGTTTGTTTAGACTTGCAAAATAAGTAGAGATAATGTTGTGCTGAGATTTGTAGTTGGCGTCTTAACCTTTTAAAGCCTAGCGGTAACTGTACGTACCACCAGGTTTAACATTAAAAAATTCTACGTGGTGCCCACATTGCGTTTATGTGTTCTGTACGGATCTCAGAACAAACAGCAACTTTTGCCTTATAAAACATTAAGAGATTGGTTTTTGTAACCGAAGTGGAGAGTGTTTACAGCGCGGTACGCACTGAGTCCTTATATAAAACAGATACGCTTCGTCTTTAAAGGGTTAAAGAAGTGTAAGGCAACTGCAGGCTGTAAGTCTTGGTCTTAAGGATAGTCGTGAATTTATTCACTAAAAAATTACCAAGGATTAGGGAACAAAAAATCAAATGGGGTATCTTATTGGCCCACAAATAAAGGCTGTGGAGTCCATCTGCTTTGATAGTAGGCTAAACGGACATGATAAGAGGAGCGGGTTACTGCCGGATTCCTTAGGCAGCGGTAAGGACGGTATTAACAGCAGACTCGTTCAAGACGTACGGGAAGCTCTTAAAGCAATAGAGTTTATCATATCCAGTCGAACCCGGTTATAACGTCATGAAAGGGTCTGAATATTTTGTGTCGTTATAAAAGAGTGTTGTTATAACTAAACAGAATAATGTTATGGTTAACAGCGAGGAGTGAATTTGTGCCACAGAATATCTGACGTTATAGACGAGGTGTCATATATACCGATGTCGTTATAACCGGGTTCGAATGTATTTGAAGACGCGTATTGTTAATTGTCATTTTAAACTTATTTCCGTGGAGTGTGGGTTCTGCTAGTGACAAGTGTACGGAAAGGTTTCATTAAAATATCTCTGTCGTGGAAAACCCTTACCATGGAAGGCGGGATTTGGATGTACAGGCTGAATAGGAGTGGTCACTTAGCAGGGAAAGATCGCTCATCGACTGTGAAAGGAACGTGTTAATGGAAGCACGCTAAATTTTGCCTTAAATGTCAGGTTTATGCTCTGTGCAGTAAAGTACAAACTACTTGTCACACAGAGATGTCATTGCACCTTCATTAAAGGTGATGGATTATACAAAATGTTAAGTTGACATTTAAATTTAGCGTATCCCAGTTGATCAAAGACAGTTGAACAAAGACTGAGGGTGTTCGAGAAGAGGGTGCTGAGGAGGATATTTGGGCCTAAGAGGGACGAGGCGACAGGGAATTGGAGAAGACTACATAACGAGGAACTTAATGACCTGTACTCATCACCAAATATTATTCGGGTAATCAAATAGAGAAGACTGAGATGGGCGGGGCATGTGGCACGTATGGGGGAGGAGAGAGGTGCATACCGGATTTTGGTGGGGAGACCCGAGGGAAGGCGACCACTTGGGAGACTCAGGCGTAGGTGGGAGGATAATATTAAGATGGATCTTCGGGAAGTGGGATGTGGGGGCATGAACTGGATTGATCTGGCTCAGAATAGGGACAGGTGGCGGGCTGTTGTGAATGCGGTAATGAACCTCCGGGTACCATAAAATGCGGGGAATTTCTTGACTAGCTGAGAAACTGTTAGCTTCTCTAGAAGGCCTCTGCTCCATGGAATTAGTTAGTTAGTTAGTTAGTTAGTTAGTTAGTTAGTTAGTTAGTTAGTTAGTATCCCAGTTGATCAAAGTTAATCTGTTTTTATTTCAAGGAGTGTACAAGACGCGCGTTTGTTGTCTGGTATTACTGCAAACGTAGCAGCGAGCCTGTCGCTGTTACGTCTGCAGCTGTGCGACGTACTGTTCTGGTCAGATTGTTTGGAACAAGAACCAAGGTCTTCTTTCTTCCGGGATGCGACGCCGCGTCTTTGGGTAACTGGTTTCCGACATTTTGGTACAATAAAGTAGTCTCATTTCAAGGGCACACGTGCCTTTATTTTCGGACATCTCGATCCTTAAAGGTGAGACCATTATATCTTGTCGAAAGGTCGGGAACCAGTTACCCCGTGATGCAGCTTCACATGTTAGAAGAGAGGACATCGGTTACTTTGCTGGGAACGCGTAAGCAATCCCCAAACTGACAGCTGTGTGAACTCCCTGTAATCACGGTAACGCCTGCTGGTTTGTGTTTAGACTGCACGTGTTGTGCACTTGCCGGATAAGCTGCCGCACTAGCAAGGCGCTAGGAACTGACTACCCGGCGAGTTATGTACTTAGCCTACATTGATTGTCACGAAGCGAGCTGTTGAACTAGTGCTGACATGTATAGACTGTTTGTAAACGCTGAAGACGGACATTTTACAGAATTGCAAGAAAACAACAAATTATCTAATACGTCAGTTAACATTTCTTTCCAGTTTCGTGTTTACAATAAACGATGTGTTCGTTGATATCCATTCTTTGAAGTATACGGCGACTTACATGCCGTTCTGTACTTAAACCAATTCCAATGAGAAGAATCATTTCTTGAGAAACTAATAGGTCCTGACGCAGTCAAGAAGTTCCCCGTATTTTGTGGAACCCAGAGGTTCATCACCGCGTTCACAACATCCCGTCATTGACCCGTATCCTGAGCAAGATCATGCCAGTTCACACCCTCCCCCCCCCCTTTCTTCTGTTCCGTTAAGCTTTGTCTTACTGTTACCTTCCGATCCATAATGCGTCTGCCAGTCAGCCACCTTCAATGAAGTTTTCCAACGAAAATTCTTGAGTATTTATTTTCTTTGTAATGCCTGACACACGTTTCGCCCATCTCATTTTCTTGACTTGATCCTCCTAACAATGAAGCCCATCCTTATGCTGTTTACTCCAGCCTCCTGTTCCGTGCTCGTTCTTGGGCCACGTTTTCTTCCTCAGCACTCCGTTATCGAACTTTCTAACCTTCATATGTTAATGTCAAAGAACCAGTTTTACATACGTGTAAAGCAGCAGGAAAAGTTGTTTTGTACACGTTGATGTTCGTATTTAAATAGCGGTCGATGCCTGTGTATGGACATTAACCCTTTAAAGACGAAGCGTATCTGTTTCATATAAGGACTCAGTGCATACCGCACTGTAAACACTCTCCACTTCGGCTATAAAAACCAGTCTCTTAATGTTTTATAAGGCAAAAGTTGCTGTTTGTTCTGAGATCCGTACAAAACACATAAACGCAATGTGGGCACCACGTAGAATTTTTTAATGTTAAACCTGGCGGTGTGTAAAGTTACCGCTAGGCTTTAAAAGGTTAATGTACGTATGTGTAGCCTATGCACATACAGACCTATAACGCCAATTGAGAAGTCGCTTCGTTTTCGTTCGTTATGTTAATGCTATGAACACAATTTTTGACCGCTGAATACACACGTTCTAAAATACAGTCGAACCCGGTTATAATGACATCGGTTAATACGACACCTCGTTTATAACGTCAGTAATTCTGTGGTACAAATTAATTACTGTTAACCATAACATTATACTCCTCGGTTATAACGACACCGGTTTATAACGACACAAAACATTCAGTCCCTTTCTTGACGTTACAACAGAGTTCGACTGTATATGCATAATGTTACGTATGGTTGTCCGTATCGCGCTCCCTTTGTTCGCTTTTGGTAAGTTATCTTGAAAACAGCAAAACTTAGGGGAAAATGTTTATGGTATAAAATGTGTGTTCCATTTTTATCCACAACGTTCGAGCGGTTTTGTGCTCTGATAAATATTTAACGAGTTGCGCACAAAAACGATGCCAAGTCGTCGTGTAGCCTAAAGTGTCCGTTATTTATGACCTAGTTTAACCAGAATTGAAATATGTCGACAGATTTTGCTAAAACTACACCAATATAAGATTTTATGGAAACGGGTTTAGCAGTGCTTGAATCGTTACGTATGGACGGACGGACAGACTTGCGTGTTGAAGGTAATAAACACACTTCGTTGCAGCTTTTGTTGCGAATGTGCCAACACATGCGTGGCTAGCGTGTGTTGGCAGATGTGTCATTGAGTCTGGTATCCTTAGATTCAGTTTGCTTGTCTTATGGCCGCATTTTTCGGCTAACGTGTGCACAGTTCTCCAATTTGTATTTTTCAGTTCTCACCGTAAATACCAACAACACCGATGCAGTTTGATAGTCCTTTTACAGCTGTTGTCGGCGCTCAACACTCGATTACTGCTTCCCACCAACAGGTATTGCCATCGTAAGGTGCCAGTGTTTACCGGGGGATTTAGATCGCCGATCGGAAACCTTTCACCGCGTCTACGCCCGGGTTAAAGAGGGGTGCATCAACGTAGAGCAGTTCCATCTGTCAGCAACCTCGATCAGCGGCCGTGCCATGGCCCAGGCGGTTAGTCACCGGCCTCTCACCGCGAAGGCCCGGGTTCGATCCCGGTTCGGTCCGTGTGGGATTTGTGGTAGACAAAGTGGCAAGGGTACAGGTCTTTCTCCGAGTACTTTGGTTTTCCCCTGTCAATTTCATTCCACCGGTGCTCCATTAAACTGAAAGAAACGGGGAAGAGTTGATCATCTTCATCACAGGGTTGCACAATAAGCCTCAAGGCTGCGTTGCACCCGTAGCGTCTGCTGCGGGGCCCTTCTCTAAAAAAAATTATTGCTCACCCTGAACAGCACTCAGACAATAGATATTCTACCTGAGTTAACAAGCTGTATCGAAAGAAGTGTTGCCTGTTGTCCGTGTAGTTACTGACGTGCCAACCTCGCATTTCCTAGAGCTAGGCCTGATTGCGTTTTATGTGTGCGTCATAACAGATAAAACTGGTTATTCAAGTGACAAGCATAGACGCAAGATAAAGCACCATATCCCGGCGTATTGTGACACTGTTAGTGCGGCGTCTGCTTGCTAAGACATATGTGATGTTGCTTTGAATGCACGTCAGTAGCAGGCAGTCCTGCGTGAGTGCGTTGCTGTGCTGTGTTCTATACGTGCCTATGGTACTTTGTCTATGGTGCCAACGTAAGTTAAGCGATCGCCTATTATATTTACACACACACACACACATATTCCTACATAGACTCAGCGCTTTTTAATCAACGCTTGCCGGTTTAAAGAATTAAAAAAAAAACATAAATTAGGCTGTTCTGGAAACGTCGCAAGTAAAAGCGAAGATAATATCTGTACAGGCGGGGGTTAGTGGAACAGGTACACCGAATCGGGTACGCGGCGATTCTGTAGTGCAGGGCTGGCCAACACGCGGCCCTCCGTCACGTGAATACTTCCGATAATACAACTCAATCAGGTGCGCACCCCGAATTTTTCCCTGGAGGGGGGGGGGGGGCTGACCCTGAGGCTATATGTAATTTATGTTTGATTTTAGAAATTATGTTATAAAACCATGCTGTAAGTACAACATAACGCTGTCTGCAACTGCATTTATATACACGCAAATATAACTACATGTTCCGTGACTCAATCACAGTGTCCTGTCTTCTTGTTTTTTTTATTTTATTAATTTATTTTTCAAAGTTCTACTGTACCAGTCATCAGCTGATTTCAGTTGCTGATTTCGGCTGAAGGGTAAATCATGTAAAACTTGTGGTATAATATCTAGAAAATCTGTGTTTTTTAAATTCCGGCTTTGGGGGGTTTGGGGGGCTGCAGCCCGGCAGCCCCCCCCCTTAGGTGCGCACCTGAATTCAACAAACGTAATATGAGCTACAGAACATAATATGGAAACGTTAGTAAGTAGCAATAAAACAAATGTCGTGTTTGCAAATAACGGCGGTCTATTTAATTCAACCCCCCATCCTTCCCCCCCCCCCCCGGATATATGTACACACAAGTGCGGCCCTCGGCCGAGTCCTTACGAATTATGTGGCCCTCCAGCACGTCGAAGGTGGCCAGCCCTGCTCTAGTGGATGATATATATTAATAGAAATACGGATTGTGGATAATATTAAAACGGATCTGGAAGACGTGGAATACGAGCATGTGTATTGGGCCAGGGAACTATGGCGGGCTAATGTGGTCGCGGTGATGCACCTTCGGGTTGTATAAAATTCGGGGAATTTCCTGACCAGTTGAACAACCATCTAGGTACTGAGTAAGGACTTTGCTGCATGGAGTTAGCTACCTAACCACTTGTTAAGGGCAGACTGTAGTAGTAAGCAACAACCTGTTTGTTCTTCAGTCCCAGTGTCGCTTCTGTGTCACAGTGGTTGTGTCTTGCAAATCTGTTCTAGTGGCAGTTTTAACTTTAATAAGGTTTAATTCTTCCAGTGCCTGCTTGGAGGGCGTGAACAGAATCACAAAGCGAGCTTTGCACCGCAAAATAAATGAGAACTAAACTGCTGTGTTCTCTTCGATAGCTGTTACGCAGTGTGACTTTGGTGCTTTAACATTGTGTAGAGTTTGACGGTGTGGGTGGAATGAAATGTGGCGCGGCAGTTGCTTGTCACCGAGATCTAACGTCTTACAGGAGGATGAGGGTTAGGGGAAACGGTTGGTATTAAGACCGATGGGAGCATAAGGTGCTAGCTCTTCGCTAAACACGAAAAGTATGTAGTCATTTGGACACAGTTTAATGCGGTTTCTGTAACTTCAGCTGACTTAAATCGCGTAAGTCCAGTTAGCGGACTGGAGATCCAAAAACTGTGAAGTCTCGTTGATACATCAACCAACTTATGCACTTAAAATACGTTCAGAAGTGTAAAACTCCCACACGTTTCGGCACCGGGGTGCCATCATCAGGGAGTTATTTAAACAAAGGTGTACAAGGCCAACACGATTATGTTGATATTGTGTCGCTTTCTGTAAAATTATTAAAATATAATAATTAAAATGTTAAAATTCCAAAATGCACAACATTGACGCCGATCCCAGTGGCCGCGCGGTCTAAGGCGTAGGTCTGCGGCCGAGCGCTTGCTGGGATCGTGGGTTCGAATCCCACCGGGGGCGTGGATGTCTGTCTCTTGTGCAGTGTTTGTGTTGTCAGGTAGAGGTCTCTGCGACGGGCCGATCCCTCGTCCAGAGGGGTCCTCCCGACTGCGGTGTGTGTCTGAGTATGATCAAATGAAAACAAAAACCTCGACGTCTACTGTGAGTAGGTAGAAGGACTACGAAACGACACAGCGTTGACAGTCATAAAATTACAATATTGTAAATTTAAAAGGTTTTAAAATGAGGTGCTCCAGGCAAAAGTGCCGAAACATGTAGGTGTTTTTATTTCTGAATGTATTTTATTAAGTGCTTAAGTTGGTTAACCCTTTAAAGACGAAGCGCATCTGTTTTATATAAGGACTCAGTGCGTACCGCGCTATAAACACTCTCCACTTCGGTTATAAAAACCAGTCTCTTGATGTTTTATAAGGCAAAAGTTGCTGTTTGTTCTGAGATCCGTACAAAACACATAAACGCAATGTGGGCACCACGTAGAATTTTTTAATGTTAAACCTGGTCGTATGAAAAGTTAACGCTAGGCTTTAAAAGGTTAATACTTTAATCATAAGAATATACACGCTGTGAATAACCTAAAAATTGCGAACTCTAAATTCCTTTCATATTACGGCAGAATTAGCAAGGCGGATCAGTGTTCTGTGTTCGTAAAGTTGTAAGTTCCATGCTGTCAGATTCATCAGCTCAGGGTAACATTCAAGGTAACTTTAGAAACCATATGTGGATAGCAACAGTTATTATAAACCACACCTGTGTAGGATTATAGTGAATGTGTAAGAGTGAATTTTGTCGTGCTTAGTGGAGCACTGCGCGCCTTAAAGGTACGTGGATTGGAGGTATACATCCACACACTCTTAACTTAGTCATTATGTTGAGGTTATTGGTTAGCGTGAGGCTTTAGCTGCTTTATCCCCGAGGTAGGAGCCCTCGGTTTCCATTGTGCAGGAGGGTGGTTGGGTCTGTGAACTAGCCTGGATGTGAAGACTAAGAGAAAATTCGTGCCTATGTCGAGATTCGAACTCCGTCCGGTCCTAATACAGCCCGACCTACTCCAGCGCTTACTGTTTTAACCTTTTAAAGCCTAGCGGTAACTTTACGTACGACCAGGTTTAACATTAAAAAATTCTACGTGGTGCCCACATTGCGTTTATGTGTTCTGTACGGATCTCAGAACAAACAGCAACTATTGCCTTATAAAGCATTAAGAGACTGGTTTTTATAACCGAAGTGGAGAGTGTTTACAGAGCGGTACGCACTGAGTCCTTAAATAAAACAGACACGCTTCGTCTTTAAGGGGTTGAAGCCTAGCGGTAACTTTACGTACCACCAGGTTTAAC